>JBBBVM010000138.1:0-119666 GCA_037355625.1 Petunia x hybrida
CACCTGGTACATTATCGATTCAAACATGGATGGCCTTCATCCCCTTTAGGATGTCCTGAATGACATGTGTTCCTTTGAGGTCTTTACTGTTGACTGTCCTTGAACCTCCAAAAGTGGCATCCATGTTGAGTTTACGATTAGGAGTGGACACTGGAGTATTGTTCATGGGCATTGGTCCTCGCATGGATGCTGGCCTTTGAGACGATCCAACAAATATTGTTCCTATCTTTTAAGATATACCTTCGACTATGTTGACGGAATTCTACTTTGCCCACGCTGACAGGGCAGTAAGGAGATTAGCAAGAAAACCTCTGAAATCAAAATTACCTTCGCGTGATTGATCGCCTTCACCGTCACTGGGCACATGCACTGGCTCCTTTGCAGGATCCTTTAACTACATGCAGGGGTCGCCAGGTTCTTGTACAGACTTGGCTACTGCGTCGGCAGTGTTCTTTGGGGTGTTTTCTTCTGACATGACTGTGTCTTTTCCTCGTAGAATACCTATAATTAATGGGGCCCATAGTTGGAGCCATACTGTTTATGACTAAATTTTTACGTCTAGGTAAAACACTTAATTTATGATGGGGTCACAAGCAATACAGTAAAATATGACAAAAATTAAGTAAATAGAGAGAAAAAAATAGACAAGAAAGTAATGAGTTTTATTCCTTAAGTATAGCTGGATTTAGTGGTGAATCGCTTGATGTACAATACAATTCAAGGAGGGGTATTTATAGTAGTTGATACCCAGTCCTAATTATAATAAAATAAAAAGATTACTGAGGCTCATGGGCCTATAAACTCTAGGCGGTGTATATATGGACCCCTAACTAGGAGACTGTAACCTCAAGGTTGCGGGATGTATGCTTTATATTCTAAGCTCGCACTGCCTGAACGGTCGTATCTCCAAGAAAAGGCGTGTATCAGTGTCCCTGGTAACTTGTAGGATAATTCTAGTCTTGTCAGCTGAACTCGTATCCCCATAATAATAGGTGGCACATTTTTCCCATACACACCTCGGCAACAAGACTAACACACCGATATTGTACTATGAAAGGTCACTATGGAACGACATGTTTCTACAAAGGATTGGCTAAGTATTGGGAAAATTTTTTGGGATTGATGGACCTTTAGTTGGATCAGAAAGACATCGACAGTATCAAGACATTGATCGTCCAAAATTACTGTGAAGAATAGAATAAGAAACCGCTAGCCTATTTGCAAGGACATGATTCAGAGCCGGTATAGCCACAATGAAGAAAGCCAGTGTGATATTTGCTACGTTGCCGGCAAGAGAAAGGATCACCCGAATCAGAAGCAGTTGTTCTAAGATTCAGACGTAACCCCATTTTGAAAAATGGTCGGGGTTTTCAATCTTCAGGTAAGAACCTATTAGGACAACGGGTCAAAATTTTCATCCTTCAAGTTTAGATCACACGTGAGAAACGGGAAGAATATTCAACTCCATACAAGAGTTTACCAGGGTGGACGAACATAGAAGACATGACTCGCTAGAGGATTTTCAGCCACGGGCACTCCCATATAGTGTAGAAGTTTTAGTAGTCGGGGACTCCCAGAGAATGTAGACGTTTTAATTTTAGGAGTCGGACAATCTCATATAATGTAGAAGTTTTACTTTCAATAGTTGAGCACTCCCATATAATGTAAAAAGTTTAGTTTTGATAGTCGGGCACTCCCATATAATGTCAAAAGTTTTAGTTTCAATAGTCAGGTAATCCCATATAATGTAGAAGTTTTAGCAGTCGAGCACTTTCATATAATTAGAAGTTTTAGTAGTCGGGCACTCTCATATAATGTAAAAGTTTTGGCTTTAGTAGTCGGGCACTCCCATATAATATAGAAGTTTTAGTTTTAATAGTCGGGCACTCCCATATAATGTAAGAAGTTTAGTTTCAATTGTTGGGCACTTCCATATAATGTACAAAGTTTACTTTCAATAGTCGGACCATCCTATGATAATGTAGAAGTTCATTTTCGAGTCAATCTCCACTAAAAGATAGCGACCATTTTCATATTGAGTCAATTTCTGCTAAAAGATAGTGGTCATTTCCTTCTTGAGTCAAATTCCGTTAAAAGATAGCGACCATTTCCTTTTATCTAGCCAGTTTCTGCTAAATAATAGCGACCATTTCCCTTTTTGAGTCAAGTTTTGCTAAAAGATAGCGACCATTTCCTTTTCGAGTCCGTTTCCGTTAAAAGATAGCGACCTTTTTCTTTTAAAGTTAGTTTCCGCTAAAAGATAGCGACAATTTTCCTTTCGCACAACATATTGATGGACCTGCAATTTCATTAATATCAATAGCCTATAGGCTTACAATGTACAATTAAATTTTGTAGTCCCTTTCTCGAATAATGTTCACATTGCTCCCTGGATCCACCAAACCTTGCCTGATCGGAAAATTCGACACCCTTACAGCATTCGTGAGAGCGTCATGATGTTATGCTTTGTCCTTCGGACTGAAAGTGATAGTGCTAACGATCGACCCTCCCTGTTCAGTCTCCCTGGCTGTAAATGGTCCCGGTGTTGCAAAGATCACATTGATATGTTGCTTGACCCCAGAGTCCGGAACTTTCGAACGCCTCCGTCCTTCTTCAATCAAATCTTTGAGATGACCCTCCTTTAGTAGATGCTCGATTTCCAACATCAGGGCCTTGCAATTGACCGTAGCATGGTTGTTGTTATTATGGAAGTCACGATAGTCCGTTGTATTCTTCTCGGTTGCTCTTTTTACGGTAGGCAGCCACCATACTCTTGGCCCTAGTTTGCCGAAGTGATTGGTTACCAAATCTACAGCGTTGACTCGTAAACAAAAATCTTGGAAGCTTCGAGGCTTGGTTCGTTTCATCTGGTATCCGGTCCCCTGGGTCTTCCCTTACTTCGTCGCTCCCCCTTGACTCTGCATCTTTCCTTTTACTCTTCTTCCATCCACTTCTTCCTCAAGGGACGGACTTCCTGCTCATTTTCTCTATTCAACTTCAGGGTTTTGAGAGTGTTCCGGCTCCAGGCGAAGCTTTTTAGTATACCTTTGATGAAAGGCACAATATTTCGACACAAGATGCTGAGTTAGACTCCACTGTAATTCCCTGGTAGCTAGCGACCCTGTGGAATTCAGGTTCTTACCGAAAGCTACCACGCCATATTATTGGGGCCTGGAGGATGCTCCACATGTTCCTTTGAAACCTTTCAAGATAATCATTCAAAAGCTCGTCGTCATGCTACCGAATTTCAAAGATATCCTCCATGTGTTTCTCTCGTTTGTGGGCGCCAAAGTGCGCTTTCTTTAACAAATCTTGCATCTGGGTGAAAGACTTGATGGAACCCATAGGTGTACCAAGCAAGGGCACTTTAATTAAGGTAGAGCCAAACCTCTTCACCAGAGCAGACAAGTTCTCCTCCTCTGAAATTTTGTTGCTCTATACAGCTCTGTAATACATAACAATATGCTCAACCAGATCCCTTGTTTTATCGTACTTCAAGTTATCCGACAAGTAGAAGTGCTTTGGTACGTGGATCGGTGCAGCGTATGCTTTGTATGCATTCTTGTAAAACCTTTTCTCATCTATGGTGGTAACTTGAGGTGCTGCACCTGGTACGTTATCGATGCGATCATTGATGGCCTTCATCCCCTTTAGGATGTCCTGAATGACATGTGTTCCTTTGAGGTCTTTACTGTTGACTGTCGTTGAACCTCCAAAAGCGGCATCCCTGTTGAGTTTACGATTAGGAGTGGACACTGGAGTATTACTCATGGGCGCTGGTCCTTGCATGTATGCTGGCCTTTGAGACGATCCAACGAATATTGTTCCTATGTTTTGAGATATAGCTTCGACTATGTTGACCGAATTCTGCCTCGCCGACGCTGACAGGGTAGTGAGGAGATTAGCAAGAAAACCTCTGAGATCAGAATTAGCTTCGTGTGATTGATCGCCTTCACCATCGCTGGGTACATGCACTGGCTCCTTGGTAGGATCCTTTGACTGCATGTAGGGGTCGCCAGGTTCCTGTAGAGACTTGGCTACCACATCGGCAGTGTTCTTTGGGTGTGTTTCGTCTGACATGACTAAACCTTTTCCTCGTAGAATACCTACAAATGCATGGGGCCCATAGTTGGAGCAATACTGTTTATGCCTCAATTTGTACGTCTAGATAAAACACTTAAATTTATGATGAAAAATAAGTAAATAGAGAGAAAACTAATAAACAAGAAAGTAATGAGTTTTATTCTTTAAGAATAGCCGGATTTAGTGGTGAATCGCTTGATGTACAATACAATGTAAGAAGGGGTATTTATAGTAGTGGATACCCGGTCCTAATTACGATAAAATAAAAAGACTACTGAGGCTCATGGTCTTATGAACTCCAGCGGTGTATATATGGAACTCTAACTAGGAGACTGTAACCCTAAGGCGGCGGGATGTATGCCCTATATTCTACGCCCGCACTACCTGAACTGTCGTATCTCATAGAAAAGGCGTGTATCTAGTGTGGCTGGTGCCTTGTAGGATAATTCTAGTCTTGCAAGCTGAACTCGTATCCCCATAATAATAGGTGGCATATTTTTTCCTAGACACACCTCGGCAACAAGACTAACACACCGATATTGTACTATGAAAAGTCACCATGGAATGGCATGTTGTTTCTACAAAGGATTGCCTAAGTATTGGGAGAAAATTTTTGCATTGATGGACCATTAGTTGGATCAGAAAGACATCGACAATATCAAGACATTGATCATCCGAAATTACTGTAAAGAATAGAATAAGAACCCCTAGCCTATTTGCAAGGACATGATTCAGAGCCGGTGTAGCCACAATGAAGAGAGCCAGTGTGATATTTGCTACGTTTTCGGCAAGAGCAAGGATCACCCGAATCAGAAGCAGTTGTTCTAAGATTCAGACGGAACCCCATTTTGAAAAATGGTCGGGGTTTTCAATCTTCAGGCAAGAACCCATTAGGACAATGGGTCAGAGTTTTCATCCTTAAAATTTAGATCATACGTGAGAAACGGGTAGAATATTCAGCTCCATACAAGAGTTCACCAGGTGGACGAACATAGAAGACATGACTCGCCTGAAGATTTTCAGCCACAGGCACTCCCATATAATGTAGAAGATTTAGTAGTCGGTCACTCCCATATAATGTAGAAGTTTTAATTTTAGGAGTCCGACACTCTCATAATGTAGAAGTTTTAGGTTCAATAGTCGGACACTCCAATATATTGTAGAAGTTTTACTTTGAATAGTCGAGCATTCCCATATAATGTAAAAAGTTTAGTTTTAATAGTCGGGGACTCCCATAAATGTCAAAAGGTTTAGTTTCAATAGTCAGGCCATATAATGTAGAAGTTTTCGCAGTCGAGCACTTTCATTTAATTAGAAGTTTTAGTAGTCGGGGACTCCCATATAATATAAAAGTTTTGGTTTTAGTAGTCGGGTGCTCCCATATAGTATAGAAGTTTCAGTTTAAATAGTCGGGCACTCCCATATTATGTAAGAAGTTTAGTTTCAATAGTTGGGCACTTCCATATAATGTACAAAGTTAAGTTTCAATAGTCGGCCCATCCTATAATGTAGAAGTTCAATTTCGAGTCAATCTCCACTAAACGATAGCGACCATTTTCATATTGAGTCAATTTCTTCTAAAAGATAGTTATCATTTCCTTTTCGAGTCAAATTCCGCTAAAAGATAGCGACCATTTCCTTTTTTCTAGCCAGTTTCTGCAAAATAATAGCGACTATTTTCCTTTTGAGTCAGTTTCCGCTAAAAGATAGCGACTTTTTCTTTTCGAGTCAGTTTCCTCTAAAAGATATACCATTTCGAGCCAGTTTTGGCTAAAAGGTAGAGATCATTTCCTTTTTGAATCAGTTTTCGCTCAAAGATAGCGATCATTTCCTTTTCGAGTCAGTTTTGCTAAAAGATAGCAACCATTTCCTTCCAAGTCAGTCTCCGCTCAAAGATACCAACTATTTACTTTCTAAGCCAAGATCCCGCTCAAACACAAGCGACCATTTCGTTTTCCAAGTCAAGATCCGCTAAAATATAAGCGGCCATTTCATTTCCAAGCAAAGACTGCTCAATCATAAGCGATAATTTAAGCTTTCAAGTCAAAACCCGCTCAAACATAACTGTCCATTTAAGTTTTATTGGGATCACCTACACATTGAGCAACAGAATTCTCTTTCAAGCCAAGATCCACCTTGGGAACATGAAGACTTAGTATAGGAATTGTATTTTTATGTTTCAATGTTTTATTTCCATTTTCTTTGTAGAAGCGACGACCACTAGCCAGCATCTAGCGACCAATAATCAGAAACGATGACCCTTTGTGTGTCTAGGAGTATCTAGTGTCAGCCCCAATTTTGTTAGAAGTGTCTAGCGTCAGTCATGCAGTATCTGTAAGTGTCTAATGTTAGTCCCCGTGAATCTACTCTTTATTTAAAAGTGATAGTCCCAGCTACCACATGTAAAGAACTACATTAACCTGATTCCTTAAGCATGCTCTCGGCTAAACCGAAAAGCAATTAGCTGTTAATTATGTCTTTGTCCGAAACTCTGCATGTTCTCGAAAAAAGAGGGGCTACTGTAATCGCATAATTTTGGTCGAGGTTAAGTTAATTGTTGTTAATTTTGTATGCTTTAAATATTTAGCATAACTGTTAGTTAAGTGATTGATTTTGTGTTTAATGTGCAAATAGTATGCAGGTTGGACTCCATATTAACATAAGAAAAGAAATGCCAGCCCAATCCATAACCCACTAGCCCAATTCATGTCGACCCGCTAGCCCATCATCTTTAACCCGGCCCATATCCCACCTATATAAGCCTAATACTCCACATTTCCCATTATTCAAACCCTAGCTGTCAAGATTGGGCTCACCATGCAAAATTTTCGCCTTTCTACTAGAAAAAGAGAACCTGTCACCACCTTTGATCGGACTGTCTGCCACTGTTTGACCACTGCCTAACACCGGCAGCTGGTCATAGGAAACAACAAGTTATGCCTTCCCAGAACCATCTCGACGTCCTCTGTCCATATCTACTAATAATTTTTCCAAATCAAAGCCAATCGGCATAGATCGGGCTAAAACAGAGGTGAAAACCCCAACTCTGTCCACTTTTTTTCCGATCGTTTTATTCCCATTTTATGTTTTAACCTGTTTTTCGTATCTTTTCTTTCCCTTTCCTAATAGAAATTCATTTCCATTAAAATAAAGAAAGTAGATGACTAAAAATAGTCGTGTGACGGTGAGTTAGTGCAAGACAATGTTGAGGGATGATGATGCAGTAGTGTATAACAGATCAGTGATGGTGTATGGATAGAGTTAGTATAGAAGGCATTAGCATGCTGCTACGATGATATGCAGGTAATGGTGTTGCAACAGCCAATGGCAGAAACTGTGTTTGTAGCGCTGTCGTTTGGCTCGTTCGACGGGTTAGCTAGACAAGGCTTCCGTTTCTTTAATTTGAGATGTTGTTTTGTTTCAGTTCATAGAATTTAGCTATTGGAAATTTTTTGTTTTGAATGTCAGTTTCTTTCACTTTCTTTCATGACTGTTCTTAGTTGTTTTAGTTCCTCTTTTAGTATTGGTGTCATATAGTTGCTTTTGTATATGGTATATATTAAATTATAAAGAGAAAAATCATGTATATAATGCATACATAATCTGTTAAGTTCATGTAGGCTGTGCGGGCACCCGACCACCTCCCCTAAACCTGTCGGGCGAACCTTATTGACTGACTCGATATAAATTGTGAAGAATTACCTTGAAATGAAAATGGATTAAACTTTAACAACATAAGATAACTCTCCAGGATGGACAAACATACAAGCTGTCTGAAGAATGCAACTAACTACCTAGAAAACACAGATTTAAAGGTTTCCAGATCAGACATTTAAGAAGGCCAAAAGATTTACACACCTCCCGAAGGGAGCAAAAGTAAGGAAAACTGTAATATCTGAAGTTGGTGGCCACAATGAAAAGGATGGCTCACCGTAAACAGCTGAAAACATACTACTCCTCAATCACGACGTGACTGGCTGGGTCCTGGAGCAGAATCTGTCGAAAGAAAAGAAAACATAAGAACAAATAGGGGTGAGTCATAAGGACTCAATAAGTGCGAACAAACTAGCAACCTCAAAAATAGATACGCTAGTCAGGGAAACGGAACCAGACAACGATCAACAAATAAGCAATGCACATATAAGTAGAAACAGTAGTCATGTACAGAAAATCTACACAATAGTATGAAATGAAATGGAATGAGATTAAATGAAATGAGATGCAAATGGTCACATGTGCCCGTAATCCGATCCCGAAGCGGAATACTCCTGCATTCGAGGATAATCCAATCTGGTAACCAACTGGAGTGGAATACTCCTGCTCCTGGGGCGGAATACTCCTGCACCCTATATAATATAAACCAGAGGCAGAATACTCCTGCACTCTCCTGGGGTGGAATAGTCTTTCACCCGATAAAATGTAAAGCTGAGGAAGAATACTCCTGCACTCAGTATAATATGCAATGTAATGCATATGAATGCCATGTGATGCAATATAACCATTCACCGGCCCGGGACTCTCATCGACGGCCGGGAAGTAGATGCCATCTCAAATCCAAAGTACGATATTCAGATTCTCAATGCAATACCAATAACTGGACATAACATAGATTATAAAATGTAAATCCAAAGCTAAGGCGTAATGAGTACGCCTATCGGCAGCTACACACGTAAGGAACACATGGTAGAAAATCCACGAGGCCAAGTGCCTCCAATGAAATGGATATAAACACTTACCGTATTCCAAAGCTAGTCCTGCTACTCAACTGCTGCTTTTTTCTTTGGATTAACTGCCAAACGATCCCGCTCTATTCAATAAGCAGAAAAATTATATCAAATAAAGCTAAAGGCATCATTCCTTACGTCTTAGGGCAATCCAGTTAGGAACCCGATACCTTATTCGCATAAGCAATACGCAGGCCAGACCTATGTACAGTATTCAAAGTCCCTTAACCAAATCCTAAATAAATTACATTTATATGTTGCCCATAACTCACTGAGTACGAATATATAATCATTTCCATCATCGGGGTCCAATTGACCCTTTAAACTATCAATTTAAGTCATTAGGGCGATGTCTAATATCCCTATTTTTACCGTAAAAATATATTCAAACACACATAATAAGCTAAGGTAATGAGTTAACATCATTACCTGGAGATTTGGGGTAGAAATTCCACTATTTTTCCACATCTTTTTCCCATTTTTCCTCTTTGCTTTCTAACTTTTCTTTTCTTGTCTTTGTTATATATCGTAACTAGATGCTGCAAAGGGATTAAATCCCTTAGCAACCGACCTTATCAATTTAATTTTTCTTTTAATAATAAATTCACTACGACGATTAAAATTAAAATAGAACCCTAGAGAAGTGGAAATGATCCCAAATTTTTCAAGTAAGTTATACAAAATATATGCAACATACTCGCCAAGGCAAATCTCAAATCAGACTCCCAAAACTGCAGATACAAATTAAAAGGAAAAAGAACCAAATTATTAATTCTTTTGGAATTTTAGCCGAAAAACCTCGAAACTCACTTGAAAAATTCACATATATCTTAAATGACCATACGAACCTAGCGACACTTTTAGATTTCGAATCGGAGCTCATTCGCCAAAATTGTGCTCGAACACCTCTTTTTTACGATTTATCGTTAACGAAAACTGAAACCTTGTTCCAATGCCTACCAAACGAGGTCTAATTTAGCTCAAATTTTACAGACAAGTCGGGATGGTCCTTACGAAACTTTTAAAATTAACAGCACGTCAATCGGGGTCTTAATTCCTGAAACGACTACTTAAGGTCATTTCAGTTCGTCTGGGTATGAGCTAGTTATTCTTCAATATTTGGCGTATTCGTACCATGAGCTGCAAGACTCCATGATTTTGAACTGAAAGTTCGTCCAGATTGTTTCCTTCGGGTTAAGCATAAGATTGGTATGTTTGTTGTTAAACATTGCGTTGTTTTTGTCCAGCCGAGCTAAATAAAGGTTTGATTGAGCATTTTCTGTTTCAGTTTTACTGAATTTTTGGACTTAAGTCCGCTAGTGTTTTGGGACTTATAATCAAATGGGAATTTCATTTGGCCCATTAGTTTGTTTAAATTTAGTATATTTATGATCTAAGTAATTTTCAGATCTGTCTTTTTTGTGTTTAAAGGGACTTTAGGTTTTAGTGTTTGCTCAATAGCCCCAATAGACAAATAGCCCATAGGAGTGTCCCATCTATAAGGCAGCCTACTTTTAAGTTTTTGGACAAATAGGTGGCTTAAATAGTGCTTAGGAAGTTTAAAAAGAGAGATAGGACATGTACTCAAGTGTTTAGCCACCCAAACGCTCAATCTTTTGGGTATAAAATAGAGCCTTTGCTCTCATTTTGAAGGCGGGACTCACAAGGAACAATCTTAAAAGTACTTTCCATCTATCAAAGTTGAGAGTAAAGAAATAATTCAGAGACTTAAGAGAATAAAAAAACTTGAGAGAAAAACTAGTTAGAAAGGCAAAGAGTGTAGAGTTTTAAGTTTAAGGTTGGAGTTATGGAACTTAAAGAGCTGTTTGCTGTTGCAGTTTGGTTTTATTATTACTTCGCTCATTTCCTTTTGGGGTGAGCTTTGGTCTAGGTAAATTTTCTAAAGCCTTTGTTTACTAATTACTATTTTATATATGTTTGGCCATATTTAGAAATCTAAACAATGTGTAAGAAATGGCCTGTTACTAGGCTGAAAGTTTGAACTAGGCCCAATGGAACATTTACTTCCATATATTCATGCTTGTTTAGCCTTTATTCATCATTATTGTCTCTTCTATGTATGTTTGAAACGATGATTTTCTTTTAACAACAACAACATACCTAGTATATCCCATAAGTGGGGTCTGGGGAGCGTGGGATGCACGCAGACCTTACCCTTACAAGGTGGAGAGGCTATTTCCGATAGACCCTCGACTAGGAAAAATGTAAATATCTTCGAAAAAATATGTGAAAAAAGTCAAAACACTGGGGCCACGCCCACCTTGTCGCGAATGACTTTATTCTTAATCTTATCCATCCTGGTGTGACCACACATCCACCTAAGCATTCTCATTTTTGCCACTTTAATCTTTTGAATATACGAGTTCTTGACCGGCCAGCATTCTGTCCCGTACATCATAGCTGGTCTAACGACTACTCTATATAATTTGCCTTTAAACTTAAGCAGTACTCTCTTATCACACAGAACACCGGATGCAGGCCTCTACTTCATCCAACTAACATCTATACGGTGAGTGACATCATCATCAACTTTTCCATTATATTGGAGGATTGAGCCAAGATATCGGAAGCTTCCTTTCTTAAGAATGACTTGCTAATCAAGCCTCACTTCCACATCTGATTCATCAGAAGCGTCAGTAAACTTGCATTCCATACGTCCTGCTTAGCCTGAAGCCTTTAAACTCTAAAGTCTGTCTCCACACCTCCAGCTTCTCATTGACACCTAGGCGTGTCTCATCCACCAATGCTATATCATCCGCAAATAACATGCACCACGACACTTCTCCTTGAATACTCTGCGTCAATTCAACCATCACTAGGTCAAATAAAAAGGGGCTAAGTGATGATCCCTGATGTAGCATACCTTGACCAGGAAGTGCTCTGAGTCTCCTCCCACCGTCCTCACTCGAGTCCTAGCCCCTATATACATATCTTTAATTGCTTTGATGTATGCCACTGCTACCCCTTTAAATTTAGGCATCTCCACAACACCTCCCTAGGGACCTTGTCATAAGTTTTTTCTAGGTCAATGAATACCATATGTAAGTCCCTTTTCTTGTCCCTATACTGTTCGACTAGTCTTCTCAAAAGGTGGATGGCTTTCGTGGTAGATCTCCCAGGCATAAATCCAGTCTAGTTCTCGAAAATAGAAACAACCCTCCACATCCTCATCTCTACTACGCTCTCCTACATTTTCATAGTATGGCTGAGAAGTTTGATGCCCCTATAGTTGTTGCAATCTTAAACATCTCCCTTGTTCTTGTACAACGAGACCATGCTACTCCATCTCCATTCCTCAGGAATCTCTACCAACCAAGGGATGATATTGAACAGTCTGGTAAGCCATTCCACACCTGCTCTGCCCGCACTCTTCAAAAACTCTACTGGAATCTCATCCGGTCCAATGGCTCTTCCTCATCGCATTTTCGGGATTTCCCCCTTGACCTCTTTTACTCTTATATGCCTACAATATCCAAAGTCTCGACGACCCTCAGAGTGTGCTAACTGACCGAGCACAGTACGCCTGTCGCCATCTGAGTTCAAGAGTACATGGAAGTACGACTGCCATCTCCTTCTAATCTAAGCTTCTTCCACCAATACCTTACCGTCCTCACCCTTGATGCATCTCACTCGATCCAGATCCCTTGATCTCCTCTCCCTTGCCTTTGTGAGCCTATACAACTTTGGTCTCCCCCTTTTTCGGCTAATTCTTTATACAAACGCTCGATAGTTGTCGTCTTAGCCGTTGAAACCGCTAGCTTTGCTTCCTTCTTTGTCTTCTTATATCCTTCACTATTCTTCCTCCTTTCTTCCTCATCCTGCTCTTAATTAACTTCATGAACGTGGGCTTGTTGGCATCCACTTTCACTTGGACTTCCTGACTCCACCACCAATCCCCTTTATGTCTATAAGAGTTTCCCTTTGAAACCCCTAACACTTCTCTGGCGGCTCTCGGGATGCACTCCGCTATCCTAGCCCACATGCTACTTGCATCCCTATTGCTCTTCTAGGCACCCATTGCATCCAACCTCATACCCAGCTCCTGAACCTTTTCCAATGGATAGAGCTCCCGATTTAATCCGAGAGCGCTCTGGCACAACCCTCTTCTTCCTCGGCTTTACAATATCCAGCTCCAAAACTAAGAGCCTATGCTGGGTAACAAGGTTTTCACTCAGGATAACCTTGAAATCCCTACACATGCCCTTATCGCTCTTCCTTAGGAGAAGGTAATCAATTTGGGTCTTCTCCCTCGAACTACAGAAGGTGACAAAGTTCTCCTCTCTTTTCTGAAAGCTTGAGTTAGCTATCGCCAACTCAAAATCATTAGCAAACTCCAGAAGAGAAACTCCTCCTTCATTCCTATCATCAAAAGTCGAAACCGCCATGAACCCCATCGTAGGCCCCCAAAATGCCCCGATGTGGCCATTGAAGTCTCCTCCGATGAATAGCTTCTCGGATGCAGGGACACTCTGCACCACCTTATCCAGATCCTCCCAAAAGCGCTTCTTAGTTTCTTCATCCAACCCTGCTTGAGGAGCGTAAGCACTTATAATGTTGAAGGTGAGCCCTCTCATTATAAGCTTAATAGCCATCAACCTATCATTCACCCGCTTGACCTCCACAACTTGTTCGCGAAGGTCGCTATAACTAAAATACCTACTCCATTCCTATCCCTCGATACTCCTGAATACCATAATTTAAACCCATCTATATCCCGCGCCTTAGTTCCTACCCATTTGGTCTTCTGAACACAAGCTATACTAATCTTTCTCTTTTTAAGAATCTTAACTGACTCTATAAATTTCCCCGTCAATGACCCTATATTCCAAGACCCAATCCTTAACTTAGAGAAGTCCCTACCACCCTTTCCCATCGCCCCTAACCCCGACCGAGAACACGACCTTAATCTACCATCATACACAGCCGCCACGCTACTATGACTAAACTAAATAAAGATAGAAACTTTAAGGAGCAAATATAATACTTGCAATACAACTAATGACAAGCAGACTAAACAACAATCAAAGCAATAATTACAGTAAACGACATACTTAATCACACTGAAGAAAAATAGAGTATATGGCAGATTCAAGGTCAAAGGCAATAAGGAACAGTCAATACACGACAATGAAACTCATGAAGATAATGCAAATACAAGGCAGCAGATTGTGGAAAAGAATAGAATTAAGAAAGCAAACCCAAGGCGGGATGTGTGGTATCCCGCACTAATCTGGTCCAAGCGAGTGGCTGCTACTGCGTGTGTTAATCGCCGTGATTGTGCCCTGCAACTGCCTGTAATGTTTCTGCTGGTTCTGCGCTTTCTTGGTTGTCGAATCTGCAATTTATTGGCCGCTGGTTCGCGCCTGGGAGTTGCTCTTGCTATTTTCGGCCACTGAGTTTAGCCGAAAAATGCAGTATGGTGGTAGGGAAAATGGGTATAGGGGTTGGGAGAAAAAAGTAAAGGAGAAAGAAGGAGGAGGGATGTAGAGAAATAGAGGGAGAAGTAGAGAGAAGAAAGAGGGAGGAAAGAGATATGGGTACAATTACCTTGGCCCAACCGGAAAACTGATGGTGTTGATCGGAGAAGGAGAGTTAGTTTAGATCAGAATGTTAAGATGAGAGGAACGACAAAAATGCAAATCGTGAGTTCAAAAACATGTTTTAACTATTAGTTTTTGCTATTTAAACAAAGAGGGAAAAATCTGAAAAAAAGTAAGCAAATAGAATTTCTTTTGAAACTCAAATCTAAAAAGTGAGTCTCCCTCTCAAGCTTGTCCGATTTTTAAACTGTTATGCAAAAGTGGGATATTTGGTGCAAATCTCTCTTAAAATACGACTAATGCTGAAAATCATGACAAAATTGAAATGTAATAGAATAAATGGACTCTATTTACAAATATGGGAGAGAGTGTAAAAGTAGGTGGGAACGAGGAAAATTAAAAATTTAAAAAGTGGGTGTTTTAGTAAATCTGGAGACTTTTTATTTATCCACAAGTTCTCAAATACTATACTTCGCTCCTCACTTAAACTAATTAAAGTTTGACTTAATCTTATCCTATATTCTTTTATTGAGACATGAGAGAACCTTTTGCCCCTTTTTCAATTTGACTAAGAAAGTGAGGAAGGTGTTTCGATCGTTGGCTTGAGTTAAAAATTGGACAAGGCATTTTTGATTGGCCAAATCATTTAAGCTAATATTAGCTAAATAGCTACAGTTCAATTAATTAAAGTATAATATAAAAAGTAATACAGTTAGATAATAATTTAGCAAAAATTAAATATAAATGAGTTCAAATTATGTTCGCAATAGTTTTATTAAATTTACTAGTGTTGTAGTTTATTGGGCAATTAGTCATGAACAATGCATGTATTTAGCAAATAGGTAAATGTGATGCGATTACGTAATATATCATTAATTAAATAACTATATCATACATGAGGAAAAATAATAAATAGATACGTAAATAATGTATGGCAACTAATGCAATTATTACTATAAGAAAATTACTACTGCATCTTGAAATTAAATATAGCCAATTATTGAAAAGGAGTGACAGAATTAGATGTCAGCAGCTGCTCCTCTTTTGCCAAGGAACGATGAAAGAATCTTTGGGCAAGAAAGTTGATGGAGTAGCCAATTTTGTCACGGTATATGGACAAAGTGCTAGAAAGAAAAATAAGAGTTTTGGCGTGCTGCGGTGGAACTCCAATATCTGAATTGCCTACATATTTCGGGCTTTACGAGAATCAAGCCGTGTGTAGTTCTAAAATAACATATAGCTTGTGCAGAGGTTTTTATGACATAAGATTAAATATTTTAGGCACGATTTCAAACATGATTGCTTCGGAAAGAAAATAGGGATAAGGGAAGGGGTTGATGTGAAATATCATCCAGAAGTGGCATGGGAATCTTTTCATCGTCCCATCAAATAAGCTTGCAAAAGACAGCTTTACTTTCTCATTATGCTTGGACTATTTTCTTGCTGGATCTTTAGCGTTTGAAGGAATGTCATGTTCTTCCTCATGCAATTCTTCTATGTTGTACACGAAATTGCGTTTTTCCACGGATGCGGGTCTAAAATGCTTGTTCAATGTTATCTTGCCCACATACGTGGACCCTTTGCTTCAAATTACTGGCTTTCCAAAAAACGTGGACCCTAAGATGCTTCAAATTCTAGCTTGCCCATAGATGCGGGCCTTACCTCGCATTGCTGAATTATCCACAAATGCGGACCCTACGCTTCTTCAATATGAGTTACCCATTGTTCTCACCTAATGGAAGAGTTTATTTTCAGCGATTAGGGCACGCCCCTTACAAAGAAAGTTGTTACTTTTAGCAATTAGTGCACACTCTTTACAATAGAAGTTTGTTATTTTTTAGCAATCAGGGCACACCCTTTATAATGGACGAGTTATTTTCAGAAATTAGAGCACACCCCTTACAATGGAAGATGTTTAGTTTCTGCAATCAGGGCACACCCTTTGTAATGGAAGTTTATTATTTTTTTTACCAATCAAGACACACCCTTTATAATGGAAGAGTTATTTTCAGCAATTAGGGCACACACTTTACAATGGAAGAGTTTACTTTCAGCAATCAGGGCACACCTTTTAAAGTGAAAGTGTTGTAATCTTAGGAAGGAGCGCACTCGTGGCAGTGGAACGAGTCAATCCCAAAAAGAAGACAAACAAGCTTAATTAGGCTGCCCTGGATAATGAGATGATTTTCATACTGTAATTGTATTTTCTCTTGTAAATATCATGGAAAAGCTAGTAGTGAGCAGCAATAAGCAACTAGTGACTAGAACCGACGGTCCTTTTGTATTTTAGAAGTATCTTGTGTCAGTCCAGTAAGTCTAGAAGCGTCTAGTATTATTCTTGGCGAGTCTAAAAATGTGTAGTTGTCAGTCTGAAAGCACTCGTCTCAGCTAACATTCTTAAGGCACTACACTGGCCTAATTTCTTTATCCGATGATATGTAGAAAACTCCAAATCGAGATTCGATCACCATTTTGCTTGTGTGCTATCTCAGACAGGCCGAGATGCCTAAATTAGTGATGATTATTTTTTTGCCCGAAAACTCTTTGTGTTTCTGAGTAAAGATGGTCAGCTGTAATCACCTAATTTTGACACAAGTATTAAAAAATTAGCTTTAACTAGCCATGTTTAATTCCCTAGGATTTTTTCCTCACTTTTCTAAATTTTTGTCATTTTTATCTATTTATTTTAATTAGTTAATTAGAAAACAAATATCAAAATTGCACAAAAAAATAAAAAAAATTGTTGACATTAATTGTGTAATTTTAATTTTTGTTTTTGAGTTTGATTGTGTATTTTAGTATAAATTTTTAAATATTTAGTGTGGTTTAATTTATTATTTTGTTTGCAAAGTTGTATATATCTTCATAGTTAGACTTGTTTGGATTTGAAGGGCCACTTGGGCTACTGAAGTTTAAGAAAAATAGAAAAGATGCAGCCCATCAGCCTAATACCCCCTAACACAGCCACCATATACATATATAAGGTAAATTTTGATCAATAGCTATTTTGGGACGCGCTTATTGAGGACTATCCACCATTTCAAAATTCATTAAAAAATAGCCAAAAATTTGCGCGCACACTTAAGCTCCATTAGCGTTGGAAAAACACTACAGACTAGTCCCATACCAAAATACTTGGGCTTTGAACAACAAAGCCCAGGTATTTTATTATGGGACTGAAGCTTTATACAAAGTCCCATAACAAAGGTCCCCAGCATTTTGTTATGGGACTGAAGCTTTATATAAAGTCCCATAACAAAATGCTGGGGCCTTGAACAAAACTTGTTCAAAGCCCCAGTATTTTATACTGGGGTTAGTTTACTGAAGCTTCCCAGTATAAATACTGTTTTGTTCAAAGCCCCAGTATTTATACTGGGATTTGTCCGGAGGTGGCTATTTCTTAGCGAATTTATTTTTGATGGCTACAAATCAATTAGCGCGGGCCAAACAGGCCCCTACACGAAATTTTTACCATATATAAACCCACAAATTCCCCAATCTCCTCATTCCAACCATATCCGAAAAAATACAAAATTATACCTTTCTGAAAAACTCTCGACCCCCTCTTTCTATTTTTGCTACCAGTTTTCCATTTTAAACCAAGCTTAATGTTTCGGCCATGGTTTAGCTCCAACGATTCTCCACTTTTTCTAGTAAGTTTTTGTTTCTTCTCACTCTTTTCTATCACGTACCATATCCCCCTTACCAAAATCTTATTAGTATATAATTTTTACTCTATCTTTTCATTTTCTCTTTCTCTTCTTGCATGTTTTTTTTCTTTCTTTCTTTCTTTCTTCTTTTTTGATTCTTGTTTCTCTTTTGCTTCTTTTTTATGGTTTAACTGAGTGGGGGAAGGATTATTTTTTTGGCAGTGTTATGGAGATGACTTGGGGCTATTTTGTGATGATTTTGGCTACTTTTGGTGAGGCTATGATAGCAGCAGAAGCAGACGTTAGTTTGAGGCTCGGCTGATGATTTTTTTTTTTTGGTGGCCCTTTGGCAATGGTAAGGCAGCAGTGAGCCGAGGCAGTACGCTAGTGATGAGGCGGAGAAGTAGCAAAGATGATAGTGATGATATGAGGTTGTGATGGCTGGTTCGAGGTAGCGCTGAGCCGTGACGTTGAGGTGAAACAGTTTTTGGGGCAGCGAGGCAACGACAAAGTAGCAGAGACTGGCAGCATAGGATGGCGCTGCTATGGTTGAGGAGAATGCAACAACGAAAGGACTAGTTGGTAGCAGTTTTCGCTATAACGGGTTAGCAAGGAACCTCACTTTCCCCTTTTCATTTTCTGTATTTAGTGTTATTACATGTTTATTTCAAGTAAATCATGATAGTTTAGCTTCCTGATCTGTAAAAGAGGGACATGTATGTCCAAACCTGTGAATTTGAGCAGTTTTTGTTTCGGTATCTTTGACTATTGAACTAGTTAGCGACAGATCAATATAAATAAGTTATACACTATGTTGAGTTTTGTTTAGCTATCAATAATTGATCTGCTTATTGTTTAACCTAGATCCAATTTTAGGCCAATTAACAATTAAATTTGTATTTGTGGAGTCACGATCAATAGTTGAGATTAAGAGTTTGAACGTCGAACTAAAATGGTGACAATACGAAGACGAAATATAAGTATTAACTAATAAAGATAAAGCACAAATAGAAATAAGAAGAAGTAACCGTATAGTATCGTTTATCTTCGGGGAAAGCTCTTCGATGCCAGTCGCCCTCAGAGGATCAAAGAACTAAAGTAATAAGTAAAATATGAGCAAAAGGAATATCTGAGCAAGAGTGAGAGAGTATTCTTATTGATATTGTCGACATGAAGTAAATTTGTGTTACAATCGATTAAGGCAAATGCTATTTATAAGCCTGATAGGCACCTGTGGGGATTCGTAACCGCTGGGCGTGGATCCGTCTGGATAAGTAACTGCTGGGCACATATCCGTTGGAGTTATACCCGCTGGGTTGTAATGATTGCCTTAATGACCATTAATTGAATGATCGTGGATGATCATGTTAATAACTGCTCACTTAGACCGTGTTGACTGTTCAAGTATTTTATAACTCCTTTAGGTCTGCTCGTGATAAGTGTCTGTCCGTTGGATGTCTGTCCGTTGAAATGTCTGCTCGTGCCACGTGGTAGACACGTGTCACCTTTTCAAGTCCAGTCAACTTTTATCCAATACAGATAGTCCCCGCACTTCTCGAGCAGAGTATCTGTTCGAGGAGTGGATGGGAATTTTTGCGGGAGTTTCTGTAAACTTTTGTCTTTGTGTGACGAGGCTTGGTGACATACGAACCTTATCAGCTAAGTGACAAGCCCTTATGACGTGCGCATTTAATGCGCCGTATAAAAAAGTAACTACAGCTGGCACGCCTGCGTAATTGCAGTCCATTCTGAAGTGACTACTGCGTGTTCCAAGAGTAAAAGTAATGATTTTAACCGCTTCAGTCACGTGCACACGTCGTCTGTTGATCGCGAGGTGACCGCTACTCTTCAGAATAATGATGACACTATAAAGTTTGATGAACCCTATTCTTTCTTTTGACGGCCAGATCTGATCGTAGTTTCTCTGATGACCTCCACGTGTCTCGAAGGAAGTTTTGGGGCTGAATCTTCACTCCTATAAATAGGGGTTTGCTTGATGAGAAACTTTTTACTTGCCTTTATTCTCTTCTCCACTGTTCTTTGAAAACCTTTGAACTAGCTTTTGAATTCTTCTTGACAACTTCATATTTTTCCTGAAACCATGACTTCAAGATCTAGGAAAAATAAAAGCACTGATATTGCTGGTAGCTCCTCGGCGGCCACTCCTAGGCCCCGGGCTACTCAGGCTACTGCTGCAGAAATTATCCCCAAGAAATGGGGTGAATTGGAGGCGGACTATAACATTAAGTCCTTTTATAATAGAGAAGGGGATACGCCCAATTGGCCGGCGTATAGGTTTAAGTCTGGGATCACGAAGGAGGTGATCCCACGAGTGAGGATAGACTGTAACTGGGGTGATGAGGTTCCCCTCTTGCCGGTCTCCGAGGAGGAGAATATTACTTCCCATAGGACTGGGTGGACAGCCATGTGCACCTACCCTTTCACAGTGGGATGTAGGTTACCCCTGCACCCTGTGTTGGAGAGGCTCTGCAGGGAGTACCTTCTCTGTCCGTGGCAACTGAGCCCCAATATATATAGAATAGTTACACTTTTAGATTAGTTTGCGACAGAAACCGATCAATCTTTTGGATACGAGCATTTTATTTTTTTGTATAGTATACAAATTTTAAAAGATGGCTATGTAAATACAGAATGTGCGGAAGCAAGGGCTTGGTGCGCAGTTCTGAGGATACTGATGACCGAGGCTGGGTACACCAGTATCTGTTCGTGCGCTTCTCGGCCTTGACTTTTGACGACAAGACTCATCTTCCAGAAACCTAGAATAAGAAGCGTAAGTCCCCGAGTATTTTTGAAATTCTTAGTGTTCTTCTTTTTCTCGTCTGCTAACTCCGTTCAATTTCTTTTTGTAGCGGCCAAGCAACCCTACGATGGGCTCATATCTGTCGATGAGCTGACGGCGTGGGTTGAGCCAATTTTGAAGGAGTTCGCTTCTGAGAGAATAGAGTGGGCGCATTTTGCTGCTCATAAAAGTTTGATTGTGAAAAATCATGGTGAGAATATTTCTGCTTTCATGATTATTCTTCTTCTTTGAAACTTCTCCGTGTCTGACCGTTTTACCTTTTTGTAGCTTTGGGCACTTAAGAAGATTTCTTTCCTGCTACCCCCCAAGAAGGGCCTTCCGAGCCTGTAGCTGACCCAGATGCCGAGGCCGCGGCTATATTAGCTCCGGTGGAGGCTCTGTGTAGCAGGGAGGGGGGGCAAAGAACTCTTGTCTGGTGTTCTGGACTCCCTGAAGAGAAAGAAGAAGAGCCAAGATGAAGGCGGAGCACGGAAGAAGTCTGCTCGTAAGACTTTCGTGGCTGCCGGGCAAGCCTCATCTGTTGTGGGTGAGCCTTCATCTAGGGCCAATGTACCGGAGCCCGTAGAGGAGAGTGCCCACGCTGCTGCTGAAGTCCCTGAGTCTGCACGGGGAGAGGGTTTAGCCAAAGAGGTTATCTATCTTTCAGACACTGAGATCGAAGTTGATGTTCCCCTTAGGCGAAGACCTCATCTTCGAAGTGACAGAAGAAGGGCCGAGGAGGAGGCTGTCCGTACTCCGCAGAGGAGTCCCCGAGTTGATGACGGGGTGGAAGAAGGTCCTTCTCGTGTAGACAAGGGCAATATAAAAGTGGACGAAGAAGAAGAAGAAGAAGAAGAAGAAGAAGAAGAAGAAGAAGAAGAAGAAGAAGAGAGAAGAAGAAGAGGTGAGGGAAGAAGTTCCCCAAGAGGATAGCCGGGGTCCTCGTATTTTTCGTTTCGAGGACCTGGAGAATGTGGCTACTGAGGGGGCAACGCCTGTTGGTCTTCGCGAGTGTGAGACGATAAATCCTGGAGTGGAAGGTGATTCTAACCTTTCATCATCAAGATTCATCTGGCGGTCAGTCATTGGTGGCCGGACAGAGTTGAAGGATATCAGGGGTGTCCGTTACAAGTTTGGGCCAAATTATCCCTCTGAACAGGCTTGGGAACCCCAGTTCTGTGAGAGGAAGCGTACTTTGAAACTTGCCCCTGATGTTAACTTCATAACTGGCCAGGCGGCTTGGCTAAGGCGGTCTCCTCGCTAATCGGTCCTCATGAAGAATGGGTGCTGAGGGAGCTAAGCGATGAGGAGTTAGCCTTCCAGAGTATTTTCCGCTTTTGTGTTGGGAATAACTTTAGCCTCGGACTTCTAACTTTGACTTATTTTGCTTTTTCAGGTCAAGTATGCTGGCTGCCGAGCTCATGTTTCGCTCCATGCTTAACAACGTCGATCAAGTACTCGAGGTAAAGAAAGAGTTGCTGGAAGCTCTGAAGGAGAACAAGACTTTGATAAAGCAGTGTGGTCTCCTAGGTGGTGAGGTTAATCTGTTGACTGATGTCAACAATGAACGTGTTGAACAGATCAACGCACTCACTAGGGAGAAGGACCTTCTTCTCGAAGAGAAAGAAGGGTTCGCACGCTCTGCTCAGGGTCTGGAGAGATTGCTCGAAGAGTGTACATCTTCTTTGAACAGTGCCATTGAGGATCGCGCATCCCTTGAGATAGATTTGCAGAGAGCCAATGAAGGATCTGTTAAAGCCAGGGCTGATCTCCAGGCTGCCAAGGATCAGGTCGCTCAATTAATGAGTGCTCAGGCCGCATTAACCAAGGACTTGGGAAACCTGCGCGATCAGTCTGAGATCAAAGCTAAGCTTGCTGCGCTTGAGGCCAAGCCTACATTGCTCGTGCAGATTCAGGCTAGACAAGTTAATGTCGAGGAGATGCTGCAGACAACAAAGAGCGTTGTTCGTAGAATAAGACAAGCATTGAATCTCTCTCCTGAGGAGTCTGAAGGCGAAGATGAAGATGAAGACGAAGATGACGACGAGAATTCAGGGGACGATGGCAGAACTGACGGAGCTGCTGCGTCGAGTTTTGGTCGTAGCTGTAAATGTTGATGCCCTTTCTCAATCTTTGATTGATGTATTTTTTATTATCTGGCGAGAGCCAGATTTGTTTGTTTGTGGACAGAAGTTTGATAAAGACTTTCAGGTCTCTTGTATGGCCGGTTTCATTTGGCCTTTGATCACTCTTCAAACTTCTGTCAGCTGTTTTCGACATTTTATTGTTGTACATGATGATGTATATATCCTTTTAGATCTATTCAATGACTATATTTAGCCTGAACTTTTGATCTTTTGTTTGCATGTGTGGTGGCTTTCGTGCCTTGGGAATTTTCTGAAGTTTTGAACTTTATTAAGTTCTGGTCTCCAAAAGTTTGCCCGAATATTTTTAACTTAGCCTTTCGTTAGGAAGAGGTCGTAAGTTGTAAGTAGTCTGACCGAATCGTGGTCGTTAGAGTTTTAGCCGAATCATTGCTCTGTGCGTATAACTTTGCTTATCGTTTTGATAGTCGAAAGTTGTTGCACGACTTTGTAGATTAGCTCTGGCCGAGTCGCTGGCCTTGTGAACGACTTCTCTTATTTTCGTGGAAGTTTTGTCACGCAAAAGTTTGGTTTTGTGAATGACTCCTCTTATTTTTCGTGGAAGTCTTGTCACGTAAAATTTTTTTGAAAAACTTTAAAAATTCGCCTTTTGGTAAGGTCTTTTGCCTTTATGAAGGTCTTACCTGGCCTACAGGGGCCTCTTTCCACCCCCCCCCCTTATTTTTATGTTGGAGCACGTAAAGTGATAACATGAAAAGAGATTCGGTGAGTTGCATATAGAACACATATAACCAAACGAGGAGTGTGTCCGTTGTGGGATTCGAACCCATAGCCGCGAAGTTGAAGAACTTCGAGCTCTACCAGTTGAGCTAAACAGATCTGACCTTGTTTAGGTCGTTAGTACCATTTAGAAAGAAAATATAATAAAAGTAAGAACTTTCGTAAATATAAAAGGTAAGTGTAAGATAACTAACCGTTTTACCACTTAGTGATACCTTTTGAGGTGAACCACATTCCAACTGTTCGGGACAGCAGAGTCGTCTGGTCGTGCCAAGCGATAAGATCCCTTGCCGACTGAAGCAATTACTTTGTAGGGGCCTTCCCAATTAGGACCAAGCTTCCCTGAATTTGTCTCTTGTGTGCTCTGGGAGACTTTTCTGAGTACAAAGTCTCCAACCTGGAAGCTTCGTACGCGCAGTCCCCGATTGTAATACTGTTCGATTCGTTCTTTTTGAGCGACTACTCGTACAAGAGCTAGTTCTCTGCGTTCTTCGAGGAGGTCCAACTCTTCAGTGGCATGTGCATATCGCAGGCTGGGCTCTCCTATTTCAACAGGGATTAGAGCATCTGCACCATATACCAATGAGTAAGGAGTATCTCCGGTACTCATTTTTATTGTTGTGCGATAAGCCTATAGTACTCCAGGTAGCTCTTCTACCCAACATCCCTTTGCCTGCTCGAGGCGCTTTTTAAGGGATTCAACGATGATTTTGTTGGTAGATTCTGCCTGTTCATTTGCAACAGGATGGTACGGAGAGGAAGTGATCCTCTTGATGTGTAGATCGTCGAGGAACCTAGTCACTTTCTGGCCGATAAATTGCGGGCTGTTGTCCATGACTATTTCCTTAGGTGCTTCAAAGCGACATACGACAAAACGCCAGAGGAAGTCGACAACTTCCGTTTGTCGTATCCTTGAGTATGCTGCCGCTTCGACCCACTTTGTGAAGTAATCCCTGATGATCAATAAGAAGCGCATTCCCCTTGGTGCCATGGGAAGGGGACCGACAATGTCCATCCGCCATTTCATGAAGGGCCACGGAGAAATTATTGAGTGGAGTGGTTCTGCTGGCTGGTGGAGAAGATGGGCGAACCTCTGGCACTTGTCACATTTCTTGACAAATTCATTCGTATCTTTCTCCATTTAGTCACAATAGTAACTTGCACGAATCAGCTTCCGGGTTAATGCCTTGCCCCCGGAATGATTTCCACAACAGCCTTCGTGGACTTCTCTTATCACATAATTGATTTGATTCGGTCCGAGACATTTTGCGAGAGGTCCTGCAAACATTTTCCAGTAGAGCTCACCATTGAGAATTGTATACCGAGCAACTTTTATCCAAAGTTTGCGAGCAGCTTTTGTATCTACGGGTAGAGTTCCATGGATAAGCTAATTTGTTATCTCATTCCGCCAGTCTCAAGTAGCGTTAATGGTGTTGACTTTGGACTTTTCTCGGTCCATGGTTGTGTAGAGAAGTTGAAGAAAAGCTGAAGAGCTAGCTGCCCCTATCTCTGCCACTGATCCCATGTTTGCAAGAGCATCAGCTTCATGGTTCTCTTCTCGTGGAATTTGAATTGCTTTCCATTCGTCAAACTGTGCTAGGAGCTCTTTTACTCGGGCGAGGTGCACCTGCACCCTGGATTCTCGTGCAATGAAACCTCCATTGACTTGATTGACCACCAGCTGAGAGTCGCTTTTTAGTTTGACGATGGTTGCTCCATAACTTCGGGCCAGTTCTAATCCTGCAACAACGGCCTCATATTCGGCCTCATTGTTAGTAATAAATGGGCACTTGATAGCCTGCCTTACCGTTTCACCGGATGCAGCGACGAGAACCAATCCAAGCCCGGACCCTTTGACGCTCGAGGAGCCGTCTGTGTGAAGGGTCCACGTGCCAGGAACCTGTCCTGCATAAAGAATAGCTTCTTTTTCTGCCTCAGGGTATATATTAGTGCTGAAATCTGCCACGAAGTCTGCTAAAACTTGTGACTTTATTGCCACCCTAGGCTAGTAGGTAATTTCAAATTCAGATAATTCTATAGCCCATTTTACCAACCTTTCTGAAAATTCAGGTTTGTGCAGAACATTTCGTAAAGGAAAGGTTGTAATCACAGCTATCGAATGACTTTGAAAATAAGGGCATTACTTACGAGCAGCAGTTACTAGTGCCAGTGCTAATTTTTCCAAAGGTTGATAGCGTGTTTCTTCGTCAATTAGAGCTTTGCTAATGTAATAGATAGGAAGTTGTTTACCTTTTTCTTCCCGAACTAGAACAGCGCTTACCGATGATTCTGAGACTGCCAAATAAATTAGTAGCTGCTCGCCTTCCTGAGGTGTGGAGAGCAGTGGTGGATTGGATAGATACTTTTTCAGATCCTTCAATGCTTGTTGGCATTCAGGGGTCCATTCGAACTCCTTGTTTTGCCTTAGACATCGAAGAAACTCTTGCATCGGTCAGATGATTGGGAAATGAATCTGCGTAGGGCCGCCACTCTCCCCATCAGTTTCATGACATATTTCATGTTGTGAAGTACATCTGGGATTGATTCAATAGCTTTAATCTGAGCGGGATTGACTACAATTCCACGCTGAGAAACGATGAACCCGAGAAACTTCCCGGATCCGACTCCGAAAGCACATTTCTCTGGATTCAGCTTCATGTTATACTGATCCAAGATTCGGAAAGCTTCTTTCAGATGTGCCAGATGATCTTCTGCTCGTTTGGATTTGATCAACATATCATCGATGTACACTTCCATAGTCTTTCCGATATGGTCATGGAACATTCGATTGACTAGACGCTGATAAGTTGCACCTGCATTTTTCAGTCCAAATGGCATAACTTTATAACAATACGTACCTCGACAGGTTATGAATGCCGTTTTCTCCTGATCTTCAGGGTCCATCAATATTTGGTTATATCCGGAGTACGCGTCGAGGAAGGTTAGCACCTCGTGTCCGGCTGTTGCGTCGATCAGTTGATCTATCCTGGGAAGAGGATATGAATTCTTCGGGCAGGCTTTGTTTAGATCTGTGAAGTCAATGCAGACTCGCCATTTGTTGTTCTTTTTTGGTACGACAACCATGTTGGCTAGCCAGTCTGGATATTTGACTTCACGTACTAAACCGATTTTTAACAGCCGATCGACCTCGTCGTTGATGACCTGGTTCTAAAAGGCTCCTTGCTGGTGCGTCTTTTGTTTCACCGGGCGGTGATAGGGGTCGACGTTCAACATGTGAGTAATGATGTCAGGAGAAATACCTGTCATATCTGCGTGCGACCAAGCGAATGTTGTATGCCGCTCCTTGAGGAATTGGAGGATATCTCCCCGTAGGCGTTCGCTCAGTTCAGTCCCTAAGTACACCTTCCGCTCTGGCTTGTCTGCGAACAATTCTTCGGGTTCCAAAGCTTCTACGGTTGGCATGTGGTTTTCCCTTTCGTCCATCTTCGTGATGAATTCTGGGACCTCGTAGTTAGCCTCTTCAGGTGGTATGTCTGGCCCCGGTCACTATAATTTCTATTTGTTCTCTTCGGGTAGTTTGAGAGCCAGCGAGTAGCTAACTCGGGCAGAGCGTTGCTCTCCTCGGACCTCACGTACTCCCCATTCGGATGGGAACTTCAATACTTGATGATAGGTTGAAGGGACAACTTGCATGTCGTGGATCCAAGGTCTGCCCAAGATGATGTTGTAGGCTAGATCCACATCAACAACATGAAAAGTTGTTTCCTTCGCTACCCCTTCGGCGAGAGTCGTCAGGGTAATCTCACCAAGAGTCTTCTCGCTTGAATTGTTGATGCCGGAAAGAACTCGAGATACGAGTACGATCTTGTCTGACAGCGGCATCTCTCTGACAACCCGTGATTGGATAATGTTCGCAGAACTGCCCGCATCAATGAGTACTCTCTTGACGTCGAACTCTTCCACGCGTAACGTTATGACTAACGCATCAGCATGTGGAAATTGCGAGCTGTCTACATCAGAATCCTCAAATGTGATTACTTCTTCTGATCGTGGGCATTTTTTGTTTGTGATGGAGACCTTTGCATACTTCTTCGCTGTGAAGGTAACAGAGTCCACCTCGATTCCACCTGAAATAACATTAATTTTTCTCCTTGGAAAGGATGCTTGTGGAGGGCCAGGTTTGTTATGCTGTGCCTTCACGTGAATCTGCTTTCCCTTCTCGGTCAGGAACTCCTTCAAGAATCCCTGTGTCAACAAATGAGCAATTTCATACCTGAGGGCTTTGCAGTCTTCGGTGGTATGGCTGTGGTCACGATGGAAATCGCACCACAGGTCCTGGTTTCGCTTGCATGGGTCGGTTTTCATGTCTTTTGGCCACTTGACCTTCTCTCCCATGTCTTTGAGTGCTGCCACTACTTCAGACATCGCCACGTTGAAACTCGGCACGCTTGGGGCTCTACGGAGGCTTGATTCTGAATCATCTCTCCGGGACAACCCTTTGTTGTTGCGGTTGCATTCTTTGGAATGGCTGCGTGACTGATCAGGGTACGGTTCATAACGTACGTCTGCTCTCTCAGTCTCTGCCTTTCTGCCGGATCCACCACTGCGTGCCTGAGCCTTTCCTCGAGTACCTGTTCCAATCAATTTATCTTCATCGATACGTACCTTGGAATTATAACGGTTGTAGATGGCTGACCAACTGGTTGCTGGGAACTCACGAAGAGACTCATAAAGTCTACGCGTGTCCTCTAAGCTCCTAATATCCAGGCTGTTGGTAAATGCGATCGCTGCCATCTATATGGTACTTTGGGGAGCATCATACGCTCTCTCTGGAAGCGATGCACGTATTTGCGGAGAGACTCGTCGGGTCTTTGCTTGATCTCAAAGATATCATCTACGCGGGTCTCCGTCTTCTGAGCGCCTGTGTGCGCCTTCACGAACAATTCAGCCATCTCTGCGAAAGATCCAATGGAGTTGGGTAGCAACATTGAGTACCATCGTAGAGCTCCATCCGCTAGGGTTTCTACGAACTTCTTCAATTGAACAGATTCGATCTCCTCGTCGGTGAGATCGCTAGCCTTGATAAAGTTACTGAATATCATGAGGTGATCGTTGGGATCAGATATTCCGCAATACCCCGGAATGTGTTTGGCATTTTGAACGTCTTAGGTATCACCATTTGGGGCTGCCTCCTTCTTCCAGGGTTGCTGGGAGTATCGTTGGACTTTGACTTTCTTCAGCGTGGGTGGAGCGCCTGGTATCTGATCAATTCTCTCGTGATGAGACTTTTGAAGTGCTTCCTGGCTTTCTTTGAATTGTTTGGTGAGAGCTTCCACAACAAGGCTCATATCCGTAGGTGCCATAGACCCTCCATTCTGATTCTGATTGATTTGGGTCGTTGGATCTGCAGTACCACCGTTGTTCCTCTCTCCGCCTTGCCTTGAAGTATGTGAAGAAGGTGCGTTACGACCAGGTGCTGCAGCGTGAGCCCTTGCAGTTGAAGGGTTACACCTTCGGAGAGATGTGAGTGCCTCGTTTATCCCTCACTTTACCTCTGCCTGTTCCTGCATGAAAGAAAAGAGTGTTTCTTGGAGGTTCCCTCGGCCAGGGGAGAGACTCCTATAGCGTCGTCTCCTGGGCGGGGTAGTGCTCTAAGAGCGCATACGCCTATATCGCTGCCTGACCGGTCCTTGGGAAGATTGTTGCTGCCCATCGGACGAGTAATCGGGAGAATAATCAGGAGAGTAATTAGGACTGAGTGAAAGAGTATTTACCTGTTCTCCGCCTACGATAGTTTGTTGAGAATTGCTTTCTGCCATGTTAGTTATACAACAAAAAGACTGACGAAAATAGGTGTAATATCAAAGATAAACTATTAACCTATGAAGGTTATTGACCGGCTCCCACTGTGGTCGCCAAATTGTTTAACCTAGATCCGATTTTAGGCCAATTAATAATTAAATTTTATATTTGCGGAGTCACGATCAATAGTTGAGATTAAGAGTTTGAATGTCGAACTAAAATGGTGACAATACGAGGACGAAATATAAGTATTAACTAATAAAGATAAAGAACAAACGGAAATAAGGAGAAGTAACTGTATCGTATCATTTATCTTCGGGGAGAGCTCTTCGATACCAATCGCTCTCAGAGGATCAAAGAACTAAAGTAATAAGTAAAATATGAGCAAAAGGAATATCTGAGCAAGAGTGAGAGAGTATTCTTATTGATATTGTTGACAGGAAGTAAAGTTGTGTTACAATCGATTAAGGCAAATGCTATTTATAAGCCTTATAGGCACCCGTTGGAATTGGTAACCGCCGGGCGTGGATCCGTCTGGATAAGTAACTGCTGGGCACATATCCGTTGGAGTTATAACCGCTGGGTTGTAATAATTGCCTTAATAACCATTAATTGAATGATCGTGGATGATCATGTTAATAACAGCTCACTTAGACTGTGTTGACTGTTGAAGTGTTTCATAACTCCTTTAAGTCTGCTCGTGATAAGTGTCTGTCTGTTGGATGTCTGTCCGTTGAAACGTCTGCTCGTGCCACGTGGTAGACACGTGTCACCTTTTCAAGTCCAGTCAGCTTTTATTCAATACACTTATGTATTTGTGGTTGTTCACAAAGTTAAGTTGCTCAGTTTAATACACTCTCTTTGTTCAAGTGAAATTTAGGATTGTCGAAAATTATTTATGCGGTCTTCTGTGTGATCTACTGTAATCCCTTGGAGTTTAAATGTGTTCGAGGTTTCTTATTCTTGTTAACTAGTGAATAGAAGCATATGTCAGCTATTGTGAAGCTGCGAATAAACCGTTCATTGTCGTCAATTTGTTCAAGCATAAACTTGTCAAAGTCTAGGTGTATCTTGTGCTTCATCATGTTGAGTGGAGTCCTGTTCAAGCATGTTAAATGTAGTTTCACTGGTTGTCTACTCCCTATTAGTTAGCAGGTTTTGTTTAAGCTTGTCTTAATTTGAGTTATGCATCTTTAGTGTTAACTTAAGCGTTTGGTTTAAACTTTAAAACATGTAAAGATCATGAGATAGTCTAAGGGGGTAAAATATATGTGTGTGTATCTGTTCACTAGTTTAAGTAGGAATGTCAAGTGGTTTGCTTTTATCAGCATTAGTCTAACATGAAGATTGTCTTTGTAACATAGTAAAAAGTGTAGAAATGGTTTTTCTGATGCATGAGCTAATATATTTATTCGAGTTTATGAGAAGCAATGTGAGTGTGAATAAGCTTAAGTGTTTAATGGTTTGTGCTTAACTTTGTTTAGTTACTAGAGACTTAAAGATCATGTAGTCTGTTCTTTTTCTCCTAATTTTGAAATGAGTGAAGACTTGCTAGCTAGAAAGTTGGACTTTGTAGTAGTTGTTGGAATTTGTCCATTCTTGTGTTGGTCCAAATTAGCCTGGAGCTGATTTTGGCCTGTTGGACAAATTTGAAAGTTTTTTAATGGGTTGATTTTTGGCTACTTTCAAATCTGAATTTTTGTTGTGAATGGGTATTGAGCTGAACTTTAGTAAGTCAAAGCCCAATATCCCATCTAGGACAATTTTTATTTCAGCTTTTTAGACAATTGTAGTGTGGCTTTACACTACTCTATGTTGACATCCAATTTTGTCAATCCTTTTTATATAATTGGCCATAATTTAATTTAAAGGTGCGATTTGATTATTTGTGCATAATTTGTATTAAAAGGCATGTATTTACGTGTGTTATTCTCTACTTATATATTACATACTTAAATGTGGCTATATTACATAATTTTGCATCATTTAGGTTATTTGTCAAAGAGTGGCTGTTTATTCTATTTTGTGCATTTATAGTATTTGTTAGTTATTTGTGACTATTTATATTTAATTTATCAAATTTTTCTTATGTGTGTATTTTGGTTTCATTTGTCTTATTTTATACAATATATATACATATTTATATCTTTAATTATTTTGCACCTATTAATTTAATTTTGGTCCAATTTTTACTTATACATTACCAATTTCATTTCATAATTTGGAGCTTTAAGACTTCTCTTGGACCTAGACGTAAAGCCTAACCAAATACATCCTTTACATATCCCTTTTCCTAAAATCAGTCCAAATTCATTATCATCATGAGATCCCCAAAATCACTCTATCTTCCTATTTTGTCCAAAATTCTAATCTCCCCAATCCCTTGAATTAAGCTCACACACCAACGGTCTCTAATCCCCTATTCTTTTAAACACACACCAATTCATCAACCAAGCGCACAGACCCCACATCAAAATTAGTCTTTTGGGTCATCTTCTTCTTCACCACACACCCCATGAAAACCTTCTCCTTTACCTTCCCTATTACACAATCAACATACACACACATCGCACCCTTACACCACAATATACCCATTACCCACACACAGAGATCCAAATGCATATGCACACACATACAGAAACGGGAAAAAAAACACACACACGGACCAATTGAATGGAATAACAGGGGAGATCGAAAAGGAGAGATAGGGGATTTAGGGAAGATAGCGACGATGGAACAATGGTGGAGACACCACTGTTAATAACAATAATAGTGGGGTGTTTTCCGGTGACTGTTTGTGGTTGAAAGCTTCCCCCTTTCTCCTCTGATCTATGATTTTAATTGATGAGGATGATGGAGTCGCAGCGATGCCGCTATACGGCAGTCGCTCCACCACAATATTTTGCTCATTCCACTGGGTTGCCGCACCGTTGGCCATAATTGACGAGGACGGTAGAGTCGCAGCGATGCCGCTAGACGGCAGTCGCTCTACCACCATATTTTGCTCATTCCACTGGGTTGCCGCACCGTTGGCCGGAATTCTAGCCGGCAACGCCATGTTAGTTCTGGATGAAATCTTCTTTGTTCTCTAAAAATATCATTTGGGTGTATCATTGTTTCCTTTGCAGGCCCTGTTATGGCGTTTGGAATGATGCATTTGTCGCCTCCCGTTGGGGCGTTTGGCCGGACGTTGGTCCGCTCATTTCATTGTTTCACCGGAATTGGGTCACCAATTGTGCAGATCCGAGTCCCTTTTTCTTGGGGATTCCGTTATTGAATATCTCTCATATTTGGGTTTTGGATCAGATATCCACAAACTGTTCTTGTTTACACATATGGTGTTCTGACTGAATTTCATTTTCCGTTGTTCTGAATTTTGAGTATATACACCTAACAGTTCTTTTTTGTAGTGGGCCCGTTTGATGCTCTAAAGACTGCTTGTTTTTTGTCCTAGCTATTGCTACTGATGGACATTATTAGTTGCTTTGACTTGCAGCTTATAGAAGAACACTTATTCAGAGGCTGTTATATGCAATTTGCTATTGTTAATTGATCTAGAGGGATACTACGCTTGATAAGGCCAATGAAGATAATTCAATAATTAATTTGAATTTGAGGCTTAAGCACTGATTAGAACATGATACTACACTTAGGTAAATGACATTTGGAGACGTAAAATCAGTCCTGTTACACACCCCGCATCCCTAAAAACAAATAGGCTATGATGATGTGTATGAGCCGTAGTTGCAAAACGAGCCGGCGATGGAGTGGTGGGACCAACACTTGGCATGGAAACACGACCGGCCAGCGTGTTTGCAGCATTACCAACGTCTCTAACCTCTTTCCGATTCATACATACCCGAGCCTACATTTTTATAAAATCCCTTTCCCCTTTATTTTAAATTACTATTATTATTATTATTACTATTATTTTTATTATTATTATCATTATTATTTACTAGCTTAACTTTATTTATTGCGAGGTACAATTTTGAAGACAACACTCCAAAAATGCTTCTAATTTTACTTGCTATTATTTTCTCTTAATGCTTCTAATTTTACTTGCTAGGTGCAATTCTTTAAGGAAGAAGCCTATTAGTGAATTGGAACGTTTTTTTAATCTAATCTTAATTATTATATGCATATCATAATAGTCGTTTAATTATTTCTCTAGTCCATTTGCCTAGTTACTTATTTTGAATCCCAATTATAAAGTCCGGCCGGTAACAACATTTGGTGGAGCTTGAGAGGTGCCTAACCCCTTCCTCTCGAATTAACTTGACCTATTACCTAGAATATCTGGTTGGTAGACTAAGTTTCGGAGTTAATTATTAAAATCGGCTAGAAACAAAAAATAGGTGCCCTAATACGCCTAGTTAAAAATTATGTTAGGTGGCGACTCCAACTCTTTACCCATGAGTTACCCAATAAGTCGAGCCCTATTTCGAACTTTAACCGGTTCGGGTAAAAATAGGATGCGACCGAATGGCGACTCCACTGGGGATATCAAGGTTTAAACCATAACGAACTTTAATTGGGATTCTTTACTTGCTTTATTGTCATGCCATTTATTTCGAGACTGACTTTTCTTCATTTTCTTTTTTGCAGGATTGAGGTTTATTTTTGAATTCTCAAACTTTGGTGTTTTATTTTTTTTATTTATTGCTTGGTTATATTTTCTTTATTATTATTTTTATCACACACGCTTCCTCCACTCCTGGAAAGTTTTACACTGGCACACACCATAAACGGTTACATGGATCTCACGGCCGTTTCACTCTAAAAGAAATCCTTTACGGGGAGCAGTTGGGGTATAGTTGGTCCGTGGTACAACCAACAATTTCAGGCGTTCCCACCCTTTGGTTGTCCGCCTAGGGGAACCATGTCCTTATCTAGATTACCCAACTCTTAGTCTAGGAACCATGCATCATGTCATGTTTAGGAAAATTTTGACTTCGGCTCATGTCTAAGTCTACTAGTTCACCATATTTGAATGAACCGAACGGGTTTCGACCCTAAGGGACGTTTAAATATGTTATGTGTGCATTTATTTAAAGTTGACCGTGTCCAATGTAGACTATTTATTCACATAAAAGTGGGTTCTCATAACAAAATCAATTATTTATTTCTATTTACCTAAAATCGTTATTTCTACAAAAAAACCAACTATGTTATAAAATTACTTTTGGATTATGAACGAAATTAATTTTTCTACGTTTACGAAAACAAAATCATAGACTTTAAATTAGTTTCTATTACTTTAATGTAACAAGATCAGTTATTTATCCATATTTACCTAAAAAGAGGAAATGTAGTATTTCTACATTTATATAATAAAATTATTTTCCATTCATTTTTTGGGTTACGAGAACAAATGGGATGACGCAAAATACCCATTAAATTTTAAATACCATAATCAAAATTAGGAAGGCTTAACATCCTTGGCATGTTAAAGTCCATTTGCCAACTTCGTCCAAAAGCATCATCATATGACGTCTATCATCCATACTATGTGTATTGATCTTGTTAGGTCTACCTCCTCACAAAAGATGTTCCTTGCATTATAAAATATAAAATGCTTTGAAAATTATTATCTCATCACTGACTTGTTGTTTCATGTGTTAATTTTACTCCCACTCCCGAGGTGGACTTGTGCATTTTTTTCAAAACTCGTACATGTTTAACTTGTGCATGCATACCTTCCACCACTCCTGGCAACTTTCTAAATCGTGCGTTGAAAATACAGTGGTTACAACCACCTCTTCCCTCACATAAAAATTCCTTTAGGGGAAACGACTTGGAATCTATTTGATTCGAGACATTCCCGCTCCAGAGCCGTCCGCTTGGGTGTATAATAAACCCGGTCTAGCTAACTCCATTCCTTAGTAGCGGCACTAAGAATCATGCATCATCACATGTCATTAGTCGACTTGTTCTCAAGTCTGATAGGCCAACTTGTGCAAACAATCCGAACGGGTTTTTAACCTCCAAAGAGCATTGACCATGATTTATTTGCATTTGCTTAAAGGGTTGAACGGGAAAAACCGTTCATTGGTATTGTTCTGCATTCAGTGCTATTCAAATGCACAAAGGTTACCTAATAGGCGTCAAAAGCCCAAATTAGATCAGAAATGATTGTTTATTCATAAACAATCATAATTATTCTGTATTCAATGTCATTCAAAGAGACGAAGGTTATCTAAGTGGGATTAAAAACCCGAATTGAATCAGAAACGATCGTTTATTCCCAAAGGATTGGAATCAGTCTTTATTCAACGCTATTCAAAGTTTTAAATGGTAACCGAATTGGCATTAAAAACCCATTTCGAAGCATAAATGACCGTTCGATAGATGGGATGACAGATAACGCACGTTTATCCTTTAAGCATTATATAAAGACTTGACATCCTTGGCATGTCAAAGGTTCATTAGAAATTTCCGTCAAAAGTGTCTAAAGGGTTCTCAACCCGCAACGACACATCTCTTCATATTCTCTGTCACATTGTTTTTTTTAAAAGCTTGTGCCACATGTTGATCGTTTTGCTTGCAATAAAGCGAATCTTAGGCATTCCCCTTTTTTTCTACCGTCCTTCACCTTTTTCAAAAGATCATGGCCAATAGAACATTTGACATGGTTGCTGAAATCCTTCAGTTAGAATCGTCTAGGGATGGATCAACATGAAAATGTTTGCCTGGTTATGATCTAATTTCCTAACAGTATTTAGTCTTTTCCTTCTCTTACATTGTTTCAATATGAGCCAATGCAATAAATTCCAAATAAATACAATATTCTTCGTTAGGTCCACATTTTGTTGGCAAACGAAATGATGCATGTGGCACAAAGTACTTCTCAAAATCATCGTGCGCAAAACGGTCCTTTGCATAATAAGACGCATTTTCTTATTTGATGTGTGTGCGCATTGCATGAGCTTGTATGTTGCTCTAGCTCTCTAAAGGAATCCCTTCCCAAATCCCATCTCCTCCCCCAGACAGGCATCTCATCTCCCTACTCTATACCCAAATTCTAACATCAAAAATCTTTCACATGTCCAAACTGTCTCTAACTTACTACCTAACTCAAAACTTATTATCCAAAGGTTGGGTTAAGTCGAATACCAAGGAAAAAGATATTTTCTGTTGCACAATACAATCTACTCCTTACACTATATCTTTACCACTTTACATTGACATCCAACTCCCCATCTCCCGCTTAAACAAACATCGGTCGTTTGATCGAAATCCTTGACTTGACTGCTACATAAAGCACCTTGTTATCCTAGTTTGGCTTAGTCAAATAGTTTTAGTTCCTACACTACTTTAATCGCATCATTTTGTTCCTTGTGGATTCGACCCCGACTCCTAGCTGGGTAAATTATATTGCGATGACCGTTCATACCTCAAGTCGAGGTGTATGTTGAGTGTTGTCAAGTGCCTGCTTAAGTACAGTTATTGAAGTTTTGATTCTGCCTAAACTTAATAAAAATAGACCACCCTTTTTGCATGCTCTTCTCATTTAGAAACCTCCCATGTTATGTATATTCATTAGGACCCCTGCCTGTATGTGTTTAAAATAGGGTACAAACCTACCAGGCTGTGTAAATGGCCATGCAGGGGCCTTCTCTTATCTCTTTCTCTTTTCTATGGTTGCATCATACCCTAAAATAGGATCATTGCATTTAGAAGTTAAAACAGAAATTAATTTGTAGGAGTTTAGTGGTTGTAAACGTGAGTTAATAATAACAAGTTATGCAGATTCTGGTGATTTTGATGATAGAACCTAATTCTTGATCGCCTGAAATTTAATGTAGGACAGCCTTTTACGTTTGAACTATTTTTGAAGTACAATTTCTATGAACATGGGCTATTAGTGAAAAGCATGCAAAAATTTGGACTATTTCTGCAAAACCTAAACTGCTCCTCTTTTGCATTAACAATATAGGCCAAAAACAGATTCAAATATGGCCTCTATGTATGTTAAAATGATTTTCAACTTACTTTAAACTCTTATACACTAATCTAATAGTGTATAGGGGGGTATAAGTATTGGGGTCACTTGTACAAACTATTATACGTATTTTTCAAAGTATATTACCACTTATTCATGTATTTTCATGCTTCTACACATATATTTATGTGTGACATCCCCCCTTATTTGCATTTGTGTGCTTCCATGTACCTCAGTTTTAAAAAAAAGCCTATTACATATCTTTCAAAACTGACCCCAAAAGCAAATAACCATTAAGGTTAGGGCTCGGCAATTAATGATGAGTCACACCGACCCTAAATGACTAACATTTTATTTCAAAAACAACCCCTATTTGGGTTTTTGATAAAATCAGAAATCATTTTGTCAAAAGTGCCTATTTAAGCAAATATAACTTAGATGTTGAAATTGCACAAATAAACTGCCTCTTGATACCATTTTGCAGATTTGACCTTTTTTTATTAGGCATTTATACTAGAGGCTATAAACGCGAGTAGGCATTAAATATAGGCCATATGTGTAAAATGTGAACCCCAAATATATGCATGCTATCTAGACTTATCCAATTAGACTTAGTCTTATAAATTGATTGCGAACTTGGCCAAGTAAGTTAGTAATACATGTGATAACACTTATCTTGTATAAACATCCCAAAATATAAACTCGGGCGGGAACCAGCTTTCATGGTACTTGGGGAAGTTCCTAACACCTTCTTCCCCTAGTCATTTGGACTTCTTACCTACTGAATCTCTAAAACTAGATCAGTTTGACAAAAGACTTGACCTTTCTCGCTTAGGTGACCTAATACACCTTAGAAATCTATATTAGGTGGCGACTCCAATTCTTAAACTTAACCGAGTTACCCAGTCAAACTTGAAATCTGACTCGCTCCGAGTTGAGTTTAAAATTGGGTATGACAGAATTGCGACTCCACTGGAGATATTTCAAAGTCCTAAGAATAATGGGTCTTTATTTTGGGATTTTAATTGATTATTATCTAGTTGTTCGTATTATTATGATTTCACTAACTTGGTTTCTTTTTTTTTCTTTTTTCCTTTTATTTATTTGTATGAACGTGAAATTTGATGTAATCTTGGCATATTTTAGTCATATTCCCCCACTTCTGGAAAACGACACTTTGCACACACACGGGTGATTACGTGGATTCCACGGTCTCTCCACCTCAGAAAACCTTTTAGGACGGACATTTTGGAATATAGTTGGTCCGTGGTACAACCAACAATTTCAAATGGTTCCACCCCAGCCACCCCTGGTCATCCACCTCGGGGAATCGTTTATAGAATTACACCACTATTTACATGTAATGAGCATGCATCATGCCGTAGGAAGGGTTCCTCATGAACCGACTAGTTTTCAACTTGTCCAAACTACATGACGGGTTTTTTAACCCCGAAGGAACGTTTGGACATGCTTATGTGCATTTGAGAGAAAGAAAAAAAAGAGGGAAAAGAAAAGTGAGACGAAAATAAAATGCATTTTGATTTGTCTAATTATTCTCAAAAGGGAATGGGAATTTTAATCCTTTACTTTCTTCTTTTTCCTTATATGTCACAATGAGTCAAAAGTTTCACCATTTTGGAATGACTATGGGCACACCTCCTTTGTTAACTAATTGATGAAATAACTTGTCATTGGGCGAGCAAACCGAAGTACGTCAACATTTAGGTCATTTATTTTCACTATTAGAAATGGAGCCGTATAGAGAAATGATTGAAGCGTTGGTGTTATTTTGGGATGAAAACCTAAATGAGTTCAGATTTGGGGATGTTGAGTTAACACCTTTGCTGGAGGAAATAGGAGGGTTCATATCGCACTCGGGGTTAAACAAACATCGTTGGTAAGGGAGGCACATGCTAGCACCCAGTGTCCCCATAGTTGAGGAGTTTCATAATAAATTAGGGATGGTGGCAAGTGTGAATGTAGAATTTTTACAATAAAAGAAAATACCTTTTTCCTACTTTTACAACCAGTTTGGGTATTTGAGTGCATTCGACGACCGTAAGAAAGAATTCAAGTCCTACAACGACTAGAGGAGAGCTAGACCACTTGCATTTATTATTTGTTTCTTAGGAGTAATGGTGTTCTTTGAAAGCTCGAGTCAAAATATATGTTCGAGGCTTGTCATGGTTGCCGATTCGGTATTTAATGGAATTGATGGTTATCATTATACTATATTTTCTATGATTGTGGAAGACATTTATCGGGCTTTGGGTTGTTGCAAAAAAGGAGAAAAATATTTCCAGGGTTGCAATCTTCTACTACAAGCGTGATTCAAAGAGCATTTGAGAAAAGTGAGAGGTGTGCAAGAATTGTCTAATCCAACTGGTTTCAACTACTTAGTTGGAGAACGATATGGGGTTCCAAAATTTAAGCAGCCAAGAAGCACCGAGAAATGGGTAAGGTTGTTTGAAAACATAACGGAGGATTAAATTAAGTGGATGTTCACTTAGTTTCCTTCGTCAGACTTCATCATTAGCTCTGAGAATGCATCCTTTGTGATACTTATGGGATTAAGAGGTCTCCAACCCTATCAATAATTGAGGGTGATGAGGCAAGCAGGGAGGAAGCAAATAATACCACTAATACCAGATACGAAGGCCTATCGGTTTGATTACACTGAAGACGTTGTTCCAAGAGTTAAGAGCATTAGAAAATCCTAGGTAGGAAGACAAGTCATGAGAGAAAAATCACTAGCATCAAACCGATACAACGCTGGATGCAAACAAAACTACAAAAGTTGGTTATGCTCTAGCATAAAAGGAAATGTGGTAGTAGGGCCAAGTCGAGGGAATGACATAGGAGATCGTGAGACAGAAGCTCAAATCCGATATCAAGAATTCACGTTGAAGGCTGTTAAAATGGACAAAGAAAACAAAGAAGATATCGAAGCATGGAGAAAACGTACATTAAAGTTAGAGGAAAAGATAGAGGTGTTGGAGACGAAGCTTGAACAATGGAATTCGGAGTGTGCAGAGGTGGACATTTTACACATAGTGGCGGCTAAGGGATACTTAACCAAAGCTATGGAAGAAGTCAAGGAGATTACCCGAGAAGCAAAGAGAGCCAGGCTGGTGGGGCGTGCCACCTAGTCAAGCGTCATTTTCATTTCTTTTATATTTTTATTTCCAAAAGTCATCATGTAGTAAATTTCAAAAATTAATTTGGGAATTTATGAGAATAATTGGCAACAAAATGCGTATTTATTTTCCTTGCATCATGACAAACTTAGGAAGGCTATACGTCCTTGGCACGTTACTGTCCATTAGTAAGCCTACGTCCAAATTTCGAAAGTGTTCTTAACCCGAAAAATGACAAAATTGCATCTTTGCATGGATTCGAAGAAATGTTTTCATATAAAATATTGATCGTTTGTCCAAGTATGATCAAGCTCATAAGAATATTTTGATCTTTACCTTTTCTTGTTTGTTTTCAGACTATGGCTGCAAGAGGTACACTTCAATTCGAGATTGTTTCCCGAGCTCCTCACTTGATCAGACTTTGGTGAGAAGATTTGGCTGTTGTTAGTAAGGTTCATGTTCAAAAGGTGTTGGGGGAGTTGGTGGCTCTCAAGGCTTACACCACCATGCCCGATTTAGTCAAGGCCGCTACATATTTCTGGGACTATTAAAAGGCGGTATTTCATTTCAATGGTTTGGAGTTGGCACCAATGCTGGAAGAATTTTGAGGACTAGCAGGGTTAGAGCCTGGACCCGAGACTATGATTTATCCCTGAGACGTGGACCCTAAGGAGTTCATTGAACTGTTGAGCGCTCCTTATGATCCATATGTCGAGGGAGTGCATGAGTCACTTTGGAGTACCTGTATTCTAGATTTGGAGATCCAACGTTTTGACATAATTGGATTGGGGCGTGGGAGATTCCAGATTGGGAGTGGACTGAGTCAAATGCTTTCATAATTGCTTTTCTAGGGAGCATGGTTTTCCCAAGAAAGAAGGAAAGATCGACATAAGGCTGGGAAGAGTGGTCGAGGGATTACGAAAAGGCCTCACAAGCGTCAAGTGAGTTTGGTTCCAACGATTTTGGGGGAAGTTTATAGGGCTCTAACAAAATGTAGAAGAGGAGGAGACTTTTTCGAGGGGTGCAATCTCTTGCTGCAAATATGGTTGATAGAACATTTGCACAGTGTCCCTATCAGCCCAATAGCACCAAGGCTGTCAAGGGAAGGAGGCATACGTTTAAATAGCACCAGCATGGCTGGAACAACGGTGTGGGAAGACCCTGCGAACATGCAAGGCTGGTTCACCAAGCTTGAAGAGTTGCAAGAGGTGCGATGGGTAATTGAAAACTGTGCTGGTTTCATCGTTTCCATACATGGTCAGGACATCACTTTATTGATGTTGATTTGATTCCGATGAACTCACCACTATGTTCCTCTAAGAATCCTCCGGCAAGTAGGAATGACACAACAAACTCCGCAGTTGACGAAAGGAGAAGCTTCAATGTTGACATAAAGGACATTGAGCATCCAATGGTTGGTACTATATTGACAATATGGGGAGGAAGGTTTAATATGAAGTTTTTTCGTGGCCGAGAGAGTAGGGTGAACCCCGTGGCTACTTTAGCTTATCCTCAGTGGCTCAAAGAAGATAGGGGGAGGTTCTGATCAAAGACCACGCTGAAAAGAAAAGCCAAAGCTCCAAGTGTCACTGAAAAATACAAGAAGCTGCGACACGAGTTCGTCCAAAGTAAGAAAGAATTAAGGGTAACACAAGAGAGGGAGATGAGGAGGCAATACAAGGATACGGTCAAAGGGGATGAACTCAAGTATTGGACATGAAAAGTCATGGCGGCGAGGCAAGCTTCTGGGAATCTATAAGATTTGCTCAAAGGATGTGGAGATTATTTTATGTCAGTACCGTTAAAAGAAAAGAAAACAATGGGTGTAGAAATCTGTGAATTCTTCACAAAGGCTCTAGGAGACATGCAAGCTGGGAAGGATTTGATGGAGATGTTCGTCGCTCCTCCACCAATAATGCTAGTTCACAAACCTAAGGAAGAAGCCGAAGGGAAGAAGGAGAAAGAAGATGCTGGAGCGGATGCTGGAGCGGATGCTTGATTCAAAACCTCTTTGCTTGGCACATAGTCTGGTCATCTTAAGACGAGTCGTCTTTTCTTTTGCCTTTTTTCATTTTAGTCGAGTCATTGTCTCAAACTAGTGATTGTAATAAAGCCAAGCAAATCAAATAAAATCTTGTTATTTTGGGCTTCAAGGCTTGTGTTGATTATGCTTATGCAAAAAAAATGATGTGTTTGGTGCAAATATTACTCCGAATCTTCGATAGGCCTACCTCTGGCACAAAAGAGGTCCTTTGCATAATAGGACGCGACTTTATTAATACTAACGTATACTTACATTCTTGCCCAAGTCCCCAAAGTTTGGTTTGTGCATTCTGGCCGCGCCGCAATACCTGTTGAGATCCAAAGGGTCAATCCCAACACCTCCCCCTTTACCTACAAAGACAATGACGAGATGCTATATCATGGCTGAGTTTAACAAGGCTGGAAATGGAACTCCTGAAAAGCAAGGTGTGGTCGCCTATGAAGATTATGGTAAGTTGGAACAGAAAATGTCCGCGTTGGAAAATAGGGTTCCTCATACCGTGCTGATGAGATCATTGAACCAAAAAAAACCACCTTCCCTCACGACAAAGATCCAGTATTCCCTAAGAAAGACATCCCTTACCCTACCTACATTGCACCACCAAAATCACCACAAAACAACCTACCTCCCTTCACTGTTGAAACAAAAACCATTGCATCACCCACTAAAGATGATGACATGTATGCATGGACAAAAGAAGACTCAGACAGCACCAAAGAGCAAGTCCAGTGGCTGGTAGAGAAATTCAATCAATTCTAAGGCACCAAAGGAACTAGAGGATTGGCCTATGAGGACCTCTGCATGTACCCTGATTTGAAGCTACCCGAGGATTATAAAACACCAAAGTTTAACATGTTCGACGGCAGTAGTGACCCAATGGCTCATTTGAGATCTTATTGTGACAAGTTAGTTGGGGTTGGACACGAAGAAAAGATTCACATGCAATTGTTCAACTGTAGCCTGCCTGGAGATGCGCTGGTGTGGTATTAAAAGCAACAAATAAAGAAGTGGACGAGTTGGGAGGCAATGGTTGGAGACTTCGTGGATAGTTTTAGGCATAACACCGACGCCATGCCTGATCGATTCTATTTAGAGAAGCTGAAGAAGAAGCCCACCAAGACCTTTAGAGAATTTGCAACTAGGTGGAGAGCTGAAGCAGCTAAAGTCCAACCTCTTATGGAGGACACAGAGATAGTAGCAACCTTCATCTGCATACAAGAGGACGTCTACTTTGACAAGATATTGAACATGCAAGACAAAAAGTTTGGGGACTTGATCAAGATCGGAGATATGGTTGAAGATGGTTTGAAGACTGGTAGGATCGTGACACAAACTACCATTTGCTATCAAATGTGGGGAGTCAAAGACATTGACACAAACTACCACCAAAATCAAGAATGCTATCAAATGTTTTCCCATAAAGATCAAGCAATCCATTTTTACATTTATCAAACAAAGGTGGGGCGTCATAACACAAGCCATTTTGTTCAAGATCATCCATTTGCACACCACTAGTATGTAATAATTCATACACACAAAATCCATCAATTTCCTTTTCACAAGTGTGCCCAACTAGTGTATGCTCACAACCACTATCATCAATGCAAGATAAAGAATCATTAATTCCACAAAAGGTAAACCTATCAATCATACTCAAGCCTCTATCAAACATACCTAAAGGAATACAAGAGTTAGGATTAGCTTTGTTACCTTGTAGCACACCTAAAGTTTCTTCTTTCCGTTGGCTTCTCAAATTTAAGCTCACTTGTTCATTTGGAGATTTCACTTTGATCTCCTCTTTTTCTTCAAGGCATGGAACCACTTCCAAGGAAAGATTCTACAATTTAGCATCTTCAACGGTACCTTCAAAATGCTCAAGAAAACTAGAGAAAGAAGAAAGATTAGCATTGTTAGAATAAGGAAAATCCTCACCCTCACTCTTTTGTTTTCCCTCTTTCTTTTCTCTCATTTCATTTTTAAACTCATCTCTCTTTTCTTGTGACAACTCACTCACTTCACTCAACTCAAACTCTCCTTTTTCCTCTTTTGAGTTGTCACTTTTATCTTCCTCACTTCCCACAATCTTGTTGTAGAATACTTTTAGGTCCTCACTTAACTTCTTCAAAGAGTTATAACATCTTTCCAAACATACCAACAATTTTGTATGATTATTTCCTTCTTATTGTTAGAGTCATCTTCCAAAAGAGACATGGTACTTATAATAAAGATACGAAATCAAAAGAATTAGTTAGTCAAAATAAGACCTCAGAAGTCACTCGCTCACGTGTATCACTCCAAAGATAGCACTCAATAATTTTATTCGCTCGTGTATACGCTCAAGGTCAAGGCTTTTATGACCACCCTCAAATGATCGCGCTACTCAAGCCTTTTTCCACTCTTTGGCTTTGGCTAAAGTTTCTTTCAAATTAACCCAAGGATAATTGACAAGAGTATAAAACCAATTCGGGGTAGATTAGAATTTATGGTTAAACAAGAAAGGACAAAAGACACACTAACGGACTAAGAATCAAAGAAGCACACAACGAAACTAAAACGAGAAAAGCACGAAAGAAATTGGCAAGAAATGAAATATGGACAAAAATAACTAGACAACACTAGTATGAACTAACACTAATGTTAATCTAGCTAGGAATAAACATGAAAAGACTAAGAAAACAATTAGGAATGACCATTTTTAAAATGCGGCAACAAGTAATTTAATTCACGACATTGGCTATAGGATCAAAAAAAATTACTCTAGGTGGTTGTTCATCAAACAGAGTCAGAATGACTTCCCATGAGAAAATGACTATTGGGTCAAAAATTTTCGTTCCAGGTGGTTGTTTATCAAACATGGCAAGCAATTACAGAAAGTGGCTACGGGTCAACACAGCCACCTAGAGTGGCTATTTGTAAACTGGGTGCCAAAAGTTCACGTTAAAAGTGGCTGTCGGTCAAAGAATGTTACCCCAGGTGGCTATTTCTTCATTGTTCATCATGTTCTTGCACCTTCATACGTGTTCTTAAAAAATGAAGCACTTTGATCCACAAACCTCAATCAAATCTTCACCAAAAATGTTATAAATTTGACCACAACCTCCTTACAATCAACCCCAATAATCAATTTTGTGAAATAATCATGAAATCATCAAGACCCATTTTCAATTTTCTTCAAGTTTAAGCTCAAGGTTCAACAATGGGGTTTTTGAGTTTTCTTCACTTCTTTTCAAGACCAAATCCCAAACAACAACACCCAAGTTTCACAAACTCCAATAGATCAATACCCCACATAATTTTCGCTTCAAACAACCCTAAATTTAAAAAACTCACTTTCTTGTTCTTCAAGCTTTCAGGATCAACAATGGAGTTCTTCAATAAACAAATCCAAATAAGTCATAAATCAGCCACCAAGCTATAACATTAATAAAGAACAATTTCCAATCTCAAATGGAACCCAAACAACAACCAAAAATCAATTTTTCAATTTTTTTTTTAATTTTCAGATTTAGAAAATCAAAACCTAGACAATGTCTATAAGAATAAACACAGACCGAGCTCTGATACCAAATGATATGATTCTAGGATCTAAGAATTGAGAGAACAAACAAGGAATTAAATTAGATAGAAGATAGACACCAAATTTAAGAAATTGGAAGCAATGTTGGATTCAAACCAACACCTCTTCTTAGATTTCGAGTAAAAGAAGTACCTAATCTAAACAAACCCTCAAGAGGGTTGAATACCTCTTGCAAGTTCATGGAAGTTTGGAAGCAACAATGGCCTAGCCATAATCTCTCTCAAAGAGTTTTCACAATTCAATATCATCTAATCTCAAAATGAAGACAACATAAACTATTTATACTAGGGCTTAATTAAAACTAACAATTACTTAAATAGCCCTAGAGCTAGTTATTACAAAAAGACAAAAAAGTCTATTTCCACTAATTATCAAAGCTGTTTGGAACGCCCTTCTTCGCGAATGCGCTTGAGATAACGCGATCTCATTGGCTTCCAAGCCCTCTTGAAGCATTCCAAGCATTTGGGGTTAACTCTAAATCCGCTAATGTCATGAGCGTCAATCCGGATCGTATCACAGTGATAAGGCGGTACCATGGGATTACGAAACGGAGAAGAAGGGCAAATCAACAGTTGAGACTGTTGCTGCACAAGGGATGACTAGGAGTGGGAGGATTTATACTCCTGAACATCTTGTTCAAGGTAGACGAGGCATCAGCAAGGAGGAGTTCGAGGAACTGTGGAAGAAAGTACAAGCAAAAGAATACTCTGTGGTTGAACATTTAGGCAAGAGTCCCGCACAAATCTCCGTCTTAGCTTTACTCCTCAAGTCGGAGAGCCACCGAAGTGCCTTGACCAAAGTGTTAGATGAAGCACATGTTTCGGTGGATACCTCAGTTGAAATTTGGCTAGCATGGTTGGACAAGTCATGGAGTCCAACCAAATCGCTTTTCACGAGGATGAGCTGCCACCCAAAGGGTTGAGTCACAATAAAGCTTTGCACATCTCTATCAAATGCAAAGACTGATTCGTAGGGAGAGTTTTGATCGATGGAGGTTCTGTTTTGAACATATGCATGTTCATCACTCTGAAGAGAATGGGAATTGATCAAAGCAAGATAAGAGAGAGCGACATGAAGGTAAAGGCATTTGATGGATCGCAAAGAAGCACCATTGGGGAAATCGACTTAACCATCATGGTCGGTCCCGTGGAGTTCAATGCTGAGTTTCATGTCATGGACATCTCCGCTTCTTACAACCTGTTACTGGGGATACCTTGGATTCACATGGCTGGAGCGGTTTCTTCTATACTACAGCAGACATTGAAGTTCGAATGGGACCACAAAGAGGTGGTGGTATTCAGTGAATGGAACAATTCCATTTACAACGAACAAACCATACCGGCAATTGAAGGGAATGTTCCCAATGGGCAGACTTTCTATACTGTCGAGCTTGTGGGAGTAGTGCAACGTACTCGAGAAGGACGTCGTAAAAACTACAAGAAGAGTTGGAACTTCACCGACGCGGTCCAAGGAAGTTATACTGCACACTTTGCTCCTAAATTGGTCAACACACTGCTTGGGATTGAAGAAAGGAGGAGAAGCTTTTATAGCGCTTATTGGGATGGTCGAGACAAAGGATATGAAGGAAGAAATTTAGTCTGGGAACCAGTCATATCCGATTGGGGTGTGCCCTCACGCGAATTTCGTGAGACCTTACCTGGTAAAATAGAGAAGCGACCGATGTACTCACCTAATGCTCGTCCCAACTGGAAGCGCATCTCTGAAGAAACAAAAGGGAAGCAAGTGTGGCTACCTAAAATACTCGAACCCATGGAGGTGGTGATTGAAGAGCCATATGTACTCCCACAACCTGCAAAATGGCCTGGAGACAGGGTTGTAGACATCATGATAAAGCAAGGCTATAAACCTGGTAAAGGTTTGGGCAAGAACATGGATGCCATGATCGAGCCAATTCAAATTGTGATGAGGGCCGACAATGAGAAAGCTGGCATAGGGTATATTGTGACCTATGAGAAGAGCCTGGAAGAAGCATCACTGGACTTCCAATTTTACAAGAAAATCACCAAGACTCTCCTACATATTTTTCTTTCGTCTGGATACTTGGATGGTCGAAAAGAGAAGGTATATGTAGTATAAGGAGGTGGCCCGAAGATCGTGGATACTGAAGAGGATTTGCTGGCAGGAGTGCAAAAGTTGTTCATATCTGATGAAGACTGTTCTGTGATCCTGGAAGAGCATAATGAACCTTCGGGCTGACAAAAGTTGAATCTGGAGCTGCATTTAACAACTGGATCAGCAACCAGGCCCGAGCTTATCGTGGACCTTGGTAGAGCTGGGGAAAAAGTTTATTTCATGCTTTCTAAAATAAAACCCGACCTTGAGTTGTAGGACCTGCATTTCTTTTATTTCTCACATGTTTTCCTATTGAAACGACCTCAGTCAGTTGTTTCGGAAGTTATGACTTCGATTGGCATCTGATAATTTTAAAATATTCGTAAGGTCCATTGTGACTTACCTGTAAAATTTGAGCTAAATCAGACCTCGTTTGGTAGGCATTGGAAGAAGGTTTCAGTTTTTATTGTTGATAAATACTAAAAAGAGATTTTCGAGCTCGGTTTTGGTGAACGAGCTCCGATTCAAACTCTAAAAGCGCCGTTAGGTTCGTATGATTATATGTGACTTTTGTACTTTTCGAAAGTGAATTTCGAGGTTGTTCAGCTAGCTTCCTCTAAAATGCCAAAAATTAAATAATTTGACCTTTCACATCTCTTCACTACTACAACTATGTAACAGATTGCTGCTTAATGCTTCTACGTACTTCATTCAACATTCGAGGACCAATGTTCCTAACGGGCGAAGATTGTTACACCCCGTATGTCCAAAGTGAGGTATATCCTTCTAATGACATGTTAAGAATGATCTAAGTGTGTTTAAAAGTTATAATATGACCATATATGATGTTTATATTTTGAATACAAAGTTTGGAAAAATCGGATTTAAGTTACGGAAAAAAACCGACTAAGGAATCGCCTCGTAACGAAGCTTTTTCAGAAATTAATTTCATGTGTTATATGAAGTCTTTTGGGGATATATCATATACCAAATTGAAGCTCTTGGACTGTAGTTTCCAAAATTTTAATGGTTTGTTCATATAACCTATGGATAAAAAGATATGAGCATCAGAAATTAGGCCAGAAAAAGGGATATAAGCGCAAAAGAGGACTAAAACTGAAATGTTTCGAGTATAAAAGGAAAAATTGCCTTCTTTTTCATTATTTCCAGAATATAAACGATAGAAACAGTTCTCCCATGAAGTTTAAATCCACTTTTATGATTTTGAAGGAAAGACGCCAATCGTAACTCGAAATTGAAGACAGATTGCGTCAAAACATTCTACGCGATTAAGGTAACGTTATGCTACCTTCAATTTCGTCTATAGTTTGAGTTTTAGAATTACTTCATGACTAAGTAAAGTGCCTAAATTCTGTATAATAGCTTTTTTAAGCTTTAGAAAGTGTGGAATTCAAAGGAAACAAGGTTTAGAAACAAGAAACATCAAAGGTATGTAAGACTAGACCTTTTTTTTTTTTGCAGAGGCACGTATCTTGTAGATTTTGAAGTTTTTCTTAGTTCCAAACATGGTTTTTCTTGTTGGTTACTTGTCTATAATCAAGGGATCCTTGTATATACTTAATTTGGTACTAAAATCCAAGGTGAAAGACATTCAAATCAGCAAGACAAAACGTTTCAAAATCTGGAAAATTATCTTTGGACAGTTGTTAGTGTATTGATCATAACTCCTTGTAAAAAATTGATATTTAGATTCTTTAAGAATCCCCAGAACCCTAAGACATATATCTAAAACTTTTATGAAGACTATGAAGTCTATAACGTTGATCTACACTCTGGAAATTAGGTTGAAAATCAGGATAGTGGTGCAGTCCAGACATTCTGCCTGTGGATTTGTTATGTCATCCAGTTTTCTCATCTTGTTATTCATTTAACAAGTTTATGTTATCAGTTTATCCGGGTATCCATACCCATCTATATTATAGTGCTGGTTCTGTTTTGCGGATCATCCAGTTTTAGGGGAAACTCTGCCGAAAATTTTATGGAAATTCAAAGAGTTAGCCAAATTTTGAGTTCTAGGTTGTGTCTATAATTCTATCCAGAGTTTTCTTCTCATTCCTTTGAGTCCATATCAATTGTTTCCACATGTGTTATACCTCATAGAGGCTGGACATTGGACACACAGTCCGGTCGCGTGGGTATCAGGTTCCTAACTGGATTACCCTAAGATGTGGGGAATAAAGCCTTTAGCCTTATTTGATATCGTTTTCTGCTTATTGAATACAACATGATAGTTTGGCAGTGAATCCAAAGGATAAAGTGGTTGTTGAGTAACTGAGCTAACTTTATAACAAGGTAAGTGTTTATATCCATTTCTTTGGAGGCACCTGGCCTCGTGGATTTCCTACCACGTGTTCCTTACGTGTGTAGCTGCCGATAGGCGTACTCATTACGCCTTAGTTTTGAATTTACATTGTATATTATATGTTATGCCCTGTTGTTGGTATTGCATTGAGCATATGAGCATTGCACTCTGGTTCTGAGTATTGCATATACTTCCCGGTCGGCGATGAGAGTCCCGCACCGGTGAAGGGTCATTAGTGCATATACTTCCCGGTTGGCGATGAGAGTCCCGCACCGGTGAAAGGTCATTATTGCATATACTTCCCGGTTGGCGATGAGAGTCCCGCACCGGTGAAGGGTCATTATTGCATATACTTCCCGGTTGGCGATGAGATTCCCGCACCGGTGAAGGGTCCTTAGTGCATATACTTCCAGGTTGGCGATGAGAGTCCCATACCGGTGAAGGGTCATCATTGCATATACTTCCCGGTAATCGATGAGAGTCCCGAGCCGGTGAAGGGTGATTATTGCATATATCTCCTGGTAGATGATGATAGTCTCGCGCCAGAGATAGGTATCAGGCATATGTGACTGCATTGCATCGTATCGCATTCATCACATCTCATTGCACCGCATACTGACTATTGTGTGTATTGTGTTGTGTTTTATGTATGCAGAATGTATACTATGTCGTGGACATATCTCAGTTTGCCTATATATTTCTTGCTCGTATTCTGGGTTGCGGGGATCGGGTTGCACGCCGCAACGGTATAAATATATAGATCGGGTTGCACACCACAACGGTATAAATATATGGATGGGGTTTCTCGCCGCAGCGGCATTAATATATGGATCGGGTTGCACACCGTCATAGTATGAATATATGGATCGGGTTGCACGCCGCAACAGGATGAATATATGGATCGGGTTGCACGCCGCAACAGGATGTATTTTGGATTGTTGATATGCTCGGGATACCTATATGTTCTTGCTATCTTACGTTCCTGGTTGTTGATGAGTTTGTGATTCCATACGTGTTTCTAGTTATTATCTGGCTCTGCCTTTTCATAATTTAAATAAGAGGAATTTGGTCTATTTATTTCTTTTCTCCTTGGCTAGCTATCCTATTCTTTGAGGTGGCTAGTCTGCCCCACTTATTGAATCCTTTTGACTCACCCTTGTTTGTTGTTTGTTTCTTGTCTATCTATTTCGTTTCGGCAGGTTCGCTCCAGGATTGAGTTCGCCACGTGGTGAAGGAGCGAAGACGACTTCAGCTGTTAGGGTGAGCCAGCTTTTATTTCGGATGGCCACCAGTTTATTGGTTATTATTTCAGTTGCATTTTGCTCCCTTCAGGAGGTATCTGTCTTCTTTTATACTCTTAGATGTCTAGTCTGGATAACCCTAAACCTAGTATGTTGGGTAGTCAGCTGTAATTTCTTTTTTTACAGCTTAGAGGAATCATTATGTTTGTACTTTTTCTAAGTCGTGTTATTATTTATAAATTGAATTATATTTATTTTCCTATTTTAATTGATAAGGGTTCGTCCGACGGGTCTAGGGAAGGATGTCGGGTGCCCGCACGGGCTAACCGAATTCCGGTTCGTGTCACCTACAAACTTTGTTTTGCAAGGATTCATAAATAAAATATCGCACTATTTCCTTTAGCTTTTATTTTAATCTTTTAATTTTGCAATATTTTATTTTTTAGCATTCAAACTAATAATCCCATTAAGTCCACAATCGCGACGTGTAATGAACATGGAGCTTGAGGAAACAACGCTTGATTATCATGATTTTGATGAGACCACACAAGAGGAAATTGAAAGATTTGAAAATAAGCCTAAACCAAACCTAGAAGAAACCGAGGTGATAAATCTGGGAGATGTAGAAAATGTAAAAGAGACAAGGATTAGTGTGCATTTCACCGCCGAAGATAAAAGGTGGTATACCAAATTTCTTAAAGAATACGAGGATGTATCGCCTGGTCGTATGATGACATGACTGGCATAAGCACAGATGTGGTAGCTCACAAATTACCTATCAAACTAAAAGCTCGAGCTTTCAAGTCATCTGTTTTGTTGAAGATTGGGGATGAGGTAGCCAAACATCTCAATGGAGAAATCTTTAAAACAGTCAAATACCCAACTTGGTTAGCTAACATTGTCCCAGTGCCGAAGAAAGATGGGCAACTCAGAGTTTGGTGTGGACTACAGAGATCTGAATAGAGCAAGCTCAAAAGATAATTTCTCTTTGCCAAATATACACATCTTGATTGATAATTGTGCAAAACATGAACTACATTCTTCCGTGGATTGCTTCGCCAGCTATCATCAAGCGCTCATGGATGAAGAAGATGCCAAAAAGACAACTTTCACTACATCTTGGTGAACTTATTGCTATAAGGTTATGCCATTTGGTTTGAAGAATGCTGGGGCAACTTACATGAGGGCAATAACAAAAATGTTCCACGACTTGATGCACAAAGAAATTGAAGTCTACGTAGATGATGTGATTATACAGTCAAAGAAGAGCTCGGAGCACCTTGACAATTTGCGAAAGGTTTTCAATAGCTTGCGCAGATACAATTTGAATCTAAATCCAGCAAAGTGTGCTTTTGGTGTTCCAGCGGGGAAGCTCTTGGGTTTCATCATCAGTAGGAGAGGCATCGATTTGGATCCATCCAAGATCAAAGCCATAAAAGAGTTTCCTCCGCCAAAGAGCAAAACAGAGGTTGTGAGTTTCCTGGGAAGGCTCAATTACATCATCTGATTCATAGCTCAATCCATGGCCATCTATGAACCAATCATCAAGCTACTGAAGAAAGATGCAGCGATCGAATGGAATGAGGACTGCCAACAGGCCTTTGATCGGATAAAGGAATACTTGTCTAGTCTGCCCGTGCTAGTTCCACCTGAACCTGTACAACCTTTGATCTTGTACCTGTCTGTGGTAGATTCAGCATTTGTTTTCGTGTTGGGGCAACATGACTCAACTAGAAGAAAGGAGCAACTGATATACTATCTAAGTAAGAAATTCACTCCCTACGAAGCCAAGTACACATTACTAGAACGCGCGTGCTATGCGCTGACTTGGATAGCACAAAAGCTTAGGCACTACTTGACGTCCTACTCAACATTGATGATATCAAGGATGGACCCTCTCAAGTATATCTTCCAAAAACCGATGCCTACTAGAAAATTGGCAAAATGGCAAATGCTGCTCAATGAATTCGACATTACTTTTGTGACTCAAAAGGCGGTAAAAGCTGAGGCCCTAGCTGATCATATGACCGAAAATCAAGTGGGAGATGATTATGAACCTCTGCACACTTATTTCCCCAATGAAGAAGTCATATTCGTAGGGAAGGATATCATAGAAGAATATGATGGTTGGAGACTATTCTTCGATGGAGCACTGAATTTCAAAGGAGTCGGCATTGGAGCAGTGTTTTTTTTTTTTTTTTTTTTTTTTTACACCCCTAACATAGGATGTTCATTTCATTGCACAATAGGGGGCTACACAAAAAGGACTTGGGAACTCTGCCCAAAGTCAAATATGTACAAAGCAAAATTAGCTAACAAAAAAGTTTGCCTTATCATACCTAATTCTAACACTAGGAGTTTGAGACTTATCTAACTGATAGAATCCAATAGCTTCTCTTGGTAATTGTTGAAAGCTATAATAAGTCTTCTGTTCTTCAAGCTTAATTGCCTCCTTAGCTAGACAGTCTGCAACTGAATTGGCTTCCCTGAAGCAATGTGTTACTGAGAAATTCACTTGGGACAACTTCTGCAAGGTCTCATCAACAATCTGCTTCAACTTCAAGTTGCTGGTATGACCCTTCTTCAACATATCTGATATAATCATTGAATCCAGTTCTACTGTTATGTTTTGATACCCATTTTGAACACACCATTGCACCCCCTCTTTTGCAGCTAAAGCTTCAGCTACATTACTTGATGCACAGTCCACTGGACCTGCAAATGCCATGATCATCCTGCCTTCATTGTCTCTGACTATGCCACCTATGCCTGCTCTTCCTCCCATATAGCTCCCATCAGTATTGATTTTGACTATGCCTGCTGCTGGTTTATGCCAATTCACCATTGTCCATTTCTGCATAGGCTTCAGTTTCTCAATTTTCTCACAGACTTCATTCCAAGTGTTTCCTAGCACACATTTAGGAAAGGACAACTCCAACACCATCTTTATGTTCCACCAGATTTGGTGTTCCATGCTCCTACCCCACATCTTCTTTTGGTCTCCATATCTACAAGAACACCTTTGTTTCCATATCTCCCAACATATTACAATGGGAACTATGCTGAGAGCTAGTTTATGAACACCATTTTTAGCCTTATTTTTCCACCACTCTTCCAGCCTATGACTGATTGTGTTACCAGAATTTGGTATACCCAACGGGTCACCATAATGTTTCCAGATTCTTTTGGCAGTTTCACTTTCTAGAAACACATGCTGAATTGTCTCTATTTTTTTCACTGAACAGCACACACACATGGACACTATATTGTTACCAAACTTGCTAACAACTTCATCAAAAGGTAGCTTCTTTTTTATCAGCCTCCACACCAAAAATGACATTTTAAAAGGAAGTTTGGGATGCCATACTTTTGATCTTACTATGTCCTTCTGCCTTGCCAGCCTGACCTCCTGGTATGCAGATTTGGTTGAAAACATCCCTTTCTCTCCTGGTTCCCATATAGCATAGTCATCCTTGTTTGGATCTCCAATATTGATTCTGGAGACATGCTGAACCAGTTCAGCAGGTAGTTTCTCTGACAGTTTTTGCATATTCCAACAACCATTGCTCATAAATTCTGCTACAGTAACCTTTGTAGCCCTTGACTGGTGGCCGACCAGCTTGGCTAATGCACCTTTCCCTGTCCAATTATCCCACCAGAAGTTGGTATTTCCACTTTGAATTTTCCATATCATGCATTTCTCCACCATATCCCTCACCTTAATCAGTTTTCCCCAAGAATGAGATTGCTGAGAGCTTGGAGCTTTAGCAACTAAATGGTTCCTACTGCAGTACTTTGCTTTCACAAAGTCAGCCCATAAAGAATTATGTGTTCTGAGGTTCCACCATCTCTTCCACGCAAAAGCCTCACTAATATGTTCCAGCCTTCTAACTCCAATGCCACCTTCTTGTTTTGTGTGGCATAGATTCTGCCAGGAACTCCACTGGTACTTCACCTTTTCACCTTCAGATCCCCAGAAAAATCTTGCCAAGTGCTTCTCTATCAATTTGAAAATGCCTTTTGGGGGGTTAATTGCTTGCAATGGTATATGAAGGAATTGCTTGCAGTACATGATTGATCAAAGTAACCTTTCCTCCATAGGATAGAAGTTTGCTTTGCCATCCTGATATTCTATTCAGTATCTTTGTTACCATTGGATCAAAGTAGCTCATCTGTTTCCTCCCCACATATATAGGACATCCCAGGTAGTTGAAAGGAAAATCTTTATGCTTGTAACCAGTTCTGTCAATAATCCTATTAATTCTTGAAATAGATGTTCTTGGACCAGTGCAGAAAAAACTTTTGTCTTCATTCACCTTTTGGCCAGAGCTCTTCTCATACTTCCTTATTTGCTTCATCACTAGTTTAACAGATTTCCCTTTGCCTCCACAAAAGATTACTATGTCATCAACATAAGCAAGGTGATTTACATTAGGAGTATTCCTGCTCATAGAAAAAGGAACAAATATTGAATTAGAGAAAAGATTGTTGAGCAGCCTGGACAACACTTCTGCTCCTAGGATAAACAATGAAGGGGATAGAGGGTCCCCTTGCTTCAATCCTTGAGATGATGTGAAAAATCCATGTCTTGAACCATTTATGATGATAGAGTACCAAACATTAGAGATTAATTTCTCAATTATCTCTAGCCACCATTCAGAAAAACCAAACCTCTTCATTACTGCACTTAGGAACTTCCAAGACAGCCTATCATAGGCTTTTGCCATGTCCAACTTCATCACAATATTCCCTCCTTTGTTTTGCTGAGATATCCCTTGCACTATCTCTTGTGCCAACAACACATTATCTGTAATAAGCCTACCTTGGACAAAGCCACTTTGGTTTTCTGAGATCAATCTTGGCAGAAGTCTATTCAGCCTCTTTGACAAACCTTAGACACTATCTTAGCTGAGAAATTACTCAAGCTGATTGGTCTAAGGTCTGAGAATGTGTTTGGAGATTCTATTTTTGGCAAGAGCACTAGACAAGTATGAGAGTAGAATCTGGTTAACTTACTTCCCCTAAAAAAGCTTTGTACCACATCCACTAAGTCACCTTTGATTATATCCCAACATTTGTGATAGAAGGAGCCATTGTATCCATCTGGTCCAGCCGCACTGGCTGGACTCAATTCAAAAACAGCTGCTTTGATTTCTTCTTCCTCAGGTGTAGCCTCTAATGTTTTATTGTCCTCTTCAGTAATAATTTCAGGGATACACTGCAAAGTATCAGGATTCACTTCAACAGAAGCTAAATTAAACAACCTTGTAAAGTGCCTAACTGCTGCTTTAGTTATTTTTTCTTCTCCTTGAATCCATTTGCCTTTATGATTTTTAATTCTATGCAAGTGTAATCTCCTCCTTCTATCCTTTATAGTGTTATGGAAATATCTGCTGTTGCAATCTCCTTCAAACCATCTAATTTGGGATTTTTGCTTTAACATTGATTCTTCCATTGCCATCCACTTAACATATTGAGCATGAGCCATATTTAATTTCTCCCTTGACATGTCAGAATTTTCAATAAGATCTGCTTCTTCTGCTTCTTGGGTAATCAGCTCCCATTCTTCAACTTTTTGATAGACATTTCCAATCACTTCCCTAGACCAGTCACCAAGCCTTCTACTTAGTACTTTCAGCTTTTGTTGTAGCTTCCACATGGGGTTCCCTGTTATATGCATGTTCCATACTTCCTGCACTATATCATAGAAGCCAGGTTGATCAACCCAAAAGTCTAGAAACCTAAAGTATTTAACTGTCTCTGACTGATTGTTCTTGCATTTCATTAGAAGAGGCCTATGGTCTGATCCTGTTCTATTCAAATGTCTGACAACAGTGTGTTGAAACTTTTGCATCCAAATATCGTTAATGAAAACTCTGTCCAGTCTCTTCCAGATTCTCTTCTTTGCACACCAGTTATTACACCATGTAAATTTGGAGCCCACATATCCAGCATCAGTAACACCACAAGCATCCATGCACTCTATAAAGTCAAAGCTCTTGTATGCCCTATGAGGTCTTCCTCCCACTTTTTCTGAAGCTTCCATTATCACATTGAAATCCCCCCCTATGCACCAAGGTGCATCCACCAAAGTTTCAGTTTGAATCAAGCTCTCCCACAACTCTTTTCTTTCCCTCCCTGAACATTTTGCATATACTGCAGTCACAAATGCAACTTCTGAGCTGTTTTTCTCTTTAGCCTTAATAGTAACTTGTTGATCCTCCATAGCTATCATATTCACTTCTAAAATGTCTGACCAGAAGCACCAGATCTGCCCTATCTCATTTGATACACAGTGCTGGAACCCCAAGAACTTTTTGTATCCCTCTATTTTTTCTTTTTTCATAAATGGTTCAAAGACTGCAGCAACTTGAATGCTGTTTATTTTAATTAAATTTTTGAGCCTATGATTGGCTTTTTTGGTTCTCATCCCTCTTATATTCCAGAAAATTGTATTAATCATTAAAGATCAAAAGAGTTGTTTTTGTGTCCTCCCCCTTGCAGGATTGGATTTCATTGTAGCCTTCTTGTCATTTCTTCTGGAGTTTCTGGTCCTACTTCTTCCCTTTCTGACTGGAGACAGTCCCAATTTCCCTATCACCTCCTTCAGATGACTTTGGTATGGATCTTCTATGTCATTGCTGTTATCTTCATTCCCAGCTAAATCCTGTTCTGCCTCCTCTTCAGAGCTTGGAGGAGTTTCATTAACTTGTTCAAATATTTCCCCTTCTTCAACATTTTCTATTTCTCTTGGTTCTGTTTCACCTCTGCTCTTGAGAGCCATACTTGTAGTTCCCAAAGTCGACTCCTGAACCTTGTGTATGCTGCTGCTTCTACCCTCTTTACATGTCAGTTGTTGCATTCTACTGTCATTAGAAGAGGCTACAACAGTTTCCTCTACTCTTACAACATTGTTGCTTGTAGTTTCCTTTGACATACTAGATGTATGCCCATCTGCTCTTCCATTTCTCCTCATCTGTCTTTCTTTGTTGGATCTTTGCTTATCTATCAATTGATAAAACTTCCCTGGCTTGAAAATGACCTTTGGCTTTTTCTTTGGTGTACCCTTCTTGATGCCTTTCTTCTTCTTGATTCCTCTGCCTCTATCAGAAGCATTAGACCTTTCCTCTGTGCTTCCTCCATTTTCTATGCTATCTTTACCTGAGTTTTCCTTCTCCCTGTTTGTCCCTTCCACTTTGTTATAATCTTGCTTTCTAGTCGTCTCCTGTTCTGCATTTTTTGTTACCTCTAATGCTATCTTGCTTTGGAGCAGTGTTAGTTTTAGAGACTGGTCAACACTGTCACAGCCAAACTGAGGTTTCCTTACACCAACAACATGGCAGAGTATGTAGCTTGTATCTTGGGTCTTAGAATGGTGATAGACATGAACATCCAAGAGCTGCTGGTAATTGGAGACTCCGACTTGTTGATTCACCAAGTCGGGGAGAATGGACAGCAAAGAACTCCAAAATTGTGCCATACCTCGAATGCATAAAAGAGCTGAAGCAAAAATTTACCAAGATAGAGTTCCGGCATGTACCCAGGCTGAAAAATGAGTTCGCGGATGCTTTGGCCACCATATCTTCCATGATCAAACATCCCAAGAAGAACTACATTGACTCACTACCCGTAGCGGTGAGAAAGCAGCCAGCATATTGTTATGTGGAAGAAGAATCAGACGGACAACCTTGGTTCTACGACATCAAAGGGTTTCTCAAAGATGGCATTTACCCAAAGGATGCAACGAGCCTCCAAAAGAAGACACTGAGGAGATTGGCAAATGGTTTCTTTTTTAACGGAGAAGTTCTATACAAAAGGACACATGATCTAGGATTGCTGAGATGTGTGGACGCCAAAGAAGCTACTAGGCTTTTGGAAATACACTCTGGGACGTGCGGGCCACATATGAACGGTTTCATGCTTGCAAAGAAGATTTTGAGGGCCATTTATTTCTGGATGACAATGGAGCATAATTGCATAAGGCACGCAAAGAAATGTCATCAATGCCAAGTCCACAGAGATATGATTCAAGTGCCCCCTAATGAATTAAATGTCATGGGAGCACCTTGGCCCTTTGCTCCTTGGGGAATGGATGTCATAGGACCCATCGAGCCAGCTGCTTCCAATGGAAATTGTTTTATATTGGTACCTATTGATTATTTTACCAAATGGGTAAAAGCTGCATCATACAAGTTAGTGACAAAGAAAGTGGTATCAAACTTTGTCCGTGACAAAACGATCTGTCGATTCGGCATTCCCGAATCCATCGCCACTAACAATGGGTCCAATCTTAATTGTGATCTAATGAAAACAACCTGTGAAGTTTTCAAGATCATGCACCACAATTCCACCGCATATAGACCCCAAATAAATGGTGCGGTCGCGGCAGCCAACAAGAACATCAAGAAGATATTGCGCAAGATGACAGACAATTCAAAGCAGCATCACGAGAACTTACCCTATGCTCTCTAAAGGTATCGCACCACAGTGAGAACATAAACAGGGGCTATTCCTTACTTGCTGGTGTATGGAACTGAGGCATTAGTACCAGCAGAAGTGGAGATACCATCTTTGAGGATCATTCAAGAAACACAGTTGAAAGACGCTGAGTGGGTCAAAGGAAGAATGGAGCAACTTGAACTCATCGATGGCAAGAGACTAAATGCAATATTTCATGGGCAATTATATCAGAGGAGAATGACTAAAGCATTTAACAAGAAAGTTCGAGAGAGATCCTTCGAACCTGGACAATTAGTACTGAAGAAGATATTCCCCAATCAAGAGGAAGCAAAGGGCAAATTTGCACTGAATTGGCAAGGGCGGTACATGGTTCACCGAGTTCTAAACAGAGCAGCACTGATACTAGCAGAAATAGACGAAGAAGTTTGGCCTAAACCAATCAACTCAGACGCCATCAAAAGATACTATGTATAAGAGCCTACGTTAGTTAGTGACTTCATTATTCTGCAATACATCATGTGATCTGGAACTACGTTATGACCTGATTCCTCAAGTAGGATACGTAGGCAACCTACCTAAGGTTCAGTCGCGTAAATACAAAAATTTCATTTTCTCATAAAGCAGACACTGGGGCAGAATTTTTGAGGAACTCTAAAAAATTCCTAAAGGATAAACATAGTTGACACTGGGGCCCTCTCAAAATTTTCAAGCACAAACTGGGTCAGAATTTTGAGGTCACCCTCAAAATTCATTTAATGAAATTTGGAGCAGCATAAGGAGCAGCAAACATGACTTTACACAACACGGATCGTGACTCAATGAGGATAAAATTTTTCATTTCTTTTTTTCTCATAAAAGTTTTTCAAAAATACTTGCACTATTTACCATTTTATACATATCCCTATCAGCTCGAGCAAGGTCCCGACACTCATTGGAAGCAGGCACAAAGCAAGCAAGGATGCACAAACCAAGCTACCACACACAAGTCACGAATCTTTCTTTGGATGCAGACACGAAAAGTATGCAACCCGCAACACATGAAAAACATGATTCGACAAAAGGTTATCCATTTTCTCTTACTACATTTTAATTTAGCTGAGGGTACACAGCCCGACGCGTTGGTTGAGGGAACACAACCCGATGTCAATTATGTCATTTTAATATAGCAGAGGGTACACAGACCGATGTGTCGACTGAGGCTACACAGCCCGATGTCGATTATGTCATTTTAATTTAGCTGAGGGTACACAGCCCAATGCGTCGACTGAGTTACACAGCCCGATGTCGATTATTTCATTTTAATTTAGCGGAGGATACACAACCTGATGTCAATTATGTCATTTTAATTTAGCTGAGGGTACACAACCCGATGCATCGACTGAGGGTACACAGCCCGATGTCTATTATTTCATTTTAATTTAGCGGAGGGTACACAGCCCGATGCGTCGACTGAGGGTACACAACCCGATGTCGATTATGTCATTTTAATTTAGCTGAGGGTACATAGACTGATGCATCGACTGAGGATACACAGCCCGATGTCGATTATGTCGTTTTAATTTAGTGGAGGATACATTGCCCGATGTCAATTATGTCATTTTAATTTAGCGTAAGGTGCACAGCTCGATGCGTCGACTGAGGGTACACAGCCCAATATCGATTATGTTATTTTAATTTAGCGGAGGGTACACAGCATGATGCATCGAATAAGGGTACAGAGCCCGATGTCGATTATGTCATTTTAATTTAGCTGAGACCGATGCATCGAATGAGGGTACACAACCCGATGTCTATTATTTCATTTTAATTTAGCGGAGGGTACATAGCCTGATGTCGATGATGTAATTTTAATTTAGCTGAGGGTACACAGCTTGATGCGTCGACTGAGGGTACACAAACCGATGTCGATTATGTTATTTTAATTTAGCGGAGGGTACACAGCCTGATGCGTCGACTGAGGGTACCCAGCCCGATGTCGATTATGTCATTTTAATTTAACGGAGGGTACACAGCCCGATGCGTCGACTGAGGGTACACAGTACACAGCCCGATACGTCAACTGTGGGTACACCGCCCGATGTCGATTATTTCATTTTAATTTAGCAGAGGGTACACAGCCCGGTGTCGATTATGCCATTTTAATTTAGCTGAGGGTACACAGCCCGATGCGTCGACTGAGGGTACATAGCCTAATATTGATTATGTCATTTTAATTTAGCGGAGGGTACACAGCCCGATGCGTCGATTGAGGGTACACTGCCCGATGTCGATTATGTCATTTTAATTTAGCTGAGGATACACAGCCTTATGCGTCGATTGAGGGTACACAGCCTGATGTAGATTATGTCGTTTTAATTTAGCGGAGGGTACACAGCCTAATGCGTCGGCTAAGGGTTCACAGCCCGATGTCGATTATGTCATTTTAGTTTAGCGGAGGGTGCACAGCCCTATGCTTCGATTGAGGGTACACAGCCCGATGCCGATTATTTCATTTTAAATTAGCTGAGGGTACAAAGCCCGATGTGTCGACTGAGGGTGCACAGCTTGATGTTGATTATGTCATTTTAAATTAACTGAGGGTACACAACCCGATTCGTCGACTGAGGGTACACAACCCGATGTCGATCTTGTCATTTAAATTCTTGCGAAGTGTACACAGCCCAATGCATCGACTGAGGGTACACAGTTTGATGTCGAATTTAACACTTTGCACAGCAAAGGATACACGGTCAGACATAACAGACACACCTGCATATGGTAAAGAAACTTGGAAAGATAGTCCAGCCCAACGGGAAGGTACGTTTTACACACACTATTTTCCAAGGCTCACCTTTATTGCAGGATATATGATCTGGCAACGCGAATGTTGCAATCTAATGCCTCGTCAATTCTCGCAAGTCGTAAGCATTTCTCTAGAGTCGCAACAAGATTAGTCGTTCTGTCAACGTCTTTGCCCGAAGACTCTTTCATCATTCCCGGGCAAAGAGGGGCAGCTGTTGACACCCAATTTTGTTCCTTCTGTTTCGATAACCATTATTCAGATAAAATTGCACTGATAGCCACACAATTACTCCACACTTACCCCTATTCAAGGTCATTACTTCACACACACACATCAATTAGGATATTTTTAAAAATACCTGCGCAAACTACGACCATTTACAAAATTCGCACGTTCAATTAAGAATTTTCGCAATTACATTATTTTCAACAAAATTGCCCAAAATTATTTCAAATCTCACATCAATATTTTCTATGTTTCTTTAGGTCGTTACAACATTTTTAAATTAATTTTTCAATTTTTCTACACATTTATACATATTTTATACATACTTTATACATATTTTATACTATTTTTATACAATATATACATATATACATGTATACGCGTACACGCACATGCACATTAGCTTGTTTTTTCCACCTCTGCACCTACGTGTCTAAATCCTGGCCGTCCACGCAATGGATCCAACGACCAGCATAATAATTTCCTATTTTAACTACACTCCACCCCCCAAAACCCTAAAGGACCCCTCATTTTCCTCTCACGCTCAGCCGACTCACACACACTCTCTCTTTCTCTCTCGAAGCTTCAACTAATAACATCATTTTTCGGACGATTCAACTGGAGAAATTCAAAGAAAATGGCATCATTGTGCTCCTTTTTCCATCCGCTACAAAACCCATACACTTTTGTTGACATTCGAACAAAGGTAAAATCGAACCCTAGTCGAGGGAAGTTTCTGTCGCCGAAAAATATTACGATCAGGGTTAAACGGACCTTATGACATCATCGATGCTAAAGAAGGAGCAAACCCCCTCGCACGAAGGCGTTTGAGACGGGTCGAGATTGACCCGACTCCGACTTAGATGCTGAAATTGCACAAATAAACTGCCTCTTGATACCCTTTTGTAGATTTGACCACTTTTTTCGATTAGGCATTTATACTAGAGGCCATAAACGCGAATAGGCGTTGAATATAGGCCGTATGTGTCAAATGTAAAACCCAAATATATGCATGCTATCTAGAGTTATCCAATTAGACTTAGTTTTATAAATTGATTGCAAATTTTGCCACATAAGTTAGTAATACATGTGATAACACTTATCTTGTATAAACATCCCAAAATATAGACTCGAGCGGGAACCACCTTTCGTGGGACATGGGGAAGTGCCTAACAACTTCTTCCCCGAGTCATTTGGACTTCTTACCCACTGAATCTCTGAAACTAGATCGGTTTGACAAAAGACTTGACCTTAGACCCTTAGGTGACCTAATACATCTTAGAAATCTATATTAGGTGGTGACTTAAATTCTTAAACTCAAACCAGTTACCCAGTCAAACCTGAAACCTGACTCGCTCCGAGTTTAGTTTAAAACTAGGTATGACACTCCATATCATGTGAATGAAGTTTGTCATTTTTGCCACCCAATAAAGTCCTTCCAGGTTAAAAAAAAATGTTAAAACTCCATCAGTTTCAATAGCACCACCATCATTAATTCGTTCAACGCGATTAAATTTTTCTCTGTCGTATGCATATAACTCGAACAAAGAGTCACACATTAACTTGCTAAATATCCTTCTACAATAGAACCTTCTGGCAAGCCATATTATGAATAAGAGATTTCATAAAGTGTAGGTATCGATCAATTGGATACACATTTCTATATTGAATAGGTCTAGCAATCTTAGCTACATTAGCTAAATGAATCGGCAAGTGCACCATAGATATCAAAAAATATAGGAGGGAATACTTTTTCTAACTTACACAGAGTTTTTGCAATTTGGGCTTCTATCTGTTCTAACTCATCCATGCCTAAATATTTCGATCCAAGCATGTTGAAGAAAAAAGACAACTCAATAAGAGGTTCATTCATAGATTTTCAGAGCATACCACGTGTAGCAAGAGGAAATAAATGTTGCAGAATAACATGACAACCATGATTCTTTAAGCCTGTAATTTTACGATATTTAAGGTTGACACATTGAGAAATATTTGATAAAAGTCCATCAGGGACCTTTAGATTCTGAAAGAAATGGAAAAATATTTTGCTTCTCTTCTGGAGATAATGGTAAAACATATTTATCCCCCTTTTTATTGGATATAATTCTTTCTGTATGTTTATCGCTTGCAAATCCACTCGACTATTTAAGGTGTCTTTGGTTTTCCCTTTGACATTTAAGATTTTTCCCAAAATATTAACACATATATTTTTCTCAATGTGCATCACATCTAGATTATGTCGCCGCAATAGAGTTTACCAGCATGGAAGATCAAAGAATGTACTCCTCTTTTTCCAGTTATCACCCCTACTCTCATGTGATATTTTAGCCTTATTCTTTGGATCCTTTGTTAATGGTAACCCATCTAAATCAGCTACTTGATCAAGTATATCATCACCGGATAATAATTTTGGTGGTAATATGCGCTCCTTAGTGCCATCAAATGACTTCTTATCATTCCTCCAATTGTGATTAGGAGATAGAAAGCGCCTATGCCCATCTAACACTACTTTTTACCGTTTCGTAATCTAATGGAGCAAGTTTCCTTATTTTAACACGGGCAAGCCAATTTACCTTTGGTGCTCCATCCAAACAAATTTGCATATGCTAGAAAATGACTAATGGTCCACAAAAGAGATGGATAAAACATAAAATTCTTTCTTGTTGACGTATTCAAAGTCTCCACTCCAGTTTCCCATAATTCATTTAATTCCTCAATCAGCAGTTGGAGATAAACATCAATTGCATCCCCCGGAATCTCGGGAATAGGAATAAGCATTGACAAAATAAAATTCTCTCGCTTCATACAAAGCCAAGGTGGTAAATTATAAGGAATAAGTACCACAGTACAAATGCTATATAAAGTTCTGAACATTCCAAATGGTTGAAAACTATCACTAGCAAGTCCAAGTCGAACATTTCGAGGCTCCACATATTGATGAAGTTCATCAAATTTTTTCCATGCATTGAATCAGCTGGGTGCCTCATTATTCCATCATCAATTCTTTTATCATGATGCCATGTTATTAAAGATTATGTCTTTGAAGATATAAACAATCTTTGAAGTCTTGGCTTTAGAGGAAAATAACGTAAAATTTTGCATGGATCTTTTTCCCACTTTTAAGTTTGGTTTCCCCACTATGCTTATCCTCCTTTCGTCTAGACAACCCACAAATTTTGAATGTAAAATTTTGCATGGATCTTTTTTCCACTTTTAAGTTTGGTTTCCCCACTATGTTTATCCTCCTTCCATCTAGACAAGCCATAAATTTTGCAAGATTCAAGAAGTTTATCGTCCTTTCGATATAACATACAATCATTCTTACATGCATCTATTTTCTTGTAAGAAAGCCCAAGGTCCCACATTATCTTCTTCGCCTCGTAATATAAATTTGGCAGGTTTGATCCATCGGGCAATAAATCTTCCTTTAAAATCATCAACAACATTATAAATGACTCATTGCTCCAATGACCAATACTTTTAATATGAAGCAATTTAACCATAGTAGAAAGTTTAGAAGCTTTTGAACATTCATATAATGGTTGTTCAAAATCCTTCAAGAGACCATAGAATAGTTTTGCTTCAACATTTGGTTCCTCCTCAAGAAATCATCACCACTACCATTCATATGGTCGTCGCAAAAATTGGGGTAAAAATCTCTTAAAATGTCATGTATTTCAACCTCACCATTACCCTCTTCAACGTCTTTATCATCTGTAGACTCAAAATTTAATTGTGCTTCACCCAACCTCTCCGCATGGTGATACCAAAGAGTATAATTCCTTAGTATCCCATGTACTATTAAATGTGACTTAACTATCTTACGTGTTCTTGAAAAAACATTAAATCATTTGATGCATGGACAACGTATTGACTCTGGTTCTCTCAATCTTGTAAAAGCATAATCCAAAAAACTATCCACCCCAAGTACGTAAGCGTTATCAAGTCGATCATTATCAAAAAGTTCCATCCATTTCTTATTAGGTGCCATAGACTTTGTGCATATAGAATAGATGTAAATTATATTAGTATAATAACAAAAGAAGTAAGAATTAAACATGTAATTTGCAGTTACTTTAATATTAAAAAAATAATTAATCATCCACTTTGGAGTCATGATAATAGATTCATATCTTATCTGAGAAAACAAGCAATGCATTATGGTACTGTGACAAAAAGGAACAATCAGTATTCAATTCATTTCATGTAATCAACAAAAAATAAGGATTGCTAATATCTTCATTTTGCAAAGTGTATGATATTGAGACCAACCTTAACTAAAATAGCTATGTTAACAGATTAAATTAAGAAAAAAATATTCATTTAATAAATATGTATTTCAATATCATAAACGGAAGATTTTAATTCATTTTACCTATGCATATAGTAAATTAATCATAGGGACACAAACTACCATATCTCTCTCTAGAGGAACCATCATCAGGCCATTTAAGAAAAATAAGAAGTCTATTTGTTTGAGTTATGATAAGCTCACCTTAGATATTCCGGAGTGAAGGAACTCCAAGAAAAATCAATTAATCAGTATATATTGAAAAGAAATAACTGTCTATATAAGTTCCAAATTGGCAAAAGGAAAAATGTACTTAAAAAAAGGCCATTTCAATATGAGGAAAATATAGTACTTGTCTCAACATTCCAAATAGTTGAAAAACATCCCAGATGTGAGAATCTAAACATAATTCAATTGATTTTGCAGATGATTTGTTTTTATTCAGTAAAAGTGATATCATATCAGGACAGATGCTTCTCAACTATTTCAAGGAGTTCTTTGAAGTTTCAGGACTACAAGCCAGTATTGAGAAGAGTGATGTCTACCTAGGTGGAGTAAATGTAGCTACCGAACAAGAGATTATAAACAAACTTAGATTTGCTAAAGCAACTCTCCAATTTAGGTACTTGGGTTAGCCCTGTGCACCAAAAGGCTTTCTCTAGTATGATGTCAACCCCTTCTTGAAAAGATGATGCATAGAATCACCTCATGGACTGTGAAGTACCTTTCATATGTAGGTAGGGTTCAACTAATTAAGAGCGTGTTGTTTTCAATTCAAATCTTCTGGTCACAGGTGTTTATTTTACCAAAGAAAATCATTCAACAAATAGAAGCAATGTGCAGGAAGTTCTTATGGTCTGGTCAACTCAGTTTATCTAAAAAAGTTGTTATCGCTTGGGAAAGATTGTGCCACCCAAGAGTTGTTGATGGACTTAACTTGCTAGACATTACAACTTGGAATAGAGCAGCCATGGGCAAAATGTTGTGGAATATCAGTAGAATGAAGGAAAAACTGTGGGTACAGTGGTTGCACCTACTACATAAAAGTTCAGAGTTTATAGGATGTACAAGAAAAACAATCTTCATGGCCTATACAAAAAATTCTGCATGTGAAGAGGTACATGGAAGAAGCAGGGATTATGGAGCATGACTTGCAGAACCTTCAACACTACTCAATAAAGCTAAGTCTACTAGATGATGAGAGGCGACTTCAACAAAGTCCACTGGAGAAAGCTAATATGCAATACTTTCACCTCGTCTAGAATGAAATTTATACTGCTTGTAGCTATCCAAGAGCGACTTTTATCAAAGGATAGACTTATAAAATGAGGTATAATTGAGGATGAGCACTACTCACTATGTGAAGTGGAAAAAGAAGACCACGATCATCTGTTCTTTAAGTGTCAATACGCTAATATGATCCGGAAAAAACTGTTACAATGGAAATAATACTCATAAAAGGGTAGCAAACAAATGTTACATTTATTATAAAAAAGATTGATGTCAAAAAATGATACTGGAACTAAAGCAAAGATCATATTTTTCGGTTCTACAATTCGTCAACACATGAAGCACAGAGATCTGCGGCGAAGAATTGGTGGTGTACCTAAAGAATAAATTGCAAAGCACAAGCATTGGTGCACTTATATCAGATAAAAGAAAGGTCTTCATTAATTTAAGAAGCTTGTTGGCACACGGCTACTAAGGGAGCCATTGAAAAGTGACAAAGCACGAGAAATTTGGACAACCAAAGCTAAAGAGATCTTGGGAAGACAATGATTACAAATGGGGAAAGATACAGCAGACCACATGTTTTCACACTCTTATAGATTTGGTAGAAGAACCCACAATTCAGTAAAGCTTTTCCCAAGTACAAACATGAAAAGACCAGCGCATATTTGTGCCTAAGTAGGTATTTTGATTTTTCTTATACAAAAAGACTGCCATGGTGACAACAAGAATGACTATACACTCGATGGAAGAAAAGCTTCTTAACCATAACATAACAAGTTTGAAAATTTTGCTTGGATGATTATGGAACCAGGAAGAATGAAAGAGAGAAAGAAGGAGAAGAAGATAAATGGATCCACAAAACTTGTTAACCAATTCATGTTAAACAATTAAGCTGGGGAAAAAATAGAGTAAAAGGAAACTGATACATGTCCTCCCGCAAATTTGACTATTCCAGAAATTGCCAGTACACAACAAAAGGAAGGAACATAGTAGTATATATTATTAATTAACCATGATCTAATTTGCATTTTCCAAACCCTACCGTGCCTCTTTCAAGACTGAACCATGATCTAAAAAGAAAGTTGTAGTCGAGTCTTAAAGGTCAAATTTTCTCAAAAATTTGAAAGCAAAAAGATAGTACCAAAGGTCAGAGTGCCTGGGATAACTTCTTGGGTAAGTCATTCCTTTCTCCAGAAACTGCTAGGAGAATGGTTCTTATCTATTTTTTGTAGCTGAGCATTGATTAGTCTTCAACCGTTTACATTAGTTTCTGCGTTACAACTAGTAAGGGTGTTAATTTTCGTATTGAAGGGGTTCACTAGACACATTTACATCAAAGTTTTGGTATTCAATAGGTCGCACGTATCTACAAGAAAACAATTGCAAGTAACTGCATACAAATGCAGTAAGATACACGTCTCATACACTCCTAATCGAGGTCGAAAACCCAACTCTAAAGAGCATTTTCCCTATAGTACAATTATGAAACAAAGCTATACTCCTATATAACAATTCATGTTAGACTATTAAGATGAAAAAAGACTAGTTCAGAGTACCAACAATTAATAAAAATGTGAAACAAAATGGAAAAGAAAAGGCAATGTGTATATAAAGTTTAAGAGAAATGTGATAAGAGAACCTGTACAAAAGGTAGACAAGCATAGCATTAACATCCCCGCAGTTACTTAAAAACATCCAGCATTAACAAATACGATGTATAATTTACTACATAGGAAAAAGAGTTGCGGAACTAGTGTTATAAACCGTCAAACAATTTAGATATTTAATTAACTACATAGGCAAAAGAGCTTCAGAACTAATTCAATAGCGCACTGGAATTTTAGCAAAAACTTTTTACTTTTCAAAAGGGAAAAAGGAATATAGAAGGCCAGGAAACTGCAGATAGAGGCGCCAAACCGACAATCTGTAGGGAGCAAATCAGCGCGACAAAAGTTAGAGGTCACAATTAATAGTTACAATCAACAATTCTAGCAAGTTCAATGATTTGTGAGATGATTACCTTGATGAGAAGGAGAAGGAACTTATTATATTTTGAGAGAGCAATAGCCGCAGTTTCAATTGAAACAACAATACAGATTGTTCTGGCTCAAAGCACAGAGAAAGACGCAGGTTTTTGTTTTGGTTGGATGGAACTTATATAATATCAATTGAGGAAGTAGTTGCGGGTTTCTAGCAAATTTTTAGAAGGTTTCTTCGAACTGCTTGTTAAGAAACAGAGAGAAAACAGGGGTAACGAGAAAGCAGGAGAGAGACGTTCTACTTTTCAGGTGGGGAGGGGGTTATGCGGAGGGTGAGGTAAGAAAAAAAAGCACTTTTTTTTTTAATTTCATTGAATGAGTTTGTTTTAGCAGCCGGATATTTTTCTTTTTAACCACCAAATATTATCCCCTCGTTAATGTTGTACTAAAAAGTAGATTTAACAATAGAAAAGATTATTGGACGTTATAAGTACATTTTAATCGACTGGAGTCCGGTCCCTTCATTAAAAAGTGGTCGTTAAAGACCCAATTTCTTGTAGTGATGGCTCATGAGAAAATTGTTGGGAAGAGACCATCTGCGGTTTTCTCCTTCTCTTTCGCCATCCGTGATTGGATGAATGGAGTCCCTCGAGTCACGGAGTTTAGTCAGGATTCTAATGATATTTTTCGAAATGTCTTCATCATGGCTTGTGCATTGATTACGGTGTGCTCTTCTTCTAACACAGTAGTGGCTGTGATATTCCTCTTGTCATGCAGGGTTAGGACGCTTAACCCCCTCTACTGTCGTGAGGCTTCTATTCTGAAATGTCACAAACGTTCAAGTAGCTCCTTCAATAGCATTGGGGTGAGGTTCCGCTGTCTGATTCTATTTCATGGCAGGCAAGAGATATAGCTTCGAGCCATCAGCAGATCAAGGAGTCACAAAACTCTAACTCTGCTCATGGTTTAAGGCTGTCTCCTGGCTCGGCTAGTTCGATCATATTGGTGTTGTAACTCCTCATCGGCCGCTGGTAGTGGAATCCTCCACGGAAGAGGCTCCCTTGTGGTAGGTTTCCAGCTCAAGCCTCCGTGTCTTTGATGGACTCCCCACTATGCTTGAAGATTTTCAGGATAGTGCACTCCCGTTTGACTAGCGGGGGTCGGAGCAGATCTTCAAGTTTCTCTTCGAGTTCGATAGACGAGACGGAGAAAGGCTACGTTCGAGATTAGACGCTTCCGAGGTCCTTCGCTTTGATCAGGCTATCAGGGCCTTGGTCACCTCAAGGTCGTACATCGAAGGTTGCTCGAGCTGACATATCCCTTGATATCGGGAGCACTTCGAACTGCTTAATGGTGTGTAGCTACAATCCAGATGAATGATCTTTGGCTATGCATATTTTGAGAAGTTTAAAGTTTTTAGCGTTCCCTTTCCCTTTTTTAAATTTTTTTATGAACAATGTTGTATTCAGGAAGAAATAATTGTATATTATGAGCCTACGTACTTTTTTTTATTAATGAAACGGTTGTCCATTAATGTTTTATGCGTACTTTTGTAGTTTAAGCAGCATTTTTGTGTGCCTTTCTGGGCTAGTGTCTGTAAAAGACGGGTGTACGCACTGAAAAGTGCTTCATTTGTGTCAGTAGTTGATGGCTTATGTTGCGCCTGTGATAGACACCAATTTTGCACCCACAATAGGATGACTTTAGCATGTATGGAAACTGGCACTTTTTCATTCCAATTCAGAACGTCGTTGCTTGTTTACTCGAGTATTTTAAGACTTTCTAGCACTATACGGGCGGGCGTCCCCACCGGCATGTAGGTGTAATTTTGTTGAATTGATGAGTTCAACTTACTAATAATGCCTGACGGCTGAGCTAAACGTAGTTTAGCTATAAGCGAGTATTAAACCCTACTTTTTGTAGCAAAAAGTGGGTGTACTACTTCAACTTAGGTATGGCCGAGGCTATGAATTGTTTGATCATAGATGGACTTGAATTTTAATCATAAAACTAACAAAATGGAATAGTAGTTTTACTGATAAATAGGGGCGCATGGGTTTTTGTGGGTTAATACCCATAACATGAGTGAGAAGTATGCAAATACTGTAAAAAGAAACTAAAGGCTTAATTTAAAGTAGATATTGAGAAGGATTATACTTCCATTACTGATCCGAGGTGTCCAGCAAGGCTCCCTCGTCAGAATGTGTCGAGCCTCAATATGTAACCTGTGGACTGCTGAAAATTCGATGGTATAAATCCCACTTGATTAAGCAGTTGTGAACTTCCTGCCTATGCAGCTTTCTGCTTTCTAATTTGTCTTCGAGGAGTATTACCCTCTCAAAGTAGATTATCAATGCGTGACGTAGTGTCGAGGCGATACGTGTGTTTAAAACTTCAAGTTTATTAGGTCCGCGGTGGTCAGTTCGATTACTATCTGCTGATCGTCTGAATCAGTGTCAATCCTCAGCGAGTTTGCCTTCATTTGAGCTTTCCTCCTATTAGACGAACTCCCAATTGTGGAAATTTTTCAAAAGTGCTAGATTTTCACTTGCCGATCTGGCACACAGATGTTCTCCGTGGCAAAAACCTTATTTGCTCGAGCGACCACCAACTGGGAGCTACTGAAGAGGCTGACCTCCCTGGCCCTCAATATGTAGAACCCTTTATATTCTACTTCAACGCGTAGAATCCTTGCGGTCTTGTAGAAAACCTTCCCGATGGGTGTCTTGATCCATAAATCAAGGGTGGCTTCATCTCCTTCAAGATCCATGTTCGTACGGATTCCCCAGTTCCCGGGCTCGATTGTCCCTACATCCTGGAGTGATGCCTTCCAAAGCCCGTGACTGGATAGCCGATCGTGGTTGATAAATGATATCGTACTCCCCCAACTCTTCTGCCCATTCTGTCAAACCTTCTGAAAGTGTAGGTTTTGTAAGGATGTGTTGTAGAGGTATCGAAGAAACCACACTGACCGTATGGCTGAGAAAATACAAGTGCAACTCTTGGGCTGCCATGACCACGGCTGCAATAAATTGCAACTCTGGATACAAAAGCCCCTTGCTAGAATATTTTACCAAAAGCTGTCTTTTATTTTCTTCCCGTACGAGCACTACGCTCCATGCTATTTTTGAAAATGAAATATATTGCAGCAGATGTTCTTCCTTGATTGGCTCAGTGATTGTTAGAAGCTGCAAAAGTTGCACCTTGACCTGAGCCAATACCAAGTAGTAGTATACCACCCATAATGGCTCGTCGTACTTTACCAATACCTCAGTTAACTTGTATCATAGCTCCTCTACCTTGGGGATTAATTTGCTCATTCCTGATAACCGCTTCCTCAGCATTCCGGTCTCTATAGTAGCTTTTTGCTCCATCATTTTATACCAAGTTGGTTCCTCATCGATCATGTTTACCGTGACTAGTCTTCTTCCGGATGTTGGACAGTCTTGGGTCGAAGGCTGCTCACTCTGTAAGTCATTAATCCCGTACGAGGTAGGATATCTGAAAATTTGGTGTAGCATTTAGGGAACTCCCTTAAATTTTGTATCCAAGGCCGTCCAAGGATGATATGATATGACATATCATAGCTGAGTACCTGGAAGGAGGTGATGCTCGTCATGCCAGAAATATTAACCGGTAGAGCTAGTTCTCCGTCAAGTTCTTCTCAGAGGCCATTGAAGCAAATTATGCTACGTTGGCTTGGTGCCATCTGATGGTCTTGACCTAAATTTTGTAGTACCTTTCTCCGAATAATGTTCACATTGCTCCCTGGATCCACCAAACCTTGCCCGATCGGAAAATTCGACACCTTTACAGGGATCGTGAGAGCGTCTTGATGTTCTGCTTTGCCCTTCAGACTAAAAGAGATAGTGCTAACGATTGACCCTCCCTGTTTAGTCTCCCAGGCCGTGACAGGTCCCGGTATTGCAAAGATCACATTGATATGCTGCTTGTTCCCAAATTTCGGAACTTTCGAATGCCTCGGTCCTTCTTCAATCAAATCATTGAGGTGACCCTCCTTTAGTAGATGCTCTACTTCAAACATCAAGGCCTTGAAATCGACCGTAGCATGGTTGTTGCTATGATGGAAGTCATAACAGTCCGTTTTATTTTTCTCGGTTGCTCTTTTTATGGTAGGCAACCACCATACTCTTGGTCCTAGTTTGCTGAAGTGATTGGTAACCAAATCCACAGCGTTGACTCGTAAACCAAAATCTTGGAAGCTTCAGGGCTCTGTTCGTTTCACCTGAGATCAGGTCCCCTGGGTGTTCCCTTACTTCGTCGCTCCCCCTTGACTTTGCGTCTTTCTTTTTACTGTTCTTCCATCTACTTCTCCTCCAAGGGATGGACTTCCTACTCATTTTCTCTATTTAACTTAAGGGTTCTGAGAGTGTTCCAGCTCCAGGCGAAGCTTTTTAGTGTACCTTTGATGTAAGGCACTCCATTTCGACACAGGATGTTGAGTTAGACTCCACTTTAATTCCCTGGTAGCTAGCGACCCTTTGGAATTCAAGCTCTTGCCGAGAGCTACCACAGCGATATTATCGGGGACTGGAGGAAGCTCCATGCGTTCCCTCTGAAACCTTTCAAGATAATCATTCAAAAGCTCTTCTTCGTGCTGCCGAATCTCAAAGATATCCTCCATGTGTTTTGCTCGTTTACGGGCGCCAGAGTGCGCTTTCTTGAACAAATCTTGCATCTGGTTGAAAGTCTTGATGGAACCCATAGGTGTACCAAGTAAGGGCACCTTTAGTTAAGGTAGAGTCAAACCTCTTCACAAAAGCAGACAACATCTCCTCCTCTGAGATTTCGTTGCGCTTGACAGCTCTGTAATACGCAGCAATATGCTCATCCGGATCCACTTTTCCATCGTACTTCAAGTTATCCGACAAGTAGAAGTGCTTTGGTACGCGAATCGGTGCATCGCATGCTTTGTACGCATTCTTGTAAAACTTTTTATCATCTACGGTGGTAAAGTGAGGTGGTGCACCTGGTACATTATTGATTCGATCATGGATGGCCTTCATCCCCTTTAGGATGTCCTGAATGACAGGTGTTCCTTTGAGGTCTTTACTGTTGACTGTCGTTGAACCTCCAAAAGTGGCATCCATGTTGGTTTACGATTAGGAGTGGACATTGGAGTATTGTTCATGGGCGCTGGTCCTCGCATGGATGCTGGCCTTTGAGACGATCCAACGAATACTGTTCCTATTTTTTGAGATATACCTTCGACTATGTTGGCCGAATTCTGCTTTGCCCACGGTGACAGGGTAGTGAGGAGATTAGCAAGAAAACCTCTGAGATCAAAATTACCTTCGCGTGAATGATCGCCTTCACTGTCGCTGGGCACATGCACTGGCTCCTTGGTAGGATCCTTTGACTACATACAGTGGTTGCCAGGTTCCTATACAGATTTGGCTACTGCATCGGCAGTGTTCTTTGGGGTGTTGTCGTCTGACATGACAGTGCGTTTTCCTCATAGAATACCTACAATTGCATGGGATCCACAGTTGGAGCCATACTGTTTATGCCTAAATTTGTACGTCTAGGTAAAACACTTAAATTTATGATGGGGATACAAGAAATACAGTAAAATATGATGAAAAGTAAGTAAATAGAGAGAAAAATAATAGATAAGAAATTAATGAGTTTTATTCCTTAAGAATAGTCGGATTTAGTAGTGAATCGGTTGATGTACAATGCAATGTAAGGAGGGGTATTTATAGTAGTGGATACCCAGTCCTAATTACGATAAAATAAAAAGACTATTGAGGCTCATGGGCCTATAAACTCCAGTATGGAACCCTAACTTGGTGACTATAACCCTTATGCGGCGGGATGTATGCCTTATATTCTACGCCCGCACTGCCTGAATGGTCGTATCTCGCAGAAAAGGCGTGTATCCAGTGTGCCTGGTGACTTGTAGGATAATTCTAGTCTTGCCAGCTGAACTCGTATCCCCATAATAATTGGTGGCGTATTTTTTCCCACACACACCTCGGAAACGAGACTAACACACCGAGATTTTACTATGAAAAGTCACCATGGAACGGCATGTTGTTTCCACAAAGGATTGACTATGTATTGGGAGAAAATTTTGGCATTGATGGACCTTTAGTTGGATCAGAAAGACATCGAAAATATCAAGACATTGATCGTCTGAAATTACTATAAAGAATATAGCAACAACCCCCAGCCTATTTGCAAGGACATGATTCAGAACCGGTGTAGCCACAATGAAGAAAGCCAGTGTGAAATTTGCTACGTTGCCGGCAAGAGCAAGGATCTCCGAATCAGAAGCAGTAGTTCTAAGATTCAGACGGAACCCCATTTTGAAAAATGGTCGGGGTTTTCAATCTTCAGGCAAGAACCCATTAGGACAACGGGTCAGAGTTCTCATCCTTCAAGTTTAGATCACACCTGAGAATTGGGTAGAATATTCAGCTCCATACAAGAGTTCACCAGGGGTGGACGAATATAGAAGACATGACTCGCCAGAGGATTTTCAGCCACGGGCACTCCCATATAATGTAGAAATTTTAATTTTAGGAGTCGGGCACTCTCATATAAAGTAGAAGTTTTAGGTTTAATAGTCGGACTCTTCCATATAATGTAGAAGTTTTACTTTCAATAGTTGAGCACTCCCATATACTGTAAAAAGTTTAGTTTTAATAGTCGTGCACTCCCATATAATGTCAAAATGTTTAGTTTCAATAGTCAGGCACAACCATATAATGTAGAAGTCTTAGCAGTCGAGCACTTTCATATAATTAGAAGTTTTAGTAGTCAGACACTCTCATATAATGTAAAAGTTCTGGTTTTAGTAGTCGGGCACTCCCATATAATATAGAAGTTTTAGCTTAAATAGTCGGGCACTCTGATATAAGGTAAGAAGTTTAGTTTCAATAGTTGGGCACTTCCATATAATGTACAAAGTTTAGTTTCAATAGTCGGCCCATCCTATGATAATGTAGAATTTCATTTTCGAGTCAATCTCCACTAAAAGATAGCGACCATTTTCATATTGAGTCAATTTCTGCTAAAAGATAGCGACATTCCTTTTCGAGTCCGTTTCCATTAAAAGATAGCTACCATTTTCTTTTCAAGTTAGTTTTCGCTAAAAGATAGCGACAATTTTCTTTTCGCACAAAATATTGATGAACGTGCATTTTCATTAATATCAATAGCCTATAGGCTTACAATGTACAATTAAATTTTATAGTACTTTTATCCGAATAATGTTCACATTGCTCCTTGGATCCACCAAACCTTGCCCGATCGGAAAATTCGACACTCTTTGTTGCTCCCAACGCACACGCAAGTATACACGGTCGACAAGTAATAAAATGATAAGTAGAGTATCTTTCCCACGAGGATTATTCAGACTGACGCTTAACAAATAGTTTCTAACTAACTATCCAGGGATCTTTTCCAATAGTGAGAGTTTTTACTAACTAAAGAGAAATAATTTAAATGGTGGAAATTCAGTCAAACAATGGAGCAAACGTTGGTTGTAAACAATATTAGGGAGACGGTCCAGGGTCAGAGTTACAAACAATCTAGTTGAGTTTTCCAATTGATTCCACTTCTCAAATCCCCGATTACTAACTAACAGAGTAAATGTACCCGTGAAAACCTTTTGATTCTTCACGGTCTATGCAGGCTACTCCAATCCCTATATATCTATGGGTTGAATCACGTGCACGCATTAACGAATTCTGTAACTAGTTAAGCTAGGCGAGCAAGTATATGTCTATCCTACTCACAAATTGGTTCCCCGATACCTGGGTTCACAATCTAGCCCTACTCTTTCTTATTGCGTTAATAAATTCCCTCTTTCGAGTTCAAATCTAAGAACCATAGATAATGCATAATTATCGAACTCTAATAATTAAACAAGTGAAATCAAGAAAGAATAAGCAATCCATTATGGGATTCAATATATGGAATTTAATTTTCAAACATCAACCTTCATGAAACACTCTAACACTAGAACGTACGATCTAGCCACGCATACTCATAATCACAAGACAATGATTTGATGAAATATTGAAATAATGATGTAATAAATTAATGGAAGGAAGAAAAACCCTTGTTCAAGATGTTATGAGCTCTCCAATTTTCTCCAAAGTCTGAACTCCCTACAAAAACTAAGTAAAAGAGTATTTATAGTGTTTACAAAAGCCTAGTAATAAGTTACGCCTAAGCCTAGACGAAATAGGAAGTCCAAAAATCCTCCAGGGGCGCTATAGCTGGCGCCTCGCGCCTCGGAACACGCACAACTAGGCAGAACTCGTCAAATTCCATGCGCAATAGCCACGCTCCGTGCCAGAAAATGCGCCAGAAGGCTGAGCGCCATAGAGGCGCGGCGCGCCACTCACCGCGCCAAGCCAATTTCTGCTTTCCTTCATTCGCAGCTTGCTCCGTGTCGTGCCTTCGTGTGCTCGATCCAATCCTCAATCAAATTCCAACCTTTTCTTGCTCGATCATGCTCTTTAAAGCTCCAATTGCACTTTATAACAACCTACAATCATACGACACAAAATCAGTGCAAAATCACATTCATTACCTAGAAAACGTGCGAATAAAGTATCCAAACGTGAGGAAATATTAAGGAATTATAGGCATAAAATGCCAAACATCACCACCCCATACTTGAACCTTGCTCGCCCTCGAGCAATCACAAATAACTTTCCAACCTAGGTAGAACAGGTCTTCCTATGACTATGGTTGATACCGACCATTGAAAAAATGCATACAAGACTACTATGGGTCCAACAAACATTCCAATAATTTATCAAACTCAAAACATGAGAACAACCACCCCAAGACAACTCAAATGCACAAACTCAACTCATTTTAACCTTGCTTCCACAAAGTCACACCTATCTATTCAACCAAGAAGCCACAACTTCACCTACCTCATGCAAACCGTGTGCCCTCACCAAAATGAAGCAAGAGAGTGTCCTCCAAATATCACACACAACAATGAATATCAAGAATATAACGGGGACAATAGCATATAAAGAATTCACTCACTCTCATGAAAAGCTCACATGTCACACACGATGTACCATAGGCTTGCCCGTAGTGTAGGACTCCACTAATGTAAGCTCACTCCAATCGGGACTAACTAGGACTTTAAAAAGGTTGTAATGTAGGCTAAGGGGCTAGTAGGATACATATGGGTAATAGTGACTACCTCCCTAAGCACTTTAATACATCACAATACAAATTAAGCACAAGTCTCATCAAAACCAACCATTTCACCAACCAATAAACTTCACACAAACCTTCTCAACAAGTAGCAATTTTTTCTTTTAAGCATAACACTAGCAAGGATGGATATTCCTTTCTTTTTCCAATTTTTTTCTGTTTTTCTTTTTCATTTGTTTTGTCTATTCAATTCTTTCAAAACCTTGTCAATGCTCCTTCAACTAATTCACAAATTTTGTCAAATATTCCCCTCATTGGTTCCACTCAAAAACCTCCCAATATTTCAACCACAAACTCCATAATAATATGACATTATCAATTAAAGTGCTTAAGGAATAAAGGGCCAAAGGAAGCAATTTAGAACAAATTATTGGGAGATCTCTTTTTACAAATACACAAGCTAAAAATGAAGCACCATTATGAATCTAATCAATTTAACATCAAATTCTAATCACATGCTTGCATACTAGTTAGGGAATTAAACATGGAAAGAGATTGTTAACTTACATGTAATGGAAAGGGAAGGGTGAGAATTACTTACTTGAAGAGGTTAGAATGAGTGGAGAAGAACTTGTGATCAATTTCAAGAATTAGGAGTGATGTGGGAGAATTTTGGGAGTGTTTTGAGTGAAAATAATGAAGAAAAGGGGAGGGGAAAGGGAATCCGGGTAGCGGGTTAAAACCCGTTTGGACCCGGATTTTTAAAAAAAATTTTGCCCAGCGCTTTAGCTCCGCGGCGCGCCACTAAGGCGTGCAAAATTCTGGAAGTTCTGCTTGTCCAGGCGCGCCTAAAGCGCCCAAAATTTTGACTCCACTGATTGTCTCGGCGCATTGGGAGGCGCGGGGCGCTCCCAAATGCGCCTGAGCAAATTTTTTCATACCAAATTTTGATTCCAAGTGCGAAACCACGCGTGGGGCATGCGTCAAAGCATCCCATACCCCACAATACATCAACTACACCTCGTTTAGCACTCCCGACACCTACAAAAACAGCACAACAAAATAAAAACTACGTGACACTATAAAACACAAAACAACTAAACTATTACAAGTACAAACTCTGGTTGCCTCCCGAGAAGCGCCTTATTTAACGTCGTGGCATGACGAGTATCAATCATGGATCCCTCAAAGTAATGGAGGTACGATGATTCACCGAACCTCCCCAATAATGCTTCACTATTTGGCATTCACCAAGAACGTCTTTTCCGAATCGGGGACTCTCAACTCAACCGCTCCATGTGCGGTAACACGAACTACTTCAAACGGCCCCGACCATCTAGACTTCAACTTGCCCGAAAATAGCTTCAACCTTGAATTAAACAACAACACCAGCTGCCCAGGCTCAAACTGACGACGCTCAATGTGCTTCTCATGCCACTTCTTTGTCTGTTGCTTATACAATTTTGCATTTTCATAAGCATGAAAACGGAACTCTTTAAGCTCATGAAATTGAAGCATTCTCTTCTCACCGGCCAGTGCCATATCAAGATAGAGCTTTTGAATCCCCCAATATGCTTTATGCTCTAGCTCAACGGGCAAGTGACAGGCATTACCATAAACAAGCCTATATGGAGAAGTTCCAATGGGCGTTTTAATGCAGTCCGATAGGTCCAGAGAGCATCATCTAACTTCATAGCCCAATCCCTCCTCGAGGCATTCACAGTCTTCTCAATGATTTGCTTGATCTCTCTATTAGACACTTCCACTTGGCCACTAGTTTAGGGATAATAAGCAGTTGCCACCTTGTGGCGAACCCCATACTTGGCCAACAATTTATTGAACAACCGGTTGCAAAAATGAGTACCTTCATCACTGATGATAGCCCGCGGTGTCCCAAAATGAGTAAAAATATTTTTCTTCAAGAATTTCACCACCACACACGCATCATTTGTTGGAAGTGCCACAGCCTCCACCCATTTAGATGCATAATCAACCGCCACAAAAATGTATTTGTGGCCCATGGAAGGCGGGAACGGGCCCATGAAGTCAATCCCCAAACAATCAAACAGCTCAATCTCAAGAATATTGTTCAAAGGCATCTCGTGACGCCGAGAAATAGTACCCGTTCTTTGGTAACGATCACACTGCTTAACAAAAACATGAGCATCTCTAAACAAAGAAGGCCAAAAGAACCCAGACTGAAGTACCTTTGCAGCTGTTCGATCTCCACCAATATGGCCACCATAAGGAGAGGAATGGCAGCTCCGTAAAATCGGATCAACTTCTTCCCTTGGAATACACCTCCTAGCTAATTGGTCATTCTTCCCTTGGAATACACCTCCTAGCTAATTGGTCAGGGCCTATCTTGTATAAATAAGGCTCATCCCACACATAAAATCTGCTCTCGTGAAGTAGTTTGTGCTTTATCTCAGCTGTAGCGCCAGGAGGATACAGATTACTCACAATTAGGTTCACCATATCAGCATACCATGGCACCTCGGCTGCTGCTAAAGCAAAAAGCTGCTCATCAGGGAATACCTTCTTGATCTCAGGACCTTCATCTACCTGATCTCTATTCTCCAGCCTTGACAAATGATCAGCTACTTGATTCTCGATCCCCTTGCGATCTCGAATTTCAACATCAAATTCTTGCAATAGGAGAACCCATCGAAATAGCCTAGGCTTGGAATCCTTCTTCTCAAAAAAATACCGGATTGCGGCATGATCAGTGTAGACAACAAAACGAGTGCCAACCAAATAAGATCTGAATTTATCAAAAGCATACACAACAACTAGCAACTCCTTCTCGGTGGTGGTATAATTGGATTGGGCTGCATCAAGAGTCTTGCTTGCAAAATAGATTGAGTGAAAGATTCTTCCAATTCTTTGGCCTAGAACAGCCCCAATAGCATTATCACTCGCATCACACATCAATTCAAATGGCAAAGACCAGTCAGGAGCAATGATGATTAGTGCAGTCACCAACCTTTTCTTCAATTCTTCAAATGCCTTGAGACAAGCATCATTAAACTCAAATTTCACATCCTTCTCCAACAACTTGCACATGGGATTAGAAATTTTGGAGAAGTCCTTTATGAAACGCCTGTAGAAACCTGCATGTCCCAAGAAACTACGCACCCCCTTAACAGAGATAGGTGGTGGTAATTTCTCAATAGCCTCAATCTTCGCTTTATCTACCTCGATCCCTTGCTTTGACACCTTGTGCCCAAGTACTATGACTTCTTGAACCATAAAGTGATATTTTTTCTAATTCAGCACCAGATTTGTTTCTTCACAACGGCTCAGCACAGTGTCTAAATTCTTCAAGCAGTCATCAAAGGAATTACCAACTACCGAGAAATCATCCATGAACATCTCAACAAGTTTTTCCACCATGTCGGTGAAAATAGCCATCATGCATCGCTGAAAAGTCCCTGGGGCATTACATAATCCAAACGGCATCCTCCTAAATGCATAGGTGCCATATGGACAAGTAAATGTAGTCTTATCTTGATCTTCAGGAGCTATCACAATCTTATTGTAGCCCGAATACCCATCCAAGAAACAATAATACTCGTGCCCAGCAAGTCTATCCAGCATTTGATCAATAAAGGGAAGTGGGAAGTGGTCTTTCCTGGTGGCCTTGTTCAGCTTTCTATAATCAATGCAAATTCGCCACCCTGTGACTGTTCTTGTAGGAATCAATTCATTATGCTCATTCTTCACCAATGTCATGCCCCCCTTCTTTGGAACACATTGCACTGGACTCACCCACTTGCTGTCAGAGATGGGAAAAATAATTCCAGCATCCAGCCACTTGATAATTTCTTTCTTCACCACCTCCTTCATGATTGGATTTAATCTCCTCTGCTGCTCAATAGATGTTTTATGTCCTTCCTCCAAAAGAATTTTGTGCATGTAGAAAGAAGGACTAATCCGTCTAATATCAGGAATGGTCCAGCCAATAGCTTTCTTGCGCTCTCGCAGCACTCTCAACACCTTTTCAACCTGCACATCAGACAACACAGAAGAAAGGATCACGTGCAAGGTATTACCCTCACCCAAATAAGTATAACGCAAGTGAGCAGGTAAAGGTTTGAGTTCAAGAGTAGGAGCCTTCTCAATAGATGGTTTAGCAGGAGTTAAGGTCAACGGTCTATCAAGTTCCTCAAATTTCTTCCACCCTGGGATGAATTTACTCTCCATATTAAGAATCTCTACATATTCTTCAATTTCATCATCCTTTAGGATATCATCATTATCACACAAGAGTGCCCTCTCCAGAGAATCAACGTTAGAGGCCAAGAATGGCCTCTCATCAGCAGTCAACTCATCATCTACCACTTTCATCATGGACAACTCTTCATAATGGGAAGGAAGCTGGGTAGCTATGAACACATTGAATACAACTTCTTCACCATTCACCTTCATAATCATCTTTCCAGCTTTAACTCTAATGACAACATCAGCAGTAGCCAAAAATCCTCTCCCCAAGATGAGAGAAACCTCAGGATCAGCTTCATAATCAAGAATAATGAAGTCAACAGGCAATATAAACTGACCCACTTGTACAAGCACATCCTCAATAATCCCCTCGGGGCATGTCAAAGATCTGTCAGCTAGTTTTAGAGTCACAGTAGTTGGTCGTGGTTCACCCAGGCCTAGCTTTCTCAAAACTGATGAAGGCATTAATTTCACACTAGCACCCAAGTCACACAGAGCTCGTCCAACCTCATGCTTCCCAATTTTCAAGGGAAAAGTAAAACTACCAGGATCCTTCAATTTCTGAGGAAGCTTGCTTCTAACTCTAAAACTGCACTCTTCAGTAGTGCAACTGTCTCAAATTCAGTCAGTCTTCTCTTGTTCGCAACAATATCCTTGATGTATTTGGCATATTTGGGAACATCCCGCAAAAGCTCCACCAAAGGAATATTTACCTGAATCTGACTCAAGATCTCAAAAAATTTCTTGCATGGTGCATCAACTTTCTGCTTTTGAAGTCTCTGTGGAAAAGGTGGTGGTGGTCTCACAATAGCAGGCTCGGGCTGCATTTCTATCACTTTCTCAGCTTCTTTCTCCACCTCTCTATCAGCATTAGGCTCTAAGTCACCAACATGCTTCTTTCGCTTTGGGGGAAGTTTTTCTAGAGCTCTTCCGTTCCTCAAAGTAACTGCTTGCGCAAATCCTTTAGGATTTTTCTCTGTATCACTTGGCAAAGCACCCCGAGGTCTATTATTTTGTGCTCCACCATTTTTCTCTCAAGATCTTTCCGAGCATTGCTCAAATATTTTATTGTTTGTGCCTGAGCTGCTGAATTATCCATGAGTTTTTGCTGCCCTACAAGAATTTTTCTAAGCATATCCTCAACTGAACTCGGCTGCTGTGGCGGAGCCTGCGACTGTGACCCCTGCTGTGGTGCATTTTGAAGATTATTTTGGGATCTCTCATTGCCTTGTAGCTGCTCACAGTTATCCCTCCAAGAAAAATTTGGGTGACTACGCTAATTGGTGTTGTAGCTATTACTATATTGATTGCGATTCTGACCCTATGACCTGTTCTGATTAGCCACATAATACACTGACTCTGAATTAGATGGACATACATCAGTGGCATGATCATATCCACAAACCTCACAAAAGACTTGAATTTGTTGCACTGGAGCTGCTTGTTGTTGAGTCTACGACAGAGCTAGCTTGCTGATTTGATTGGAAATAACATCCATCTTCGCCCTCAGCTCTGAAACTGCATCTAACTGAAGTACCCCAACAGATTTCTCTGTAGTAGTTCTGCTACCTCCCTGCCAATCAGGATTGCTCTGCGAAAACTTGTCCAGTAAATCATAGATCTGGTCAAAGTTTAAGCCCAGTACTTGGCTTCCAATAGCAGCATCTACCACGATCTTAGTATGCGCAGTAAACCCCTCACTAAAAGTATGTGCCAGAACCTCATTTGATTGGTTGTGGTGTGGACAATCTCTCAGTAAATCTTTAAGTTGCTCCCAGGCTGAATAGGAAGACTCTCCTTCTATCTGTCTGAAGGACATAATTTAACTCCTCAGCCGGGCTGTCTAGGAAGATGGATAAAATTTAACCAAGAACTTCTTAGCAAAATATCCCAAGTAAAATGGGAACAACGTCAAGCAAAGATAATCCAGTAGGAACTCCCGTTAGTGTATAAGTATCACTGCTCTCCATGATATTCTGAATGTGTTGCTGCGGATCTTCATGAAGTAATCCAGCATATTGCCCAGTGACATGCAGCAACTGAATCATGTCGCCTTAATCTCAATATGCCTGGTGATAGCGGGCTTCACAATACTAGACACCACTCCCCCTAGGCTAGGAAGAGCAACATCTCGCACCGCTACTGCTCGTTCTTCTGCCATTTCAGTGGGTAAGGAAGCAAGTACAATTGCTTGTGCTTGTCGGTCTCTCACTTCTCTTCTTACCCTTCGCAAGGTCCTTTCAGGTTCGGGATCAAAAGGTGCGAGTGGTTCGTCCCTTCTATTCCTTTGCATGAAAAACTTATTGCCTGAAACAGCACAAGAAACTAAACAAAAAAATTAAACCTGAATAGATAATAAGTAATCGTTTAAAAAGAAATCAGTCAATTATTAGTCCCCGGCAACGGTGCCAAAAACATGTTGCTCCCAACGTACACGCAAGTATACGCGGTCGACAAGTAATACAATGATAAGTAGAGTATCGTTCCCACACGGACTAATCAGACTGACGCTTAACAAACAGTTTCTAACTACCTATCAAGGGATCTTTTTCCAATAGTGAGAGTTTTTACTAACTATAAAGCAATAATTAAAATGGTGGAAATTCTGTCAAATAATGGAGCAAAAGTTGGTTGTAAGCAATATTAGGGAGACGGTCCAGGGTCAGAGTTACGAACAATCTAGTTGAGTTTTCCAATTGATTCCACTTCTCAAATCCCCGATTACTAACTAACAGAGTAAATGTACCCGTGAAAACCTTTTGATTCTTCACGGTCTATGCATGCTACTCCAATCCCTATATATCTATGGGTTGAATCACGTGCACGCATTAACGAATTCTGTAACTAGTTAAGCTAGGCGAGCAAGTATATGTCTATCCTACTCACAAATTGGTTCCCCGATACCTGGGTTCACAATCTAGCCCTACTCTTTCTTATTGCGTTAATAAATTCCCTCTTTCGAGTTCAAATCTAAGAACCATAGATAATGCATAATTATCGAACTCTAATAATTAAACAAGTGAAATCAAGAAAGAATAAGCAATCCATTATGGGATTCAATATATGGAATTTAATTTTCAAACATCAACCTTCATGAAACACTCTAACACTAGAACGTACGATCTAGCCACGCATACTCATAATCACAAGACAATGATTTGATGAAATATTGAAATAATGATGTAATAAATTAATGGAAGGAAGACAAACCCTTGTTCAAGATGTTATGAGCTCTCCAATTTGCTTCAAAGTCTGAACTCCCTTCAAAAACTAAGTAAACGAGTATTTATAGTGTTTACAAAAGCCTAGTAATAAGTTACGCCTAAGCCTAGACGAAATAGGAAGTACCAAAAATCCTCCAGAGGCGCTATAGCTGGCGCTTCGCGCCTCGAACACGCACAACTAGGCAGAACCCGTCAAGTTCCATGCGCAATAGCCACGCTCCGTGCCAGAAAATGCGCCAGAGGCTGAGCGCCATAGAGGCGCGGCGCGCCACTCACCGCGCCAAGCCAATTTCTGCTTTCCTTCATTCGCAGCTTGCTCCGTGTCGTGCCTTCGTGTGCTCGATCCAATCCTCAATCAAATTCCAACCTTTTCTTGCTCGATCATGCTCTTTAAAGCTCCAATTGCACTTTATAACAACCTACAATCATACGACACAAAATCAGTGCAAAATCACATTCATTACCTAGAAAACGTGCGAATAAAGTATCCAAACGTGAGGAAATATTAAGGAATTATAGGCATAAAATGCCAAACATCACCACCCCATACTTGAACCTTGCTCGCCCTCGAGCAATCACAAATAACTTTCCAACCTAGGTAGAACAGGTCTTCCTACGACTATGGTTGATACCGACCATTGAAAAAATGCATACAAGACTACTATGGGTCCAACAAACATTCCAATAATTTATCAAACTCAAAACATGAGAACAACCACCCCAAGACAACTCAAATGCACAAACTCAACTCATTTTAACCTTGCTTCCACAAAGTCACACCTATCTATTCAACCAAGAAGCCACAACTTCACCTACCTCATGCAAACCGTGTGCCCTCACCAAAATGAAGCAAGAGAGTGTCCTCCAAATATCACACACAACAATGAATATCAAGAATATAACGGGGACAATAGCATATAAAGAATTCACTCACTCTCATGAAAAGCTCACATGTCACACACGATGTACCATAGGCTTGCCCGTAGTGTAGGACTCCACTAATGTAAGCTCACTCCAATCGGGACTAACTAGGACTTTAAAAAGGTTGTAATGTAGGCTAAGGGGCTAGTAGGATACATATGGGTAATAGTGACTACCTCCCTAAGCACTTTAATACATCACAATACAAATTAAGCACAAGTCTCATCAAAACCAACCATTTCACCAACCAATAAACTTCACACAAACCTTCTCAACAAGTAGCAATTTTTTCTTTTAAGCATAACACTAGCAAGGATGGATATTCCTTTCTTTTTCCAATTTTTTTCTGTTTTTCTTTTTCATTTGTTTTGTCTATTCAATTCTTTCAAAACCTTGTCAATGCTCCTTCAACTAATTCACAAATTTTGTCAAATATTCCCCTCATTGGTTCCACTCAAAAACCTCCCAATATTTCAACCACAAACTCCATAATAATATGACATTATCAATTAAAGTGCTTAAGGAATAAAGGGCCAAAGGAAGCAATTTAGAACAAATTATTGGGAGATCTCTTTTTACAAATACACAAGCTAAAAATGAAGCACCATTATGAATCTAATCAATTTAACATCAAATTCTAATCACATGCTTGCATACTAGTTAGGGAATTAAACATGGAAAGAGATTGTTAACTTACATGTAATGGAAAGGGAAGGGTGAGAATTACTTACTTGAAGAGGTTAGAATGAGTGGAGAAGAACTTGTGATCAATTTCAAGAATTAGGAGTGATGTGGGAGAATTTTGGGAGTGTTTTGAGTGAAAATAATGAAGAAAAGGGGAGGGGAAAGGGAATCCGGGTAGCGGGTTAAAACCCGTTTGGACCCGGATTTTTAAAAAAAATTTTGCCCAGCGCTTTAGCTCCGCGGCGCGCCACTAAGGCGTGCAAAATTCTGGAAGTTCTGCTTGTCCAGGCGCGCCTAAAGCGCCCAAAATTTTGACTCCACTGATTGTCTCGGCGCATTGGGAGGCGCGGGGCGCTCCCAAATGCGCCTGAGCAAATTTTTTCATACCAAATTTTGATTCCAAGTGCGAAACCACGCGTGGGGCATGCGTCAAAGCATCCCATACCCCACAATACATCAACTACACCTCGTTTAGCACTCCCGACACCTACAAAAACAGCACAACAAAATAAAAACTACGTGACACTATAAAACACAAAACAACTAAACTATTACAAGTACAAACTCTGGTTGCCTCCCGAGAAGCGCCTTATTTAACGTCGTGGCATGACGAGTATCAATCATGGATCCCTCAAAGTAATGGAGGTACGATGATTCACCGAACCTCCCCAATAATGCTTCACTATTTGGCATTCACCAAGAACGTCTTTTCCGAATCGGGGACTCTCAACTCAACCGCTCCATGTGCGGTAACACGAACTACTTCAAACGGCCCCGACCATCTAGACTTCAACTTGCCCGAAAATAGCTTCAACCTTGAATTAAACAACAACACCAGCTGCCCAGGCTCAAACTGACGACGCTCAATGTGCTTCTCATGCCACTTCTTTGTCTGTTGCTTATACAATTTTGCATTTTCATAAGCATGAAAACGGAACTCTTTAAGCTCATGAAATTGAAGCATTCTCTTCTCACCGGCCAGTGCCATATCAAGATAGAGCTTTTGAATCCCCCAATATGCTTTATGCTCTAGCTCAACGGGCAAGTGACAGGCATTACCATAAACAAGCCTATATGGAGAAGTTCCAATGGGCGTTTTAATGCAGTCCGATAGGTCCAGAGAGCATCATCTAACTTCATAGCCCAATCCCTCCTCGAGGCATTCACAGTCTTCTCAATGATTTGCTTGATCTCTCTATTAGACACTTCCACTTGGCCACTAGTTTAGGGATAATAAGCAGTTGCCACCTTGTGGCGAACCCCATACTTGGCCAACAATTTATTGAACAACCGGTTGCAAAAATGAGTACCTTCATCACTGATGATAGCCCGCGGTGTCCCAAAATGAGTAAAAATATTTTTCTTCAAGAATTTCACCACCACACACGCATCATTTGTTGGAAGTGCCACAGCCTCCACCCATTTAGATGCATAATCAACCGCCACAAAAATGTATTTGTGGCCCATGGAAGGCGGGAACGGGCCCATGAAGTCAATCCCCAAACAATCAAACAGCTCAATCTCAAGAATATTGTTCAAAGGCATCTCGTGACGCCGAGAAATAGTACCCGTTCTTTGGTAACGATCACACTGCTTAACAAAAACATGAGCATCTCTAAACAAAGAAGGCCAAAAGAACCCAGACTGAAGTACCTTTGCAGCTGTTCGATCTCCACCAATATGGCCACCATAAGGAGAGGAATGGCAGCTCCGTAAAATCGGATCAACTTCTTCCCTTGGAATACACCTCCTAGCTAATTGGTCATTCTTCCCTTGGAATACACCTCCTAGCTAATTGGTCAGGGCCTATCTTGTATAAATAAGGCTCATCCCACACATAAAATCTGCTCTCGTGAAGTAGTTTGTGCTTTATCTCAGCTGTAGCGCCAGGAGGATACAGATTACTCACAATTAGGTTCACCATATCAGCATACCATGGCACCTCGGCTGCTGCTAAAGCAAAAAGCTGCTCATCAGGGAATACCTTCTTGATCTCAGGACCTTCATCTACCTGATCTCTATTCTCCAGCCTTGACAAATGATCAGCTACTTGATTCTCGATCCCCTTGCGATCTCGAATTTCAACATCAAATTCTTGCAATAGGAGAACCCATCGAAATAGCCTAGGCTTGGAATCCTTCTTCTCAAAAAAATACCGGATTGCGGCATGATCAGTGTAGACAACAAAACGAGTGCCAACCAAATAAGATCTGAATTTATCAAAAGCATACACAACAACTAGCAACTCCTTCTCGGTGGTGGTATAATTGGATTGGGCTGCATCAAGAGTCTTGCTTGCAAAATAGATTGAGTGAAAGATTCTTCCAATTCTTTGGCCTAGAACAGCCCCAATAGCATTATCACTCGCATCACACATCAATTCAAATGGCAAAGACCAGTCAGGAGCAATGATGATTAGTGCAGTCACCAACCTTTTCTTCAATTCTTCAAATGCCTTGAGACAAGCATCATTAAACTCAAATTTCACATCCTTCTCCAACAACTTGCACATGGGATTAGAAATTTTGGAGAAGTCCTTTATGAAACGCCTGTAGAAACCTGCATGTCCCAAGAAACTACGCACCCCCTTAACAGAGATAGGTGGTGGTAATTTCTCAATAGCCTCAATCTTCGCTTTATCTACCTCGATCCCTTGCTTTGACACCTTGTGCCCAAGTACTATGACTTCTTGAACCATAAAGTGATATTTTTTCTAATTCAGCACCAGATTTGTTTCTTCACAACGGCTCAGCACAGTGTCTAAATTCTTCAAGCAGTCATCAAAGGAATTACCAACTACCGAGAAATCATCCATGAACATCTCAACAAGTTTTTCCACCATGTCGGTGAAAATAGCCATCATGCATCGCTGAAAAGTCCCTGGGGCATTACATAATCCAAACGGCATCCTCCTAAATGCATAGGTGCCATATGGACAAGTAAATGTAGTCTTATCTTGATCTTCAGGAGCTATCACAATCTTATTGTAGCCCGAATACCCATCCAAGAAACAATAATACTCGTGCCCAGCAAGTCTATCCAGCATTTGATCAATAAAGGGAAGTGGGAAGTGGTCTTTCCTGGTGGCCTTGTTCAGCTTTCTATAATCAATGCAAATTCGCCACCCTGTGACTGTTCTTGTAGGAATCAATTCATTATGCTCATTCTTCACCAATGTCATGCCCCCCTTCTTTGGAACACATTGCACTGGACTCACCCACTTGCTGTCAGAGATGGGAAAAATAATTCCAGCATCCAGCCACTTGATAATTTCTTTCTTCACCACCTCCTTCATGATTGGATTTAATCTCCTCTGCTGCTCAATAGATGTTTTATGTCCTTCCTCCAAAAGAATTTTGTGCATGTAGAAAGAAGGACTAATCCGTCTAATATCAGGAATGGTCCAGCCAATAGCTTTCTTGCGCTCTCGCAGCACTCTCAACACCTTTTCAACCTGCACATCAGACAACACAGAAGAAAGGATCACGTGCAAGGTATTACCCTCACCCAAATAAGTATAACGCAAGTGAGCAGGTAAAGGTTTGAGTTCAAGAGTAGGAGCCTTCTCAATAGATGGTTTAGCAGGAGTTAAGGTCAACGGTCTATCAAGTTCCTCAAATTTCTTCCACCCTGGGATGAATTTACTCTCCATATTAAGAATCTCTACATATTCTTCAATTTCATCATCCTTTAGGATATCATCATTATCACACAAGAGTGCCCTCTCCAGAGAATCAACGTTAGAGGCCAAGAATGGCCTCTCATCAGCAGTCAACTCATCATCTACCACTTTCATCATGGACAACTCTTCATAATGGGAAGGAAGCTGGGTAGCTATGAACACATTGAATACAACTTCTTCACCATTCACCTTCATAATCATCTTTCCAGCTTTAACTCTAATGACAACATCAGCAGTAGCCAAAAATCCTCTCCCCAAGATGAGAGAAACCTCAGGATCAGCTTCATAATCAAGAATAATGAAGTCAACAGGCAATATAAACTGACCCACTTGTACAAGCACATCCTCAATAATCCCCTCGGGGCATGTCAAAGATCTGTCAGCTAGTTTTAGAGTCACAGTAGTTGGTCGTGGTTCACCCAGGCCTAGCTTTCTCAAAACTGATGAAGGCATTAATTTCACACTAGCACCCAAGTCACACAGAGCTCGTCCAACCTCATGCTTCCCAATTTTCAAGGGAAAAGTAAAACTACCAGGATCCTTCAATTTCTGAGGAAGCTTGCTTCTAACTCTAAAACTGCACTCTTCAGTAGTGCAACTGTCTCAAATTCAGTCAGTCTTCTCTTGTTCGCAACAATATCCTTGATGTATTTGGCATATTTGGGAACATCCCGCAAAAGCTCCACCAAAGGAATATTTACCTGAATCTGACTCAAGATCTCAAAAAATTTCTTGCATGGTGCATCAACTTTCTGCTTTTGAAGTCTCTGTGGAAAAGGTGGTGGTGGTCTCACAATAGCAGGCTCGGGCTGCATTTCTATCACTTTCTCAGCTTCTTTCTCCACCTCTCTATCAGCATTAGGCTCTAAGTCACCAACATGCTTCTTTCGCTTTGGGGGAAGTTTTTCTAGAGCTCTTCCGTTCCTCAAAGTAACTGCTTGCGCAAATCCTTTAGGATTTTTCTCTGTATCACTTGGCAAAGCACCCCGAGGTCTATTATTTTGTGCTCCACCATTTTTCTCTCAAGATCTTTCCGAGCATTGCTCAAATATTTTATTGTTTGTGCCTGAGCTGCTGAATTATCCATGAGTTTTTGCTGCCCTACAAGAATTTTTCTAAGCATATCCTCAACTGAACTCGGCTGCTGTGGCGGAGCCTGCGACTGTGACCCCTGCTGTGGTGCATTTTGAAGATTATTTTGGGATCTCTCATTGCCTTGTAGCTGCTCACAGTTATCCCTCCAAGAAAAATTTGGGTGACTACGCTAATTGGTGTTGTAGCTATTACTATATTGATTGCGATTCTGACCCTATGACCTGTTCTGATTAGCCACATAATACACTGACTCTGAATTAGATGGACATACATCAGTGGCATGATCATATCCACAAACCTCACAAAAGACTTGAATTTGTTGCACTGGAGCTGCTTGTTGTTGAGTCTACGACAGAGCTAGCTTGCTGATTTGATTGGAAATAACATCCATCTTCGCCCTCAGCTCTGAAACTGCATCTAACTGAAGTACCCCAACAGATTTCTCTGTAGTAGTTCTGCTACCCTCCCTGCCAATCAGGATTGCTCTGCGAAAACTTGTCCAGTAAATCATAGATCTGGTCAAAGTTTAAGCCCAGTACTTGGCTTCCAATAGCAGCATCTACCACGATCTTAGTATGCGCAGTAAACCCCTCACTAAAAGTATGTGCCAGAACCTCATTTGATTGGTTGTGGTGTGGACAATCTCTCAGTAAATCTTTAAGTTGCTCCCAGGCTGAATAGGAAGACTCTCCTTCTATCTGTCTGAAGGACATAATTTAACTCCTCAGCCGGGCTGTCTAGGAAGATGGATAAAATTTAACCAAGAACTTCTTAGCAAAATATCCCAAGTAAAATGGGAACAACGTCAAGCAAAGATAATCCAGTAGGAACTCCCGTTAGTGTATAAGTATCACTGCTCTCCATGATATTCTGAATGTGTTGCTGCGGATCTTCATGAAGTAATCCAGCATATTGCCCAGTGACATGCAGCAACTGAATCATGTCGCCTTAATCTCAATATGCCTGGTGATAGCGGGCTTCACAATACTAGACACCACTCCCCCTAGGCTAGGAAGAGCAACATCTCGCACCGCTACTGCTCGTTCTTCTGCCATTTCAGTGGGTAAGGAAGCAAGTACAATTGCTTGTGCTTGTCGGTCTCTCACTTCTCTTCTTACCCTTCGCAAGGTCCTTTCAGGTTCGGGATCAAAAGGTGCGAGTGGTTCGTCCCTTCTATTCCTTTGCATGAAAAACTTATTGCCTGAAACAGCACAAGAAACTAAACAAAAAAATTAAACCTGAATAGATAATAAGTAATCGTTTAAAAAGAAATCAGTCAATTATTAGTCCCCGGCAACGGTGCCAAAAACATGTTGCTCCCAACGTACACGCAAGTATACGCGGTCGACAAGTAATACAATGATAAGTAGAGTATCGTTCCCACACGGACTAATCAGACTGACGCTTAACAAACAGTTTCTAACTACCTATCAAGGGATCTTTTTCCAATAGTGAGAGTTTTTACTAACTATAAAGCAATAATTAAAATGGTGGAAATTCTGTCAAATAATGGAGCAAAAGTTGGTTGTAAGCAATATTAGGGAGACGGTCCAGGGTCAGAGTTACGAACAATCTAGTTGAGTTTTCCAATTGATTCCACTTCTCAAATCCCCGATTACTAACTAACAGAGTAAATGTACCCGTGAAAACCTTTTGATTCTTCACGGTCTATGCATGCTACTCCAATCCCTATATATCTATGGGTTGAATCACGTGCACGCATTAACGAATTCTGTAACTAGTTAAGCTAGGCGAGCAAGTATATGTCTATCCTACTCACAAATTGGTTCCCCGATACCTGGGTTCACAATCTAGCCCTACTCTTTCTTATTGCGTTAATAAATTCCCTCTTTCGAGTTCAAATCTAAAAACCATAGATAATGCATAATTATCGAACTCTAATAATTAAACAAGTGAAATCAAGAAAGAATAAGCAATCCATTATGGGATTCAATATATGGAATTTAATTTTCAAACATCAACCTTCATGAAACACTCTAACACTAGAACGTACGATCTAGCCACGCATACTCATAATCACAAGACAATGATTTGATGAAATATTGAAATAATGATGTAATAAATTAATGGAAGGAAGAAAAACCCTTGTTCAAGATGTTATGAGCTCTCCAATTTGCTCCAAAGTCTGAACTCCCTACAAAAACTAAGTAAAAGAGTATTTATAGTGTTTACAAAAGCCTAGTAATAAGTTACGCCTAAGCCTAGACGAAATAGGAAGTCCAAAAATCCTCCAGGGGCGCTATAGCTGGCGCTTCGCGCCTCGGAACACGCACAACTAGGCAGAACCCGTCAAATTCCATGCGCAATAGCCACGCTCCGTGCCAGAAAATGCGCCAGAAGGCTGAGCGCCATAGAGGCGCGGCGCGCCACTCACCGCGCCAAGCCAATTTCTGCTTTCCTTCATTCGCAGCTTGCTCCGTGTCGTGCCTTCGTGTGCTCGATCCAATCCTCAATCAAATTCCAACCTTTTCTTGCTCGATCATGCTCTTTAAAGCTCCAATTGCACTTTATAACAACCTACAATCATACGACACAAAATCAGTGCAAAATCACATTCATTACCTAGAAAACGTGCGAATAAAGTATCCAAACGTGAGGAAATATTAAGGAATTATAGGCATAAAATGCCAAACATCACCACCCCATACTTGAACCTTGCTCGCCCTCGAGCAATCACAAATAACTTTCCAACCTAGGTAGAACAGGTCTTCCTACGACTATGGTTGATACCGACCATTGAAAAAATGCATACAAGACTACTATGGGTCCAACAAACATTCCAATAATTTATCAAACTCAAAACATGAGAACAACCACCCCAAGACAACTCAAATGCACAAACTCAACTCATTTTAACCTTGCTTCCACAAAGTCACACCTATCTATTCAACCAAGAAGCCACAACTTCACCTACCTCATGCAAACCGTGTGCCCTCACCAAAATGAAGCAAGAGAGTGTCCTCCAAATATCACACACAACAATGAATATCAAGAATATAACGGGGACAATAGCATATAAAGAATTCACTCACTCTCATGAAAAGCTCACATGTCACACACGATGTACCATAGGCTTGCCCGTAGTGTAGGACTCCACTAATGTAAGCTCACTCCAATCGGGACTAACTAGGACTTTAAAAAGGTTGTAATGTAGGCTAAGGGGCTAGTAGGATACATATGGGTAATAGTGACTACCTCCCTAAGCACTTTAATACATCACAATACAAATTAAGCACAAGTCTCATCAAAACCAACCATTTCACCAACCAATAAACTTCACACAAACCTTCTCAACAAGTAGCAATTTTTTCTTTTAAGCATAACACTAGCAAGGATGGATATTCCTTTCTTTTTCCAATTTTTTTCTGTTTTTCTTTTTCATTTGTTTTGTCTATTCAATTCTTTCAAAACCTTGTCAATGCTCCTTCAACTAATTCACAAATTTTGTCAAATATTCCCCTCATTGGTTCCACTCAAAAACCTCCCAATATTTCAACCACAAACTCCATAATAATATGACATTATCAATTAAAGTGCTTAAGGAATAAAGGGCCAAAGGAAGCAATTTAGAACAAATTATTGGGAGATCTCTTTTTACAAATACACAAGCTAAAAATGAAGCACCATTATGAATCTAATCAATTTAACATCAAATTCTAATCACATGCTTGCATACTAGTTAGGGAATTAAACATGGAAAGAGATTGTTAACTTACATGTAATGGAAAGGGAAGGGTGAGAATTACTTACTTGAAGAGGTTAGAATGAGTGGAGAAGAACTTGTGATCAATTTCAAGAATTAGGAGTGATGTGGGAGAATTTTGGGAGTGTTTTGAGTGAAAATAATGAAGAAAAGGGGAGGGGAAAGGGAATCCGGGTAGCGGGTTAAAACCCGTTTGGACCCGGATTTTTAAAAAAAATTTTGCCCAGCGCTTTAGCTCCGCGGCGCGCCACTAAGGCGTGCAAAATTCTGGAAGTTCTGCTTGTCCAGGCGCGCCTAAAGCGCCCAAAATTTTGACTCCACTGATTGTCTCGGCGCATTGGGAGGCGCGGGGCGCTCCCAAATGCGCCTGAGCAAATTTTTTCATACCAAATTTTGATTCCAAGTGCGAAACCACGCGTGGGGCATGCGTCAAAGCATCCCATACCCCACAATACATCAACTACACCTCGTTTAGCACTCCCGACACCTACAAAAACAGCACAACAAAATAAAAACTACGTGACACTATAAAACACAAAACAACTAAACTATTACAAGTACAAACTCTGGTTGCCTCCCGAGAAGCGCCTTATTTAACGTCGTGGCATGACGAGTATCAATCATGGATCCCTCAAAGTAATGGAGGTACGATGATTCACCGAACCTCCCCAATAATGCTTCACTATTTGGCATTCACCAAGAACGTCTTTTCCGAATCGGGGACTCTCAACTCAACCGCTCCATGTGCGGTAACACGAACTACTTCAAACGGCCCCGACCATCTAGACTTCAACTTGCCCGAAAATAGCTTCAACCTTGAATTAAACAACAACACCAGCTGCCCAGGCTCAAACTGACGACGCTCAATGTGCTTCTCATGCCACTTCTTTGTCTGTTGCTTATACAATTTTGCATTTTCATAAGCATGAAAACGGAACTCTTTAAGCTCATGAAATTGAAGCATTCTCTTCTCACCGGCCAGTGCCATATCAAGATAGAGCTTTTGAATCCCCCAATATGCTTTATGCTCTAGCTCAACGGGCAAGTGACAGGCATTACCATAAACAAGCCTATATGGAGAAGTTCCAATGGGCGTTTTAATGCAGTCCGATAGGTCCAGAGAGCATCATCTAACTTCATAGCCCAATCCCTCCTCGAGGCATTCACAGTCTTCTCAATGATTTGCTTGATCTCTCTATTAGACACTTCCACTTGGCCACTAGTTTAGGGATAATAAGCAGTTGCCACCTTGTGGCGAACCCCATACTTGGCCAACAATTTATTGAACAACCGGTTGCAAAAATGAGTACCTTCATCACTGATGATAGCCCGCGGTGTCCCAAAATGAGTAAAAATATTTTTCTTCAAGAATTTCACCACCACACACGCATCATTTGTTGGAAGTGCCACAGCCTCCACCCATTTAGATGCATAATCAACCGCCACAAAAATGTATTTGTGGCCCATGGAAGGCGGGAACGGGCCCATGAAGTCAATCCCCAAACAATCAAACAGCTCAATCTCAAGAATATTGTTCAAAGGCATCTCGTGACGCCGAGAAATAGTACCCGTTCTTTGGTAACGATCACACTGCTTAACAAAAACATGAGCATCTCTAAACAAAGAAGGCCAAAAGAACCCAGACTGAAGTACCTTTGCAGCTGTTCGATCTCCACCAATATGGCCACCATAAGGAGAGGAATGGCAGCTCCGTAAAATCGGATCAACTTCTTCCCTTGGAATACACCTCCTAGCTAATTGGTCATTCTTCCCTTGGAATACACCTCCTAGCTAATTGGTCAGGGCCTATCTTGTATAAATAAGGCTCATCCCACACATAAAATCTGCTCTCGTGAAGTAGTTTGTGCTTTATCTCAGTTGTAGCGCCAGGAGGATACAGATTACTCACAATTAGGTTCACCATATCAGCATACCATGGCACCTCGGCTGCTGCTAAAGCAAAAAGCTGCTCATCAGGGAATACCTTCTTGATCTCAGGACCTTCATCTACCTGATCTCTATTCTCCAGCCTTGACAAATGATCAGCTACTTGATTCTCGATCCCCTTGCGATCTCGAATTTCAACATCAAATTCTTGCAATAGGAGAACCCATCGAATTAGCCTAGGCTTGGAATCCTTCTTCTCAAAAAAATACCGGATTGCGGCATGATCAGTGTAGACAACAAAACGAGTGCCAACCAAATAAGATCTGAATTTATCAAAAGCATACACAACAACTAGCAACTCCTTCTCGGTGGTGGTATAATTGGATTGGGCTGCATCAAGAGTCTTGCTTGCAAAATAGATTGAGTGAAAGATTCTTCCAATTCTTTGGCCTAGAACAGCCCCAATAGCATTATCACTCGCATCACACATCAATTCAAATGGCAAAGACCAGTCAGGAGCAATGATGATTAGTGCAGTCACCAACCTTTTCTTCAATTCTTCAAATGCCTTGAGACAAGCATCATTAAACTCAAATTTCACATCCTTCTCCAACAACTTGCACATGGGATTAGAAATTTTGGAGAAGTCCTTTATGAAACGCCTGTAGAAACCTGCATGTCCCAAGAAACTACGCACCCCCTTAACAGAGATAGGTGGTGGTAATTTCTCAATAGCCTCAATCTTCGCTTTATCTACCTCGATCCCTTGCTTTGACACCTTGTGCCCAAGTACTATGACTTCTTGAACCATAAAGTGATATTTTTTCTAATTCAGCACCAGATTTGTTTCTTCACAACGGCTCAGCACAGTGTCTAAATTCTTCAAGCAGTCATCAAAGGAATTACCAACTACCGAGAAATCATCCATGAACATCTCAACAAGTTTTTCCACCATGTCGGTGAAAATAGCCATCATGCATCGCTGAAAAGTCCCTGGGGCATTACATAATCCAAACGGCATCCTCCTAAATGCATAGGTGCCATATGGACAAGTAAATGTAGTCTTATCTTGATCTTCAGGAGCTATCACAATCTTATTGTAGCCCGAATACCCATCCAAGAAACAATAATACTCGTGCCCAGCAAGTCTATCCAGCATTTGATCAATAAAGGGAAGTGGGAAGTGGTCTTTCCTGGTGGCCTTGTTCAGCTTTCTATAATCAATGCAAATTCGCCACCCTGTGACTGTTCTTGTAGGAATCAATTCATTATGCTCATTCTTCACCAATGTCATGCCCCCCTTCTTTGGAACACATTGCACTGGACTCACCCACTTGCTGTCAGAGATGGGAAAAATAATTCCAGCATCCAGCCACTTGATAATTTCTTTCTTCACCACCTCCTTCATGATTGGATTTAATCTCCTCTGCTGCTCAATAGATGTTTTATGTCCTTCCTCCAAAAGAATTTTGTGCATGTAGAAAGAAGGACTAATCCGTCTAATATCAGGAATGGTCCAGCCAATAGCTTTCTTGCGCTCTCGCAGCACTCTCAACACCTTTTCAACCTGCACATCAGACAACACAGAAGAAAGGATCACGTGCAAGGTATTACCCTCACCCAAATAAGTATAACGCAAGTGAGCAGGTAAAGGTTTGAGTTCAAGAGTAGGAGCCTTCTCAATAGATGGTTTAGCAGGAGTTAAGGTCAACGGTCTATCAAGTTCCTCAAATTTCTTCCACCCTGGGATGAATTTACTCTCCATATTAAGAATCTCTACATATTCTTCAATTTCATCATCCTTTAGGATATCATCATTATCACACAAGAGTGCCCTCTCCAGAGAATCAACGTTAGAGGCCAAGAATGGCCTCTCATCAGCAGTCAACTCATCATCTACCACTTTCATCATGGACAACTCTTCATAATGGGAAGGAAGCTGGGTAGCTATGAACACATTGAATACAACTTCTTCACCATTCACCTTCATAATCATCTTTCCAGCTTTAACTCTAATGACAACATCAGCAGTAGCCAAAAATCCTCTCCCCAAGATGAGAGAAACCTCAGGATCAGCTTCATAATCAAGAATAATGAAGTCAACAGGCAATATAAACTGACCCACTTGTACAAGCACATCCTCAATAATCCCCTCGGGGCATGTCAAAGATCTGTCAGCTAGTTTTAGAGTCACAGTAGTTGGTCGTGGTTCACCCAGGCCTAGCTTTCTCAAAACTGATGAAGGCATTAATTTCACACTAGCACCCAAGTCACACAGAGCTCGTCCAACCTCATGCTTCCCAATTTTCAAGGGAAAAGTAAAACTACCAGGATCCTTCAATTTCTGAGGAAGCTTGCTTCTAACTCTAAAACTGCACTCTTCAGTAGTGCAACTGTCTCAAATTCATTCAGTCTTCTCTTGTTCGCAACAATATCCTTGATGTATTTGGCATATTTGGGAACATCCCGCAAAAGCTCCACCAAAGGAATATTTACCTGAATCTGACTCAAGATCTCAAAAAATTTCTTGCATGGTGCATCAACTTTCTGCTTTTGAAGTCTCTGTGGAAAAGGTGGTGGTGGTCTCACAATAGCAGGCTCGGGCTGCATTTCTATCACTTTCTCAGCTTCTTTCTCCACCTCTCTATCAGCATTAGGCTCTAAGTCACCAACATGCTTCTTTCGCTTTGGGGGAAGTTTTTCTAGAGCTCTTCCGTTCCTCAAAGTAACTGCTTGCGCAAATCCTTTAGGATTTTTCTCTGTATCACTTGGCAAAGCACCCCGAGGTCTATTATTTTGTGCTCCACCATTTTTCTCTCAAGATCTTTCCGAGCATTGCTCAAATATTTTATTGTTTGTGCCTGAGCTGCTGAATTATCCATGAGTTTTTGCTGCCCTACAAGAATTTTTCTAAGCATATCCTCAACTGAACTCGGCTGCTGTGGCGGAGCCTGCGACTGTGACCCCTGCTGTGGTGCATTTTGAAGATTATTTTGGGATCTCTCATTGCCTTGTAGCTGCTCACAGTTATCCCTCCAAGAAAAATTTGGGTGACTACGCTAATTGGTGTTGTAGCTATTACTATATTGATTGCGATTCTGACCCTATGACCTGTTCTGATTAGCCACATAATACACTGACTCTGAATTAGATGGACATACATCAGTGGCATGATCATATCCACAAACCTCACAAAAGACTTGAATTTGTTGCACTGGAGCTGCTTGTTGTTGAGTCTACGACAGAGCTAGCTTGCTGATTTGATTGGAAATAACATCCATCTTCGCCCTCAGCTCTGAAACTGCATCTAACTGAAGTACCCCAACAGATTTCTCTGTAGTAGTTCTGCTACCTCCCTGCCAATCAGGATTGCTCTGCGAAAACTTGTCCAGTAAATCATAGATCTGGTCAAAGTTTAAGCCCAGTACTTGGCTTCCAATAGCAGCATCTACCACGATCTTAGTATGCGCAGTAAACCCCTCACTAAAAGTATGTGCCAGAACCTCATTTGATTGGTTGTGGTGTGGACAATCTCTCAGTAAATCTTTAAGTTGCTCCCAGGCTGAATAGGAAGACTCTCCTTCTATCTGTCTGAAGGACATAATTTAACTCCTCAGCCGGGCTGTCTAGGAAGATGGATAAAATTTAACCAAGAACTTCTTAGCAAAATATCCCAAGTAAAATGGGAACAACGTCAAGCAAAGATAATCCAGTAGGAACTCCCGTTAGTGTATAAGTATCACTGCTCTCCATGATATTCTGAATGTGTTGCTGCGGATCTTCATGAAGTAATCCAGCATATTGCCCAGTGACATGCAGCAACTGAATCATGTCGCCTTAATCTCAATATGCCTGGTGATAGCGGGCTTCACAATACTAGACACCACTCCCCCTAGGCTAGGAAGAGCAACATCTCGCACCGCTACTGCTCGTTCTTCTGCCATTTCAGTGGGTAAGGAAGCAAGTACAATTGCTTGTGCTTGTCGGTCTCTCACTTCTCTTCTTACCCTTCGCAAGGTCCTTTCAGGTTCGGGATCAAAAGGTGCGAGTGGTTCGTCCCTTCTATTCCTTTGCATGAAAAACTTATTGCCTGAAACAGCACAAGAAACTAAACAAAAAAATTAAACCTGAATAGATAATAAGTAATCGTTTAAAAAGAAATCAGTCAATTATTAGTCCCCGGCAGCGGTGCCAAAAACATGTTGCTCCCAACGTACACGCAAGTATACGCGGTCGACAAGTAATACAATGATAAGTAGAGTATCGTTCCCACACGGACTAATCAGACTGACGCTTAACAAACAGTTTCTAACTACCTATCAAGGGATCTTTTTCCAATAGTGAGAGTTTTTACTAACTATAAAGCAATAATTAAAATGGTGGAAATTCTGTCAAATAATGGAGCAAAAGTTGGTTGTAAGCAATATTAGGGAGACGGTCCAGGGTCAGAGTTACGAACAATCCAGTTAAGTTTTCCAATTGATTCCACTTCTCAAATCCCGGATTACTAACTAACAGAGTAAATGTACCCGTGAAAACCTTTTGATTCTTCATGTTCTATGCAGGCTACTCCAATCCCTATATGTCTATAGGTTGAATCACGTGCACGCATTAACGAATTCTATAATTAGTTAAGCTTGGCGAGCAAGTATATGTCTATCCTACTCACAAATTGGTTCCCCGATGCCCGAGTTCACAATCTATCCCTACTCTTTCTTATTGCGTTAATAAATTCCCTCTTCCGAGTTCAATATAAGAACCATAGATAATGCATAATTACCGAGCTCTAATAATAAAACAAGTGAAATCAAGAAAGAATAAGCAATCCATTATGGGATTCAATATATGGAATTCAATCTTCAAACATCAACCTTCATGAAACACTCTAATCCTAGAACGTACGATCTAGCCACGCATACTCATAATCACAAGACAATGATTTGATGAAACAATGAAATAATGATGTAATAAATTAATGGAAGGAAGACAAACCCTTGTTCAAGATGTTATGAGCTCTCCAATTTGCTTCAAAGTCTGAACTCCCTTCAAAAAATAAGTAAACGAGTATTTATAGTGTTTACAAAAGCCTAGTAATAAGTTACGCCTAAGCCTAGACGAAATAGGAAGACCAAAAACGCTCCAGAGGCGCTATAGCTGGCGCCCCGCGCCTCGAAACGTGCACAACTAGGCAGAACCCGTCAAGTTCCACGCGCAATAGCCACGCTCCGCACCAGAAAACGCGGCATAGGGGCGCGGCGCGCCACTCACCGCGCCAAGCCAATTTCTGCTTTCCTTCGTTCGCAGCGTGCTCTGTGTCGTGCCTTCGTGTGCTCGATCCAATACTCAATCAAATTCCAACCTTTTCTTGCTCGATTATGCTCTTTAAAGCTCCAATTGCACTTCATAACAACCTACAATCATACAACACAAATTTAGTGCAAAATCACATTCATTAACTAGAAAACGTGAGGAAATATTAAGGAATTATAGGCATAAAATGCAAAACATCACCCTTACAGGGATCGTGAGAGCGTCTTGATGTTCTGCTTTACCCTTCGGACTGAAACTGATAGTGCTAACTATCGACTCTCCCTATTCTTTCTCCCAGGCTGTGACAGGTCCCGGTGTTGCAAAGATCACATTGATATGTTGCTTGTCCCCAGAGTCCTGAACTTTAGAACGCCTCGGTCCTTGTTCAATCAAATCTTTGAGGTGGCCCTCCTTTAATATATGCTCGATTTCCAACATCAGGGCCTTTCAATCGACCGTAGCATGGTTGTTGCTATGATGGAAGTCACGATAGTCCGTTGTATTTTTCTTGGTTGCTCTTTTTACGGTAGGCGGCCACCATACTCTTGGTCCAAGTTTGCCGAAGTGATTGGCAACCAAATCCACGACGTTGACTCGTAAACCAAAATCTTGGAAGCTTCGGGGCTCCGTTCGTTTCATCTGGGATCCGGTCCCCTAGGTCTTCCCTTACTTCGTCGCTCCCCCTTGACTTTGTGTTTTTCCTTTTACTCTTCTTGCATCTACTTCTTCCTCAAGGGACGGACTTCCTGCTCATTTTCTCTGTTCAACTTTAGGGTTCTGAGAGTGTTCCCGGTCCAGGCGAAGCTTTTTAGTATGCCTTTGATGAAATGCACAATATTTCGACACAAGATGTTGAGTTTGACTCCACTGTAATTCCCTGGTAGCTAGCGACCCTGTGGAATTCAGGCTCTTGCTGAAAGCTACCACGCGATATTATTGGGGACTGGAGGAAGCTCCACACGTTCCTTCTGAAACCTTTCAAGATAATTATTCAAAAGCTCGTCGTCGTGCTGCCGAATCTCAAAGATATCCTCCATGTGTTTCTCTCGTTTATGGGCGCCAGAGTGCACTTTCTTTAACAAATCTTGCATCTGGGTGAAAGACTTGATGGAACCCATAGGTGTACCAAGCAAGGTAACCTTTAGTTAAGGTAGAGCCAAACCTCTTCAGCAGATCAGACAAGATCTCCTCCTTTGAGATTTCGTTACTCTTGACAGCTCTGTAATACGCAGCAATATGCTCATCCAGATCCGCTGTTCCATCGTACTTCAAGTTATCCGACAAGTGGAAGTGCTTTGGTACGCGGATTCGTGCAGCGCATGCTTTATATGCATTCCTGTAAAACTTCTTCTCATCTACGGTGGTAACTTGAGGTGGTGCACCTGGTACATTATCGATTCAAACATGGATGGCCTTCATCCCCTTTAGGATGTCCTGAATGACATGTGTTCCTTTGAGGTCTTTACTGTTGACTGTCCTTGAACCTCCAAAAGTGGCATCCATGTTGAGTTTACGATTAGGAGTGGACACTGGAGTATTGTTCATGGGCATTGGTCCTCGCATGGATGCTGGCCTTTGAGACGATCCAACAAATATTGTTCCTATCTTTTAAGATATACCTTCGACTATGTTGACGGAATTCTACTTTGCCCACGCTGACAGGGCAGTAAGGAGATTAGCAAGAAAACCTCTGAAATCAAAATTACCTTCGCGTGATTGATCGCCTTCACCGTCACTGGGCACATGCACTGGCTCCTTTGCAGGATCCTTTAACTACATGCAGGGGTCGCCAGGTTCTTGTACAGACTTGGCTACTGCGTCGGCAGTGTTCTTTGGGGTGTTTTCTTCTGACATGACTGTGTCTTTTCCTCGTAGAATACCTATAATTTAATGGGGCCCATAGTTGGACCCATACTGTTTATGACTAAATTTTTACGTCTAGGTAAAACACTTAATTTATGATGGGGTCACAAGCAATACAGTAAAATATGACAAAAATTAAGTAAATAGAGAGAAAAAAATAGACAAGAAAGTAATGAGTTTTATTCCTTAAGTATAGCTGGATTTAGTGGTGAATCGCTTGATGTACAATACAATTCAAGGAGGGGTATTTATAGTAGTTGATACCCAGTCCTAATTATAATAAAATAAAAAGATTACTGAGGCTCATGGGCCTATAAACTCTAGGCGGTGTATATATGGACCCCTAACTAGGAGACTGTAACCTCAAGGTTGCGGGATGTATGCTTTATATTCTAAGCTCGCACTGCCTGAACGGTCGTATCTCCAAGAAAAGGCGTGTATCCAGTGTCCCTGGTAACTTGTAGGATAATTCTAGTCTTGTCAGCTGAACTCGTATCCCCATAATAATAGGTGGCACATTTTTCCCATACACACCTCGGCAACAAGACTAACACACCGATATTGTACTATGAAAGGTCACTATGGAACGACATGTTTCTACAAAGGATTGGCTAAGTATTGGGAAAATTTTTTGGGATTGATGGACCTTTAGTTGGATCAGAAAGACATCGACAGTATCAAGACATTGATCGTCCAAAATTACTGTGAAGAATAGAATAAGAAACCGCTAGCCTATTTGCAAGGACATGATTCAGAGCCGGTATAGCCACAATGAAGAAAGCCAGTGTGATATTTGCTACGTTGCCGGCAAGAGAAAGGATCACCCGAATCAGAAGCAGTTGTTCTAAGATTCAGACGTAACCCCATTTTGAAAAATGGTCGGGGTTTTCAATCTTCAGGTAAGAACCTATTAGGACAACGGGTCAAAATTTTCATCCTTCAAGTTTAGATCACACGTGAGAAACGGGAAGAATATTCAACTCCATACAAGAGTTTACCAGGGTGGACGAACATAGAAGACATGACTCGCTAGAGGATTTTCAGCCACGGGCACTCCCATATAGTGTAGAAGTTTTAGTAGTCGGGGACTCCCAGAGAATGTAGACGTTTTAATTTTAGGAGTCGGACAATCTCATATAATGTAGAAGTTTTACTTTCAATAGTTGAGCACTCCCATATAATGTAAAAAGTTTAGTTTTGATAGTCGGGCACTCCCATATAATGTCAAAAGTTTTAGTTTCAATAGTCAGGTAATCCCATATAATGTAGAAGTTTTAGCAGTCGAGCACTTTCATATAATTAGAAGTTTTAGTAGTCGGGCACTCTCATATAATGTAAAAGTTTTGGCTTTAGTAGTCGGGCACTCCCATATAATATAGAAGTTTTAGTTTTAATAGTCGGGCACTCCCATATAATGTAAGAAGTTTAGTTTCAATTGTTGGGCACTTCCATATAATGTACAAAGTTTACTTTCAATAGTCGGACCATCCTATGATAATGTAGAAGTTCATTTTCGAGTCAATCTCCACTAAAAGATAGCGACCATTTTCATATTGAGTCAATTTCTGCTAAAAGATAGTGGTCATTTCCTTCTTGAGTCAAATTCCGTTAAAAGATAGCGACCATTTCCTTTTATCTAGCCAGTTTCTGCTAAATAATAGCGACCATTTCCCTTTTTGAGTCAAGTTTTGCTAAAAGATAGCGACCATTTCCTTTTCGAGTCCGTTTCCGTTAAAAGATAGCGACCTTTTTCTTTTAAAGTTAGTTTCCGCTAAAAGATAGCGACAATTTTCCTTTCGCACAACATATTGATGGACCTGCAATTTCATTAATATCAATAGCCTATAGGCTTACAATGTACAATTAAATTTTGTAGTCCCTTTCTCGAATAATGTTCACATTGCTCCCTGGATCCACCAAACCTTGCCTGATCGGAAAATTCGACACCCTTACAGCATTCGTGAGAGCGTCATGATGTTATGCTTTGTCCTTCGGACTGAAAGTGATAGTGCTAACGATCGACCCTCCCTGTTCAGTCTCCCTGGCTGTAAATGGTCCCGGTGTTGCAAAGATCACATTGATATGTTGCTTGACCCCAGAGTCCGGAACTTTCGAACGCCTCCGTCCTTCTTCAATCAAATCTTTGAGATGACCCTCCTTTAGTAGATGCTCGATTTCCAACATCAGGGCCTTGCAATTGACCGTAGCATGGTTGTTGTTATTATGGAAGTCACGATAGTCCGTTGTATTCTTCTCGGTTGCTCTTTTTACGGTAGGCAGCCACCATACTCTTGGCCCTAGTTTGCCGAAGTGATTGGTTACCAAATCTACAGCGTTGACTCGTAAACAAAAATCTTGGAAGCTTCGAGGCTTGGTTCGTTTCATCTGGTATCCGGTCCCCTGGGTCTTCCCTTACTTCGTCGCTCCCCCTTGACTCTGCATCTTTCCTTTTACTCTTCTTCCATCCACTTCTTCCTCAAGGGACGGACTTCCTGCTCATTTTCTCTATTCAACTTCAGGGTTTTGAGAGTGTTCCGGCTCCAGGCGAAGCTTTTTAGTATACCTTTGATGAAAGGCACAATATTTCGACACAAGATGCTGAGTTAGACTCCACTGTAATTCCCTGGTAGCTAGCGACCCTGTGGAATTCAGGTTCTTACCGAAAGCTACCACGCCATATTATTGGGGCCTGGAGGATGCTCCACATGTTCCTTTGAAACCTTTCAAGATAATCATTCAAAAGCTCGTCGTCATGCTACCGAATTTCAAAGATATCCTCCATGTGTTTCTCTCGTTTGTGGGCGCCAAAGTGCGCTTTCTTTAACAAATCTTGCATCTGGGTGAAAGACTTGATGGAACCCATAGGTGTACCAAGCAAGGGCACTTTAATTAAGGTAGAGCCAAACCTCTTCACCAGAGCAGACAAGTTCTCCTCCTCTGAAATTTTGTTGCTCTATACAGCTCTGTAATACATAACAATATGCTCAACCAGATCCCTTGTTTTATCGTACTTCAAGTTATCCGACAAGTAGAAGTGCTTTGGTACGTGGATCGGTGCAGCGTATGCTTTGTATGCATTCTTGTAAAACCTTTTCTCATCTATGGTGGTAACTTGAGGTGCTGCACCTGGTACGTTATCGATGCGATCATTGATGGCCTTCATCCCCTTTAGGATGTCCTGAATGACATGTGTTCCTTTGAGGTCTTTACTGTTGACTGTCGTTGAACCTCCAAAAGCGGCATCCCTGTTGAGTTTACGATTAGGAGTGGACACTGGAGTATTACTCATGGGCGCTGGTCCTTGCATGTATGCTGGCCTTTGAGACGATCCAACGAATATTGTTCCTATGTTTTGAGATATAGCTTCGACTATGTTGACCGAATTCTGCCTCGCCGACGCTGACAGGGTAGTGAGGAGATTAGCAAGAAAACCTCTGAGATCAGAATTAGCTTCGTGTGATTGATCGCCTTCACCATCGCTGGGTACATGCACTGGCTCCTTGGTAGGATCCTTTGACTGCATGTAGGGGTCGCCAGGTTCCTGTAGAGACTTGGCTACCACATCGGCAGTGTTCTTTGGGGTGTTTTCGTCTGACATGACTAAACCTTTTCCTCGTAGAATACCTACAAATGCATGGGGCCCATAGTTGGAGCAATACTGTTTATGCCTCAATTTGTACGTCTAGATAAAACACTTAAATTTATGATGAAAAATAAGTAAATAGAGAGAAAACTAATAAACAAGAAAGTAATGAGTTTTATTCTTTAAGAATAGCCGGATTTAGTGGTGAATCGCTTGATGTATAATACAATGTAAGAAGGGGTATTTATAGTAGTGGATACCCGGTCCTAATTACGATAAAATAAAAAGACTACTGAGGCTCATGGTCTTATGAACTCCAGCGGTGTATATATGGAACTCTAACTAGGAGACTGTAACCCTAAGGCGGCGGGATGTATGCCCTATATTCTACGCCCGCACTACCTGAACTGTCGTATCTCATAGAAAAGGCGTGTATCTAGTGTGGCTGGTGCCTTGTAGGATAATTCTAGTCTTGCAAGCTGAACTCGTATCCCCATAATAATAGGTGGCATATTTTTTCCTAGACACACCTCGGCAACAAGACTAACACACCGATATTGTACTATGAAAAGTCACCATGGAATGGCATGTTGTTTCTACAAAGGATTGCCTAAGTATTGGGAGAAAATTTTTGCATTGATGGACCATTAGTTGGATCAGAAAGACATCGACAATATCAAGACATTGATCATCCGAAATTACTGTAAAGAATAGAATAAGAACCCCTAGCCTATTTGCAAGGACATGATTCAGAGCCGGTGTAGCCACAATGAAGAGAGCCAGTGTGATATTTGCTACGTTTTCGGCAAGAGCAAGGATCACCCGAATCAGAAGCAGTTGTTCTAAGATTCAGACGGAACCCCATTTTGAAAAATGGTCGGGGTTTTCAATCTTCAGGCAAGAACCCATTAGGACAATGGGTCAGAGTTTTCATCCTTAAAATTTAGATCATACGTGAGAAACGGGTAGAATATTCAGCTCCATACAAGAGTTCACCAGGTGGACGAACATAGAAGACATGACTCGCCTGAAGATTTTCAGCCACAGGCACTCCCATATAATGTAGAAGATTTAGTAGTCGGTCACTCCCATATAATGTAGAAGTTTTAATTTTAGGAGTCCGACACTCTCATATAATGTAGAAGTTTTAGGTTCAATAGTCGGACACTCCAATATATTGTAGAAGTTTTACTTTGAATAGTCGAGCATTCCCATATAATGTAAAAAGTTTAGTTTTAATAGTCGGGGACTCCCATAAATGTCAAAAGGTTTAGTTTCAATAGTCAGGCACTCCCATATAATGTAGAAGTTTTCGCAGTCGAGCACTTTCATTTAATTAGAAGTTTTAGTAGTCGGGGACTCCCATATAATATAAAAGTTTTGGTTTTAGTAGTCGGGTGCTCCCATATAGTATAGAAGTTTCAGTTTAAATAGTCGGGCACTCCCATATTATGTAAGAAGTTTAGTTTCAATAGTTGGGCACTTCCATATAATGTACAAAGTTAAGTTTCAATAGTCGGCCCATCCTATGATAATGTAGAAGTTCAATTTCGAGTCAATCTCCACTAAACGATAGCGACCATTTTCATATTGAGTCAATTTCTTCTAAAAGATAGTTATCATTTCCTTTTCGAGTCAAATTCCGCTAAAAGATAGCGACCATTTCCTTTTTTCTAGCCAGTTTCTGCAAAATAATAGCGACTATTTTCCTTTTGAGTCAGTTTCCGCTAAAAGATAGCGACTTTTTTCTTTTCGAGTCAGTTTCCTCTAAAAGATATTTAGAGCCAGTTTTGGCTAAAAGGTAGAGATCATTTCCTTTTTGAATCAGTTTTCGCTCAAAGATAGCGATCATTTCCTTTTCGAGTCAGTTATTGCTAAAAGATAGCAACCATTTCCTTTCCAAGTCAGTCTCCGCTCAAAGATACCAACTATTTACTTTTCTAAGCCAAGATCCGCTCAAACACAAGCGACCATTTCGTTTTCCAAGTCAAGATCCGCTAAAATATAAGCGGCCATTTCATTTCCAAGCAAAGACTGCTCAATCATAAGCGATAATTTAAGCTTTCAAGTCAAAACCCGCTCAAACATAACTGTCCATTTTAAGTTTTATTGGGATCACCTACACATTGAGCAACAGAATTCTCTTTCAAGCCAAGATCCACCTTGGGAAACATGAAGACTTAGTATAGGAATTGTATTTTTATGTTTTAATGTTTTATTTCCATTTTCTTTGTAGAAGCGACGACCACTAGCCAGCATCTAGCGACCAATAATCAGAAACGATGACCCTTTGTGTGTCTAGGAGTATCTAGTGTCAGCCCCAATTTGTTAGAAGTGTCTAGCGTCAGTCATGCAGTATCTGTAAGTGTCTAATGTTAGTCCCCGTGAATCTACTCTTTATTTAAAAGTGATAGTCCCAGCTACCACATGTAAAGAACTACATTAACCTGATTCCTTAAGCATGCTCTCGGCTAAAACCGAAAAGCCAAATTAGCTGTTAATTATGTCTTTGTCCGAAACTCTGCATGTTCTCGAAAAAAGAGGGGCCACTGTAATCGCATAATTTTGGTCGAGGTTAAGTTAATTGTTGTTAATTTTGTATGACTTTAAATATTTAGCATAACTGTTAGTTAAGTGATTGATTTTGTGTTAATGTGCAAATAGTATGCAGGTTGGACTCCATATTAACATAAGAAAAGAAATGCCAGCCCAATCCATAACCCACTAGCCCAATTCATGTCGACCCGCTAGCCCATCATCTTTAACCCGGCCCATATCCCACCTATATAAGCCTAATACTCCACATTTCCCATTATTCAAACCCTAGCTGTCAAGATTGGGCTCACCATGCAAAATTTTCGCCTTTCTACTAGAAAAAGAGAACCTGTCACCACCTTTGATCGGACTGTCTGCCACTGTTTGACCACTGCCTAACACCGGCAGCTGGTCATAGGAAACATACAAGTTATGCCTTCCCAGAACCATCTCGACGTCCTCTGTCCATATCTACTAATAATTTTTCCAAAATCAAAGCCAATCGGCATAGATCGGGCTAAAACAGAGGTGAAAACCCCAACTCTGTCCACTTTTTTCCGATCGTTTTATTCCCATTTTATGTTTTAACCTGTTTTTCGTATCTTTTCTTTCCCTTTCCTAATAGAAATTCATTTCCATTAAAATAAAGAAAGTAGATGACTAAAAATAGTCGTGTGACGGTGAGTTAGTGCAAGACAATGTTGAGGGATGATGATGCAGTAGTGTATAACAGATCAGTGATGGTGTATGGATAGAGTTTAGTATAGAAGGCATTAGCAATGCTGCTACGATGATATGCAGGTAATGGTGTTGCAACAGCCAATGGCAGAAACTGTGTTTGTAGCGCTGTCGTTTGGCTCGTTCGACGGGTTAGCTAGACAAGGCTTCCGTTTCTTTAATTTTGAGATGTTGTTTTGTTTCAGTTTCATAGAATTTAGCTATTGGAAATTTTTTGTTTTGAATGTCAGTTTCTTTCACTTTCTTTCATGACTGTTCTTAGTTGTTTTAGTTCCTCTTTTAGTATTGGTGTCATATAGTTGCTTTTGTATATGGTATATATTAAATTATAAAGAGAAAAATCATGTATATAATGCATACATAATCTGTTAAGTTCATGTAGGCTGTGCGGGCACCCGACCACCTCCCCTAAACCTGTCGGGCGAACCTTATTGACTGACTCGATATAAATTGTGAAGAATTACCTTGAAATGAAAATGGATTAAACTTTAACAACATAAGATAACTCTCCAGGATGGACAAACATACAAGCTGTCTGAAGAATGCAACTAACTACCTAGAAAACACAGATTTAAAGGTTTCCAGATCAGACATTTAAGAAGGCCAAAAGATTTACACACCTCCCGAAGGGAGCAAAAGTAAGGAAAACTGTAATATCTGAAGTTGGTGGCCACAATGAAAAGGATGGCTCACCGTAAACAGCTGAAAACATACTACTCCTCAATCACGACGTGACTGGCTGGGTCCTGGAGCAGAATCTGTCGAAAGAAAAGAAAACATAAGAACAAATAGGGGTGAGTCATAAGGACTCAATAAGTGCGAACAAACTAGCAACCTCGAAAAATAGATACGCTAGTCAGGGAAACGGAACCAGACAACGATCAACAAATAAGCAATGCACATATAAGTAGAACAGTAGTCATGTACAGAAAATCTACACAATAGTATGAAATGAAATGGAATGAGATTAAATGAAATGAGATGCAAATGGTCACATGTGCCCGTAATCCGATCCCGAAGCGGAATACTCCTGCATTCGAGGATAATCCAATCTGGTAACCAACTGGAGTGGAATACTCCTGCTCCTGGGGCGGAATACTCCTGCACCCTATATAATATAAACCAGAGGCAGAATACTCCTGCACTCTCCTGGGGTGGAATAGTCTTTCACCCGATAAAATGTAAAGCTGAGGAAGAATACTCCTGCACTCAGTATAATATGCAATGTAATGCATATGAATGCCATGTGATGCAATATAACCATTCACCGGCCCGGGACTCTCATCGACGGCCGGGAAGTAGATGCCATCTCAAATCCAAAGTACGATATTCAGATTCTCAATGCAATACCAATAACTGGACATAACATAGATTATAAAATGTAAATCCAAAGCTAAGGCGTAATGAGTACGCCTATCGGCAGCTACACACGTAAGGAACACATGGTAGAAAATTCACGAGGCCAAGTGCCTCCAATGAAATGGATATAAACACTTACCGTATTCCAAAGCTAGTCCTGCTACTCAACTGCTGCTTTTTTCTTTGGATTAACTGCCAAACGATCCCGCTCTATTCAATAAGCAGAAAAATTATATCAAATAAAGCTAAAGGCATCATTCCTTACGTCTTAGGGCAATCCAGTTAGGAACCCGATACCTTATTCGCATAAGCAATACGCAGGCCAGACCTATGTACAGTATTCAAAGTCCCTTAACCAAATCCTAAATAAATTACATTTATATGTTGCCCATAACTCACTGAGTACGAATATATAATCATTTCCATCATCGGGGTCCAATTGACCCTTTAAACTATCAATTTAAGTCATTAGGGCGATGTCTAATATCCCTATTTTTACCGTAAAAATATATTCAAACACACATAATAAGCTAAGGTAATGAGTTAACATCATTACTTGGAGATTTGGGGTAGAAATTCCACTATTTTTCCACATCTTTTTCCCATTTTTCCTCTTTGCTTTCTAACTTTTCTTTCTTGTCTTTGTTATATATCGTAACTAGATGCTGCAAAGGGATTAAATCCCTTAGCAACCGACCTTATCAATTTAATTTTTCTTTTAATAATAAATTCACTACGACGATTAAAATTAAAATAGAACCCTAGAGAAGTGGAAATGATCCCAAATTTTTCAAGTAAGTTATACAAAATATATGCAACATACTCGCCAAGGCAAATCTCAAATCAGACTCCCAAAACTGCAGATACAAATTAAAAGGAAAAAGAACCAAATTATTAATTCTTTTGGAATTTTAGCCGAAAAACCTCGAAACTCACTTGAAAAATTCACATATATCTTAAATGACCATACGAACCTAGCGACACTTTTAGATTTCGAATCGGAGCTCATTCGCCAAAATTGTGCTCGAACACCTCTTTTTTACGATTTATCGTTAACGAAAACTGAAACCTTGTTCCAATGCCTACCAAACGAGGTCTAATTTAGCTCAAATTTTACAGACAAGTCGGGATGGTCCTTACGAAACTTTTAAAATTAACAGCACGTCAATCGGGGTCTTAATTCCTGAAACGACTACTTAAGGTCATTTCAGTTCGTCTGGGTATGAGCTAGTTATTCTTCAATATTTGGCGTATTCGTACCATGAGCTGCAAGACTCCATGATTTTGAACTGAAAGTTCGTCCAGATTGTTTCCTTCGGGTTAAGCATAAGATTGGTATGTTTTGTTGTTAAACATTGCGTTGTTTTTGTCCAGCCGAGCTAAAATAAAGGTTTGATTGAGCATTTTCTGTTTCAGTTTTACTGAATTTTTGGACTTAAGTCCGCTAGTGTTTTGGGACTTATAATCAAATGGGAATTTCATTTGGCCCATTAGTTTGTTTAAATTTAGTATATTTTATGATCTAAGTAATTTTCAGATCTGTCTTTTTGTGTTTAAAGGGACTTTAGGTTTTAGTGTTTGCTCAATAGCCCCAATAGACAAATAGCCCATAGGAGTGTCCCATCTATAAGGCAGCCTACTTTTAAGTTTTTGGACAAATAGGTGGCTTAAATAGTGCTTAGGAAGTTTAAAAAGAGAGATAGGACATGTACTCAAGTGTTTAGCCACCCAAACGCTCAATCTTTTGGGTATAAAATAGAGCCTTTGCTCTCATTTTGAAGGCGGGACTCACAAGGAACAATCTTAAAAGTACTTTCCATCTATCAAAGTTGAGAGTAAAGAAATAATTCAGAGACTTAAGAGAATAAAAAAACTTGAGAGAAAAACTAGTTAGAAAGGCAAAGAGTGTAGAGTTTTAAGTTTAAGGTTGGAGTTATGGAACTTAAAGAGCTGTTTGCTGTTGCAGTTTGGTTTTATTATTACTTCGCTCATTTCCTTTTGGGGTGAGCTTTGGTCTAGGTAAATTTTCTAAAGCCTTTGTTTACTAATTACTATTTTATATATGTTTGGCCATATTTAGAAATCTAAACAATGTGTAAGAAATGGCCTGTTACTAGGCTGAAAGTTTGAACTAGGCCCAATGGAACATTTACTTCCATATATTCATGCTTGTTTAGCCTTTATTCATCATTATTGTCTCTTCTATGTATGTTTGAAACGATGATTTTCTTTTAACAACAACAACATACCTAGTATATCCCACAAGTGGGGTCTGGGGAGCGTGGGATGCACGCAGACCTTACCCTTACAAGGTGGAGAGGCTATTTCCGATAGACCATCGACTAGGAAAAATGTAAATATCTTCGAAAAAATATGTGAAAAAAGTCAAAACACTGGGGCCACGCCCACCTTGTCGCGAATGACTTTATTCTTAATCTTATCCATCCTGGTGTGACCACACATCCACCTAAGCATTCTCATTTTTGCCACTTTAATCTTTTGAATATACGAGTTCTTGACCGGCCAGCATTCTGTCCCGTACATCATAGCTGGTCTAACGACTACTCTATATAATTTGCCTTTAAACTTAAGCAGTACTCTCTTATCACACAGAACACCGGATGCAGGCCTCTACTTCATCCAACTAACATCTATACGGTGAGTGACATCATCATCAACTTTTCCATTATATTGGAGGATTGAGCCAAGATATTGGAAGCTTCCTTTCTTAAGAATGACTTGCTAATCAAGCCTCACTTCCACATCTGATTCATCAGAAGCGTCAGTAAACTTGCATTCCATACGTCCTGCTTAGCCTGAAGCCTTTAAACTCTAAAGTCTGTCTCCACACCTCCAGCTTCTCATTGACACCTAGGCGTGTCTCATCCACCAATGCTATATCATCCGCAAATAACATGCACCACGACACTTCTCCTTGAATACTCTGCGTCAATTCAACCATCACTAGGTCAAATAAAAAGGGGCTAAGTGATGATCCCTGATGTAGCATACCTTGACCAGGAAGTGCTCTGAGTCTCCTCCCACCGTCCTCACTCGAGTCCTAGCCCCTATATACATATCTTTAATTGCTTTGATGTATGCCACTGCTACCCCTTTAAATTTAGGCATCTCCACAACACCTCCCTAGGGACCTTGTCATAAGTTTTTTCTAGGTCAATGAATACCATATGTAAGTCCCTTTTCTTGTCCCTATACTGTTCGACTAGTCTTCTCAAAAGGTGGATGGCTTTCGTGGTAGATCTCCCAGGCATAAATCCAGTCTAGTTCTCGGAAATAGAAACAACCCTCCACATCCTCATCTCTACTACGCTCTCCTACATTTTCATAGTATGGCTGAGAAGTTTGATGCCCCTATAGTTGTTGCAATCTTAAACATCTCCCTTGTTCTTGTACAACGAGACCATGCTACTCCATCTCCATTCCTCAGGAATCTCTACCAACCAAGGGATGATATTGAACAGTCTGGTAAGCCATTCCACACCTGCTCTGCCCGCACTCTTCAAAAACTCTACTGGAATCTCATCCGGTCCAATGGCTCTTCCTCATCGCATTTTCGGGATTTCCCCCTTGACCTCTTTTACTCTTATATGCCTACAATATCCAAAGTCTCGACGACCCTCAGAGTGTGCTAACTGACCGAGCACAGTACGCCTGTCGCCATCTGAGTTCAAGAGTACATGGAAGTACGACTGCCATCTCCTTCTAATCTAAGCTTCTTCCACCAATACCTTACCGTCCTCACCCTTGATGCATCTCACTCGATCCAGATCCCTTGATCCTCCTTCCCTTGCCTTTGTGAGCCTATACAACTTTGGTCTCCCCCTTTTTCGGCTAATTCTTTATACAAACGCTCGATAGTTGTCGTCTTAGCCGTTGAAACCGCTAGCTTTGCTTCCTTCTTTGTCTTCTTATATCCTTCACTATTCTTCCTCCTTTCTTCCTCATCCTGCTCTTAATTAACTTCATGAACGTGGGCTTGTTGGCATCCACTTTCACTTGGACTTCCTGACTCCACCACCAATCCCCTTTATGTCTATAAGAGTTTCCCTTTGAAACCCCTAACACTTCTCTGGCGGCTCTCGGGATGCACTCCGCTATCCTAGCCCACATGCTACTTGCATCCCTATTGCTCTTCTAGGCACCCATTGCATCCAACCTCATACCCAGCTCCTGAACCTTTTCCAATGGATAGAGCTCCCGATTTAATCCGAGAGCGCTCTGGCACAACCCTCTTCTTCCTCGGCTTTACAATATCCAGCTCCAAAACTAAGAGCCTATGCTGGGTAACAAGGTTTTCACTCAGGATAACCTTGAAATCCCTACACATGCCCTTATCGCTCTTCCTTAGGAGAAGGTAATCAATTTGGGTCTTCTCCCTCGAACTACAGAAGGTGACAAAGTTCTCCTCTTTTCTGAAAGCTTGAGTTAGCTATCGCCAACTCAAAATCATTAGCAAACTCCAGAAGAGAAACTCCTCCTTCATTCCTATCATCAAAAGTCGAAACCGCCATGAACCCCATCGTAGGCCCCCAAAAATGCCCCGATGTGGCCATTGAAGTCTCCTCCGATGAATAGCTTCTCGGATGCAGGGACACTCTGCACCACCTTATCCAGATCCTCCCAAAAGCGCTTCTTAGTTTCTTCATCCAACCCTGCTTGAGGAGCGTAAGCACTTATAATGTTGAAGGTGAGCCCTCTCATTATAAGCTTAATAGCCATCAACCTATCATTCACCCGCTTGACCTCCACAACTTGTTCGCGAAGGTCGCTATAACTAAAATACCTACTCCATCTATCCCTCGCTACTCCTGAATACCATAATTTAATATCCCGCGCCTTAGTTCTACCCATTTGGTCCCCATCTATCCTAATCTTTCTCTTTTT
>JBBBVM010000139.1:0-37674 GCA_037355625.1 Petunia x hybrida
AAAAAAATGGAAAAGAATTGATTAACTAAATAAAGACGAAAGATTAAATAAATAAATAGGAATATGAATAATAAATGAAGAAGCAATCAAATGCGAGTTATGACGAGGGTACGATTTTAAATCGAATGATTTTGCACTCATTAATTGACAATGATTCTAAAATCCATAAATTAATGGCGATTCGAAAGAAATGATACAAAGCATTCGATAAACAAGGTAAGTAATTTACAATAGTTATTCACAATTCAATCATTTCTATCCTACAGGGCTCCTAATCCGGTCTATGGGGAAGTCCTATACAACATGCATTTTCTAAGGGACCGGGGAAGGATGGAGTTTAGAAGATAGAACCCGGAAGCGCAAACTCTCATTGAGCCTTGGACTTTGTGATTTTAATTTTTTCTTTTACATTTTCAGGGATATCAAGTCCCGAAAATGCGAAGCGGAGCAAATAACTTCAAATGCAAACAGCCGTCCCAATTTGTGAGTTTTATTTCAACTCGTCCCAAGATGGTTCATGTCAATGAAAATAGAGAGATAAAGATTAGTAAATGGACAACAATCTCAGATGATGAATCAAGTGAAACAAATAGCATTAAATGGGCAGACACATTCAAACGTTATTCACAACTATAACTGAACAGAGTCTTGAAATTTTATAATGTAAAAATCACAGGAACATAAGTCTTAATAGAGATTATAACTTTTCATCTTGAAACTACTGCTCGATCTCATCAATAACTAGAATAAATAAAGACATCGAGAGAAAACCATACGCTTAACATCCCACACTCAGATCCTACTAAGAGAACATAACTACATGTTGTACCAATGCAGGAAGAGAGCAAGCTATACTAGAGTTGAACTGAGATACACAAACTATAATTAACAACCAAGAGAAAGAGGCATCACTGGACCAATAAGATGTTAAGACATGAAAAGAAAGTTGAAAGTTAACGACTGAAACAAGCTAGGCTCAACTAGAAACTAAGCTCAACTCCCTAGGCATCAAAACAAATAGGAGAATCGAACCTCAGTAGAAGGGCAACATATAGGAGCATTCATAACTGAATCTTTACTCAAACTGGACAAGGCGTGAGAAAATGCAGCAATATATCAAGCCAGAAACAAGCTTCCCATAGCAGAATAAATGAGAACTCACACATCTCGACTGAAAAACAACTCAATCATTTGTACAATTTATAATGCTTTCCTAACTATGACAGAATCAATCACAAACTTCCTTAACAACAAGATCACATGTGATACTAGGCCAGAACTTATTTTCTAATCGAATTAGAATTGAACTCATAAAAACTCAATGGAAGATACTTTAAGGATATAATCTACCAAAAGTTCACAATTCAAGTCAAGACATGAAAACTTAAAAAAAAACTAAAGCCTACAGAGACTTTAAGAATGGGAGCAGCTTATCAGAATACACAAAAGGAAGACTGGAACAGGAAAAAACCAGGGACAACCTCTTAACCAACTCTTGAACCACCAGAAATTGCACATACACTCACCCTACTCACTTCATCCAATTATCAGGACCTAAACTAGACGCCCGGACAAACTGGATCAGCAACAACCCTTCTCAAGCTTCCTAAACAGCTCTACTGAACCTACATATCTATACTGATCACAAACTAAGTTCCCCTATAAACTGCTACAACCAGGAACCAACTAGTAGCCCTATCAAAAACCAACTTCATACCTGAACTCTCCAAGCCACTAGCAACCATCCATCTGACAACTATACAAACAAATATAACATCACATACCCCTCTTTTCCCAACTGCATACTCACCAAACTCCCTTTTCCATTTCAACTTTCTTCAGCCTAGGAAACAGACTTCTAAGCCCTGCAAACACCTTCACGATTTCCTGAACAGTCACCCAGGCCCCCTCTCACAACCTAGGATCTTCACAAACAATCAGAACAGAACTCCACCAATACCTTCAACTTGTCACTATTGAGATCTAAGATAACTGGAAAAGCAGCATATTATTCATACAGATTTGAGTTATGCATGTAAAATCATCAATCTTCATAATAGTTAAAGAGACATATTAAAATCCATGGCTACTGCATTTTGCTTTAGACTTTCTCCACCAAATTCAAAACACATTTCATAGCAAAACAAGGGTACACCGACCTCTTTAAAACTGAGCAGAATCAAATACTATAAGAGACCCTTGAAAAATTGGACTGAAACTTAATTTCTTATTCAATTCAACAATGGGATTTTAGCCTTTCACGACAAGCTCTTATTCAAGTCAAACAAACAAGGAAAAACCAGACTAAAGAGACTCAAAGAGGGGCATGACTTTAAAACTGGAATAATGCCTAAGGGTGATAAAGAACACATCTTTAAAACTAGATAATCTATAGAAGAACCTACTGATCATCCTTTTACTTGTGATTAAACAACTGAAAGCTGAATCAGTGATAATACAACAGTGTAAAATGGATTCATAACAACTGAAATGAGACAACACTTTTCCAACTAACCACGGAGCAGAACAATAAAAGTTGTAAAATCAGAGAGTATTACCTTATTAATGGCAATGAATGGGGCGAGGGTTCGAAGCAAACGCGACTCGACTAAGCGACGTGAGCAAGATGGACGACAAGTATAATGAAGCGACGACACACAAAAAAAACAGTGCGTGAATTCCAAAAGCATAAATGGTTAAGCTATATGTATATTTTTTAAAAAGATTGAAAAAATATTACGCCTAACTCTCTGCCTTTCTTCCCTCTAAAAATGAACTGAACCCTCCTGAAATGAATAAGAAAATAACAATATATACCTCCTGCCAATGCTAGGGTTTAGGGCATGAAGTGAATTCCCTCAAAAATCCCCCTAATTTCCACCTTTCCTTTAAGGAAAGAGGGTGAAAATGGTCTAATCTCTTGTGGATCGTACCACTTTCACTCTCTATCCCTAGGAAATTACCGTTTGAATCCAATCAACGATTCTAACTCGATCGCACATGAGATGGACGCATGAGATTCATTTTCTGTACTGGAGAGAGGGTAAAAGTTGGGGGGGGGGGCCAGGGTGACGCGGATTTGGACTGATTAAGGCAAAATTTTGGGGGGAAATGGCTTGGATCGCGGGTCGATCGGGTCAGGGGAAGAGGGTTGATCGAAGGAAATGGGGAAAACGGGCAAGCTGATGGGCTGAAGGGAAAAAAGGGAATGATTTGTGTATATGTTATATGTTATATGTATCGTTGCGCAACTAGGCTAGAAGTTAGGATTTGAGCGATTTAGCCCTTTTTAATATAATTAAGTAAATGGAAGTAATTACACACGCATAAGCTAAAATTAAAGCCACGTCTAAAACATTTAGCCCCTTTCCTTTTAAATTTAACTCAATTACTTTGAATTTTCAAATAATTAATTTTAATTTAGAACAACTAGACTTTAATTTACACGATCGGGACAAAATTAGGTGTCAACACCGATCATGCAACTCATCCCAAGTTCGGGATTACCATTGCTGAAGCTCTTTCTTAATTCGGCCGCGACATCGGAATTACACAGATTGAGATTCTTTTCAAAAGCCATGACCGCCAAACTGACATCCATTTTCAGCAGATCCATTCGTTCAGCCTGAAAGTGTTCAAAGAAGTCCTTGATTGGCTCGAGGTATCCTTGTTTGACTTCGAAGATGTCCTCCCTTCTCTTGAGGATTTTTTTGGCTCTAGCGTGAGCCTTGATGAACATGTCCGCCAATTCCTCGAAGTTGGAGATAGACTTGGAGGGGAGAAGCATGTACCAACGCAGCGTCCGTTTTTCCAAGGTATCGGCGAATTTTTTCAAAAACATGGACTCCCTCTTGATTAGAGTCAAATAATTACTCCCTCCGTCCCAATTTATGTGACACCATTTGACCGGGCACGGAGTTTAAGAAATAGAGGTTGACCTTGTTAAATATCAATTTTACCCTTGAAAAGTAAGAGAGAGAAGATTTGAGTAATAAAAAAGTTGTTGGTAGGTTTAAAGTATGTAGGGCCCAACAAGGGTAAATAGAGATGACGCATTAAATAGTTGTTAAATAAGGAAAGGTGCCACTTATTTGGGACAAACAAAAAAGGATGGAAATATTGTCATCAATAATATCGGCCATTTTTGAGTGAAAATCAAAATTGCAAACTTTGGAAGAAACGTTATTACCAAGTCCCCACAGACGGCGCCAATTTGTGTTGGCCTAAATCGAGATAGGACAAAAAATCGAATTTGTTTCAGGGTTGATTGATAATTTTCTTGTATCAAAGTTATGATTGAACTAAGATTGAATTTAAACGAGACAAATGCTTAATTGAATAAACGAGGTAAAAAATAAACAAGCTGATAAAACGAGACAAAGCTTAAGAATATAACTCAAGTATTGTATTTCTGGATGATCTCCTTGGTGACAAATGAATCCTATTTGTAGTTGACAAGAAAAGTGACGTTACAACCATAATAATCATGCTTTTATGGCCATTATTCTGTATTTGATCGTGGTCAAGCCACGATCTTCTCTTAAATGCCTGAGAAACGGTCGACGATTACAGAGACCAGGCCTCATTTTGGTGAGGTGTCATACTTGCTCGAGGACCATGTGGTCGTGGTGATCATTCTGATCTCTGTACTTTGGACTCGGTTTTTACTTCTTCCCTGAGGCAGCTTTCCGAGGCGGATGGTCATGCCATCTCTCCTCGTGGGTTCGTCTCATAATGTCGATTTAAATCAAGTCTTACGCCCTTGCTCAATGCCTCGGTGATTTTTCACCCAATACAAATTGTGATTTCCTTACATTCCATTAGTGAGGGAATCATGGAGTGACATTGTTAATGCATTGAAGAATTATATTCCAAGATTCAAGTATGTGAAGGTGGCATGGCAAGAGCCTCGTGAGGGTTTTCTAAAGTGCAATACAGATGTTCTTCTAAGGGAAATCCATGGCCAAGCTCATTGGGTTTTATTAGGGATGATGGTAGTGATCTACTTTATGATTATGCAAAGGTCATTGGGGAGCATAATAATTTGGTAGCTGAAGCAATGGCGATAAGGGTGGCTATGAATTATTGTGTCACTCAAAGCTTGGGTCTTATGATTATTGAAATTGATTCGTTAGTGGTGAAGCAGATTATTGAGGGTGTGTAGCCAACACTTTGGTCTATAGTGATGAAGGATAACTATTCCAACTAGGATATGTCATCTAGCTTCCTAGTCTAAGTTGGTTTTGTATTCTTATAGCTCTAGGACTCTTGTGTTTTGTATTGTATAAATTCAGCAATGTACTTTGTACTTCACATATATTGAGAAGGGTCTTTCATGGTATCAGAGCCCTAAGATGTGGAATTTTATATTCTTATAGCCACTCTTGTACTTTGTACTTACACTCTTTGTCGGTCCAGGCCTTGTGTTTTCTTGGGCTATAGTAAAATCCATAAGGGGTAAAAATGCTTTGATCCAGCTTCCTCAAGATTTTTTGTATCTCGACATGTTGTTTTTGATAAAAATGTGTTTCCTTTTTCTTCACAGGATGCTATGGTGCCAACGACATCAACCAGTGCTGCCACTAATCCAATTACCTTACCAAATACCATTACCACTTTCGACAGTCACACCTCTATCTAGTCCAACTTCTACACCTCAGACCAACCCATCTACAGTCCACCACATACTGTTCCACTTATATCTCAACCTACCTCATCATCCTGTCCAGAAAATTCCATTTTCAAACTCACCGGAAAACCTTCAGCCTTCTAATTCTCCACCACTTGCTCAAGGCATAGTCACTCATTCTCAAACAAGAAAGTTGAAGCCCAAGAAACCATTCTCCATGGCTGCCACTTCTTCTCTTAGTATGGAACCTTCTGTTGGGCTTGGAAGGAAGGTAAAGTGGTGTGAATGGGAAATGAAATAAATATTAATATTTTATATTAGTATTTGATATGGAGCCGGTTCGTAACGAAATTAAAAAGTGGATTATTTATGCAAATATTCCAAAGGTGGGCTGCTGTAACATTATTTACAAATGAAAGGGTGCTTTTATTGAACAGCCACTTTGAAGGCTGCCTTTCATGAACAGCTACTTCACCAATGAGAAGGTACCTTTTCATTGAACAGCCACCTTGAAGGCCGCCTTTCATGAACAGCCATTTTACCAAAAGACACCTTCATGCCTTTTCACTCCAAATCTTGTGGCTATAAATAGAGAGGCATTTTGCCTCATTTTGTTCATCCAAAAATTTCATACTCTCTTTCTCTCTCATTACTTTTTGCATTTGGTTTCAAAACAAAAGTAAGTTCTGAATCAGTGTGATTTGCTACCATTATTTGAGTTCGCTGTTCACTGTGATTTGAGTTACCGCTATCACAGTGAGGATAATTTCATTCTATCCTGGGAGAAATTAATCCACAAACCTTGGGTAACTGTGAGGGGATTAGATTTCTTAAGGACAGGCAGTGTATACTGCTGGCTTGGAATTTTTTTACTTCATCTATTTCTGTTTTGGTCATTATCGAAAGTGCAGACATATAACAATCTCTAACAGTCTTAAGAAATCTAATTTGTATTTGGTCTGCTAATCGATAATAGACTGTCTGTGTAGACTAAAATCTGAAAAAAAAATTTCTACTCCAAACTGTTGTGGAGACTAAAATCTGAAAAGATTTTCTACTCCTAATTTAATATTCCGTTTTTGAAGATTTAAATACTTCAACGAATTATTAAAATTACTGTGTGTTTAATCCGTTCAGAAGATTAAAAACTTCTGGATTATTAAATATTTATATTGTTAAATCGGTTTGGAAGATTAAAAAACTTCACCGTTGTATTAAATCGGCTTGAAGATTAAAACTTCGCCGTTGTATTGAGTCGGCTTTGAAGATTAAAAACTTCATCGTTGTAGTGAATCGGTTTGAAGATTAAAAACTTCACCGTTTTATTGATTTGGTTGTGTCATATTTCAACACAGTAGTTGTTTTAATTTGTAAAGACACAACTGTGAAAGAAGTAGAACTACGTTTGTTGGTTTGCCATGGAAATCAAAAGTTGTTTGTCTACTACGGAAAAACAACAAAAGAGAGAGCAACCCTTAGTGGAGAACTATTGATTGGAAACGATGTTCTACTCTAGTGTTGGCTCTTGAAAAAGTTTTGATCTAAAACTCAAAAATGAATGACCTATTCGACACTATTGCTAGTGTGTTTTCTTTTCAGGTGGCTGTGAAAAGAAAAGTATAACAGATGTTACAGGTGCAATATGCATTCATAGTGAAATCTCAGTTCGGAAAAAAAAAAAAAAAAAAACCAAAGTGATAAAGTTAATGGCCTTGCCATGGGCTAATAACTTGGTGCCTTTGTTCTAAGAAACGGCGTGTGGCTGTTCATAGAACACAAGAGTTTTTTGATTGCTACTTGTGAAGTCTTACGATCTCAAAGTTATTGGATAAATACTGAGTTGTGGTTTGGTTAAAGAAGATTCTGATGTGGTTTTATTCCACTCCAAATGGCTTGATGAAATTTGGCCAAGATCAAGATAGCATTACTTTGATTGAATAAATGATCTGTCAATAAGTTTTTACTTTTTGAATTGGAAAAATGGACCGGATCCAATTTCAAAAAACCTTGAAAGATCATTGAAGATTCTTTCAAAGTGCCGCATCAGTGATGGGGTATAGACATCAATGTGTTGATGTAATATTCTCCTGAATCTTGATTGTTCCATTCTTAGTTAGGAAACTTTGGTTGGAACAGAGTTTGTTCTATGGAGTTGTATTTAAAAAGGCACTGTGTCTTTTATATGAAATAAATTATATCACATGAAATATTTTGAAATGTGGGGGTGTTCAACTTATGATTGAACGTCAATGTACATAAAATGTGGGGGCGTTTAGCTTATGCAAGACAAAGTCAAAGTGAGACTTAGTGTCTATATGAAGAACTTGAGATACATAATTTAATTAAATTTTGTATTCAAATCCCACAAAATTCTTAGTGGATATTGACATGGTAGTTGGTGAATTGACAACGTGTTCGTCTTAGTGATGACTAGTCGGTGCAACTACTAATTGGAAGAATGGTCATGTGCCTTTTCAGAAATGTTGTAACCTTTCTTGAACACTTGAAAGGTTATGTTCTTTCATGAAAAAGTGTCACTTGAAAGGTTGTGATTTTTCATGAAAAGATATATCAGTTGAAAGATTACCTTTTTGTATAGACCTGACTGTTTATGAACGGTTGTGTTAAAATACTGGTCTATTAAACGGTAAATCAACTATTAATATTAATGATAAAATTCATATCAAGTTGGATTTAAACGGTGAACCAACCAAGTATAATTATGAAAGCCATATTGATTTGGATTTGTATAATGATTGAAGGTTCTATAATTAAGGCATCAAGTAAATAGCAACACGGAAATGGTTGAGAAATATATTAAATATTAAAAGTTGTGGCCACAACTGATGCAACCATTCCAATCTATTGATGGTGATGCTATATTAAACAAGAAAAAAAAACCGAAAGGGCTCCAAAATTTTGGAAGATATTCAATTTTGGCTCTAGCCGTTGACAGCGGTTTGCATACTGTTGCTCCCAACGCACACGCAAGTATACGTGGTCGACAAGTAATAAAGTGATAAGTAGAGTATCGTTCCCATGAGGACTATTCAGACTGAATTCTAGCAAATAATTTCCTAAGAACTATTCAGGGATCTTTTTCCAATGGTTGAGATTTTACTAACTAAAACAATAATTAAAACAAATAACTGAAGTCAAGTATCAGAACAAATTCTAAGTTGTTATCAATAAAAGATGACTGTCCCGGGTCAGAGTTACGAACAATCCAGTTGAGTTTTCCAGTTGATTCTACTTCTTGATTTCCTAGATTGCTAACTACAGGTTAATTGTACCCATGAAAACCTTTCGATTCTTCACGGTCTATGCAGGCTACTCCAATCCCTATATGTCTATGGGTTGAATCACATGCACGCATTAACGAATTCTGTGATTAGTTAAGCTAGGCGAGCAAGTATATGTCTATCCTACTCACAAATTGGTTCCCCGATGCCCGGGTTCACAAACTAGTTCTAATCTTTCTTATTACGTAATTAAATTCCCTCTTTCGAGTTCAATCTAAAAACCATGGATAGTGTTCAATTATCAGGCCTCAATAATCAAACAATTATGATCAAGAAAGAATAAACAATCCGTAATGGTAAATCAATATGAGGAATTCAACTTTCAAACATCAACCTTCATGTATTTACTCTAACCCTAGAATGAACAAACTATAGAATTAAAGAGAAGAATAAGAGAAAAAGAGAAAGAACTTGGTTAGAAGACATCTAGGGCTCCTCCCCTCTCCTCCAAAACTTGCTCCAAAGTCTGAACTCCCATGAAAAACGAAGTAAAAGAGTATTTATAGAGTTTACAAACACCTAGTAATAAGTTAGACCCAATCCTAGACGAAATAGGATATAAAAATGCACACAAGGGGCGCTATAACGGGCGCCCCGCGCCTCGGAAAGCGTGACAACAACCAGAACCCGCCTCCAGCTGCACGCCTTGGCCATGCGTCGCATGCCAAACCGCGCCCAGCCCCTGCGCGCTATAGGTGGCGCGGCGCATGGGCTAGGGCGCCAAGCCAATTTCCTGTTCCGCTCCTCCTTTTCTCGTTTCGTGTTGTGCCTTCGTGTGCTCGATCCAATCCTCAATCAAAATCAAATCTTTTCTTGCTCAATCATGCTCTTAAAAGCTCCAATTGCACTGCATCACAACCTACATACGCACGACATAAAATCAGTGTAAAACCACATTCACAAGCTACAAAACGAGCGAATAACAAGCTCAAACATGCGGAAATATTAAGGAAATATTGACATAATATGCCAAACATCACATACATTGCAATAGTCAAGCGTCAATAGGAAGGGTTGGGAGCAATATGTATAACGGGAAATCGTTACATACAACAAAGACATAAAACCATTTGACAACTACTCTCTAGGGGATTATCAATATTACATTGTAAGGTCAAGTGATAATGTATCGGATCTGCTAACAAAAGGCTAACTAGAGAGGTAGTAGAGGTCATCGAAGAGAATGGGACTATGGCCGAGGACAAGTCGTCATGGCGGTAACTCTACCTAGAAGAATGGAGATCCCAAGATCTAGGTTCAAGGAGCTCAAACAAAGTTATGTACGACCGCTCCAACATTGTCAAACAACTCAACCCATTCTCGTAATAAGACAATGTTCAATACCAAGGATAAAATGTTAAAGATATTTTTTAATGATTATCTAAGTTAGATACGGGAATTGTCAAATAGTGTAGATCTACGGGATTACACGTTTAGAAATCACCTATGTGAGTGTGAAGTGGAAGCCGCTTCAAGGAGAATTCTGTAAGGCCAATTCTCTACGCACTCATGAACCAGGCGGTGTTCATGGCTGAAACGAACACAACAATGAGAACCAAAAATGGTCAAGGATTAATTGTGTGACATATATTGTCTAGGTATACACCAAAGTTCGACGGTTCAAAGATATCAAATCTACCGATTGACCGAGTATATCCGATATATGTTCACTACGGAAAGTTCAAAGGGAAACCCACTTATCCAGATGCAATTAATTCTTACTTGCAAATCACATAGTTTTCTGCATGTTTTCTTCATATAGCCATTCCCCATTCATGTGGGGGATTGTTGGGTTTGGAAGGAAGGTAAAGTGGTGTGAATGGGAAATGAAATAAATATTAATATTTTATATTAGTATTTAATATGGAGCCGGTTTCGTAACGAAATTAAAAAGTGGATTATTTATGCAAATATTCCAAAGGTGGGCTGCTGTAACATTATTTACAAATGAAAGGGTGCTTTCATTGAACAGCCACTTTGAAGGCTGCCTTTCATGAACAGCTACTTCACCAATGAGAAGGTACCTTTTCATTGAACAGCCACCTTGAAGGCTGCCTTTCATGAACAGCCATTTCACCAAAAGACACCTTCATGCCTTTTCACTCCAAATCTTGTGGCTATAAATAGAGAGGCATTTTGCCTCATTTTGTTCATCCAAAAATTTCATACTCTCTTTCTCTCTCATTACTTTTTGCATTTGGTTTCAAAACAAAAGTAAATTCTGAGTCAGTGTGATTTGCTACCATTATTTGAGTTCGTTGTTCACTGTGATTTGAATTACCGCTATCACAGTGAGGATGATTCCATTCTATCCTGGGAGAAATTAATCCACAAACATTGGGTAACTGTGAGGGGATTAGATTTCTTAAGGACAGGCAGTGTATACTGCTGGCTTGGAATTTTTCTACTTCATCTATTTCTGTTTTGGTCATTATCGAAAGTGCAGACATATAACAATCTCTAACACCTTCATGTTATTCCCAAGCGGCTAAGGATGAGCATTGGCGCCATGGAATGACTGAGGAATATAATGCTTTGATTCATAATGGAACCTGGCAGCTTGTTCCTCCATCACCAACTCAAAATGTCATTGGTTGTCGATGGGTGTTCAAGACAAAGTTAAAATCTGATGGTTCTTTAGATCGTTGCAAGGTATGATTGGTTGCGAAGGGGTATCACCAATGCCCCAGAATTGATTTTGCGGACATGTTTAGTCCAGTGGTGAAGCTTGCAACAATTAGATTGATGCTCTCCTTAGCTGTGACTAATGGTTGGCATATTACACAATTGGATATTTCTAATGCCTTTCTTCATGGTAACTTGGATGAAGTGGTCTATATGTCTCAACCTCCTGGTTTTGTTGATCCTTCTCGTCCGAATCATGTATGCCAGCTAAAGCGATCTCTTTACGGACTCAAACAAGCACCCCGTATGTGGAATAAGAGACTCACTGATGCACTTCGTTCTCTTGGTTTTTCGGGGTCCAAAACAGATTCCTCCTTGTTCTATATGTCCACTACCAATGTCAAGTTGTTTGTCTTTATCTATGTTGATGACATCATAATTATGAATAATAATTCTTCACGTCTGCAGTCCCTAGTTAAACAACTTCAATCTCAGTTCGCGGTTCATGATTTAGGGACTTTGTCTTATTTTTTGGGCATTTTTGCAACCAGGACACCTGAGGGGTTGTTTTTATCACAAAGCAAATATGTTGAGGACCTTCTTCGTCGTGTTCATATGGATTCTAGTAGTCCAGTTTGTACACCCATTTCACCAGCGTCAAAGCTCTCCGCTTCAGTTGGTGTTTCGTACTCTGATCCTACTCTGTTTCACAGCGTTGTTGGGGCTTTACAGTACCTAACTTTCACTCGACCAGACATCACGTACGCTGTGAACAAACTGTCCCAATTTATGCATTGCCCTATGGATGTTCATTGGGTTGCAGTGAAGTGTATTTTACGCTATATCAAAGCTACTACTTCACATGGATTGTTCTTCTCTCGTGCTTCTAACACTTTGCTTTATGGCTACACTGATTCGGCAGGAGATTTGGATGATCGGAAGTCCACAACTGGCTTTGCTATATTTCTTGGTACTCATTTAATCTCTTGGTCATCGCGGAAGCAAAAGGTTGTCTCGCAATCAAGCACTGAGGCGGAATATCGCGCACTTGCAATTGATACTTCTTAAATCACTTGGGTTGAGTATCTTCTCCGTGAGATTGGTTGCTTCACATCTGCTACTCTGATTCTTTGGTGTGACAACCTAAGTGCTACATACTTGATCACTAATCCCATTTTTCATTCTCGCACGAAATATATGAAAATTGATTTTCATTTTGTTCGGGACAAGGTCCGCGCTAAGTCTCTTTCAGTTCGCTATGTGAGTACTCATGATCAAGTGGCTGATTTGCTCACCAAGCCCCCGTCAAAGTCTCGATTTCTTGATTTGAAATCCAAGTTGACAGTGTTTCCTAATCCCCTGCTCAACTTGAGGGGAAATGATGAAGGATAAATATTCCAACTAGGATATGTCATCTAGCTTCCTAGTCTAAGTTGGTTTTGTATTTTTATAGCTCTAGGACTCTTGTGTTTTGTATTATATAAATTCAGCAGTGTACTTTGTACTTCACATATATTGAGAAGGGTCTTTCATATAGCAGCTGTGGTTGATGAGATAAAGAGGCTCAAACATCCAGAGGTATTTCAGTTTAAGCATACACTTCGTGAAGGTAATATGTTGGTAGACTATATTGGCAATCTTGCTTATGAGTTGCTTATTGTATGCTTTACTTCCTTTGCTCAATTACCATCTAGAAGCAAGTTATTCGTATATCTTGATAAGCATCATTGTGTTAACATTAGGTCTGCCTTTGAGAAGATAATTAGTACTTCAAGGTTGGGAGGAACTATGAAGAAGAGGAAGCTTGAGACTACCTTCCATGATCATGATCGTATGGTGGAGATCATGGAAGGATTTTTCACTAACAATTCTCTTTTTTGCAGGTACATACTTGAATGATACAAATGTTGGATGCTTTCTTTTCCTAGGCAGTTTATTGTTGCTAGATTCTTGGCTCAGGTGTGGAGGGACAATGTTTCAAGGAGGAGAGGAAGAAAGGAGCAAGATCGCACATGGAAAATGTAGGCAGCCTTGCTCGTTGAGGCTACATGTTTCTGCCTTGGAAGCACGTTGATGGAGTTGCTCGTAGGGTCTCATATTAAGGCGATAAGAATTTTTGGAGTGTGGCGTGAACTTTTACAATATCAAAGGGGAGCAGCACTGCTTCATAGGCTGCTACTATAAGCTTGCAAGGGGCATAATGGCAAGTTAACCTGCACATCAAACTTGCGTGTTAAATGGAAAACATTTTACATAATTACATATGTAGTTACAATTTTATTTGTCGTACTAGCTAGGAAGATTGTAAAGTGCATTGTCAGTGTGTTACAATTACTTCAATTAGTGGTACTAGTGTCACTTGATGCTCATTCCAATGATGTGAGCGTAATACTTAGACATGTCGCTGTGTGTGATCTAGCTAGTTCACTTTATTTATGCAAGTTCTTATTTAACTCATATTGTAAAGACAAATGTTTTGGTTTATAGTATTAATAAAATTGGTCTCTATGCGACATGTCTAGTCGACTCTTTGTTTAAAAACAAAATACTCGCTACTTTTAAGAAAAATATGCATTTTTAACATGACTATTCTCAAATATGTGGCAAACATAGGCTATTCATTAATTTGAATCTAAAGAAGTGGCTTTGGGTCAAATGTATACAGGCTATACGTTAATTAGAATATAGAAGAGTAGCTACACGTGGGTATTCTCAATATGTGGCGAACATAGGACATTTGTTAATTAGAATCTAAGGAAGTGACTACGTTAGTTTGAAATTAAGAATTTGAGATTTGGGAAGTTGAAATTTTGTTTGGACATACAATTTGAACTTATTAAATTTCTTAAATTGTATTTTTTCATATAAACATGAAAACCCATCAATTTTTTGAAAACTATCAAAAAATTTTCCAAAACTTATATAATCTTACCAAATGAGCAAATCATAATTCATAAACAAGATATCGGACTATCCTAAAGTACTACATTAAAAAATTACATAATTCAATAATCCTTTTATAGATAGATTATTACATGTTATTACAAACTTTCAAATATACATAATTTTTCAAAGATCCACTTTAAAAAAATCAACAAAAATAGCAACTAGCTATTCTTTAATATAATCATTCCACATAGCATGGACAATCTCTTCACGTCGTGCACGAGTCATTTTATACAAACTATAAGATGGTTATTTTTTGATAAAATATAAACTTATCGGTCAAATTTATATTTAAATAAAATTGAATCAAGATTTGAAATCCCAAATCCTACATTTTTGGAGAATTTGGGATTTGAAATAGTATTTGGAGCTGAATTCGAATTTTTGTGCAAATTTCATATACAAACATTGAATTTGAAGTCAATATTTGAAATATTGCTCCCAAATCTTATGGATAGACGCTAGCTTAGAATCCAGAAGAGTGGCTACGAGTCAAATTCCCTAGTGATTTGAAACCAATGGCAGCTCTCTCCACGGTATACATAGTAGTACTAAACTAATACGAGTAATTTACAAAACTATGCCATCATAGACGGTGGTTTGCCTCATTGATTCCATTTAAAATGCTTTTGTAAGAATGACCTCAGCTAACTATAATGAATAAATTCAGAATGGAAATATCCGTACGAAATCTTATAATGACGCCTGCATCCTGCATTCCTTTTTACGTAAGTGTTGCCCCTTAGGCAACGCTTGATTTTGACCCCCTCTTGCATAGACAACGCTTGCTCGTTTATCTCTTCCCATATTCTCCCAAATAACTTGAAGTGTTGCCCTGCCCTCCCTTTCTCGTAAGTGTTGCTTCTTAGACAGCACTTGACAATACTTTACTTTGACCCCCTCTTGCATAGGCAACACTTGCCCTTTTAGCTTTTCCCACATTCTCCCAAATAATTTGAAGTGTTGCCTCAGCAATACATGCCCCTTCAGTCTCTTGGCATGCAACATTTGCCATTTATATTTCTCGAAGGAGCAACACTTGTCAAATTATAACTTGAAGTGTTGCCTCGAAGGCTAATTTGCTAAATTATTCTTAAGTAGGGACAAAGGGACATTACCAAGGATAATGGATACACGTGGTAAAGAATTTTCAAACTAATGCTAATACAGTAGTAAAATAATATATATAGAGAGAGAATATAAATTTCAATTAGAATATTTTTATAATCACTTACAATCGGTTACATTTGCAACAAACAATCTAAACATTCCTTACATTCAAAATTCCCAAATTTTGCTGCAACAATAACACCTATGGTAAACTGGGCACATTTGCCATACGATCTCCTTAGCATGATCGCAAAGCGTGAGTGATGGAAGATTTCATTGCTTTTGGGGGTGTTTGTACTTATTGGCGTGTTGCTGCCTCTAAAGACAACTTTGATGTGTTGTCGCCTCAAGTCCTCTAATTTGGATTATTACTGCATCATTAGAATATGATTTTGTTACCAAACTTTTCATTCTTGAGTCAGTAGCTTGTTGATGAGAATGTGGTCATGGAAGTGTGGTGGAAAAGATGAAGGTGCATCCTAGATGGAGTTCGATCTCTGAATCAAATAATTTTTTAATGCCTCCGTTACTTTTGAGGGCATAGTGAGCCACTTAAGCTGATGGAGGGGTATTTTTTAGACCAAAATCAAATGGAGGGTATAACTGATCCATTTACTAGAGTTGAAAGGCAAATTTAGCCCTTTTCCATATACATAGTTAAACTAAACAAATACTAAAACAATATATATAGAGAGAGAGGCAGTATAGATTTCAATCGAAAATATTTATATCACTTGCAACAAACAGTCAAAACATTTCTTACATTTCTCCTTCAAAATTCCCAAATTTAACCTATGGCAAACTGGGCAGAACTGCCGCGTGATCTCCTTCGCATGATCGGAAAGCGTGTTAAAGTGATGGAAGATTTCATTGCTTTTGGTGGTGTCTGCACCTCTTGGCGTGCTGCTGCCTCTAAGGACAACTTCGATGTGCTGTCGCCTCAAGTTCCGCTGCTTATGCTGGCTGACAAAGGTGAGGATTATCGAGAATTTTACTCTCTTTCCAAGGAAAAAGTATCACGCATTGTATACCTCCCCGAAGCTAGAGGGCGAGAGTGTTTTCCAACACGAGGATGGCTCTGCACCGTGCTGGGGGGAGAGATGAACTTGTTGCATCCTTTCTCTCGTACCCAAATTCATCTTCCTTCAGAAGAATCCTTGTTGGAGGCTTTTTTATGTGCTGATGATGATAGTATTCCTCCATTTTTAGATGAAAAAATAATTCGTTACCTCTTAATTACCAACGTTGTCTTATCTGCAAGTCCTTGTCTCACGTCAGATTATGTACTGGCGGTTTCCTGTTATGCAAATAATATATCCATTTTAGCTACTTGGCGACCTGGAGACCTTAACTGGACTTTTATTAAGTGCGTGGCTGACTACGCGAACGACGTCTCCAATTTGACTTACTATAAGGGCCGATTTTATTGCGTGGATAATCAGCGTTTCCAAGTCTGGGTTTTTGACGCTCATGGTGTTCTTGTACCAGTTTTAAACGAAGACCTGTTTGTTTCACTGCAAGATGATAAATCCATAGACAATGTTCGGTTCTACCTAGTCGAGGTATCTGGTGCACTATTACTTGTCACCAGGTGTCACAATATTCAATGGTCGAGTTGGGACACCACTAAATTTAAGGTGTGGGAATTAGATTTAGTGAAAGGTGAACTGAAGGAGGAGATTGAAAACTTGGGAGATTACGCTATTTTTTTGGGTCTTGGTGATGCAACTTCCATTGCCATAGACTCCTCCTCCACAAAAGGAGTCAAGCCTAATCACATATATTTTACCGATGATTGTCATTACCATAAAAGGCACATAGGTGGTGGTGGAAGAGATATGGGGGCTTACAATCTTGGAGATGGAAAAATTCATTCTTTTTACCCTGGATTATCAATAAGCCCGATTTGCCCACCTGCTTGGGTCACACCTTCACTCTTATAATATGTGAAGTTTATTGTTTAGTTGGAGACTAATTATTGTTTCAAAATTATAAGTTTATAGTATAGTTGGATGATGTTTGAATGTTGAGGTATTTAATCAACTGTAGTTGTGCTTGATCGAGGCTTATGATATTCAGTTTGCAAATATCAAGTCATTACCCTCCCGCGTTCTATCTCCTTCTAGCATGTCATTTTAGTTGTTTGTCTTGTGCTTTTATCTATGTAATACTACTTTAATGAAATTGAATAGCAACAACTTTATAATTAAGAGAAATACATGGACAACCCCCTCTAGTGAATAAATTTTAATAGCGTAGAGGTTGTGGATGAAGCAGGTCCAACCCCTCTAATGAAAGCATTCTGATTTCCTACAGCTAGTTTATCCACAACCTTCTTCAATCCTTCTGTGAATCTCTAACAGGATCTTATAGAGTATATACACTGGGGGTCAATAGGTCGAGAATATTTAATCTTCCTAGCTTCTTTCTTATTAGGATGAGGCCTATGAAGGTTTAATATAATTTACTAACATATCACAGATTCATAAGCCATAACAAGGCAAATGTTGTTCTTATTTTTCATCAAACGTGGCTAGTACTGTCATCTCTCCTATGTTAGAGTCGTCTCGGATTTTTGCTCGTGTAATTAAATGAGCTGGCACACATAATGGCACCTTTCATTGTGTTGAAGCTCTTGGTTGCTTCATGATTCATCTCACGGCCAAGTTTCAAGATGCACATGTTGTTGCACTCGTGATCCTCAGGTACTTTCTTTCTTTTCAATTTCACTTAATTAATTATGAATAAATATAGTCAATTCCATGTCCAGATAAAAGAGGACAGTGCTTGACAACCAGCATAAAAAATAGTCAAAGTTGACATCGATCCTCATTCTAGTAAAAATATGCTTGTCATGCGAAGTTTTGGCTATACATACAGATATATGTCATTCTTCTGGTGCTACATTGTCTTTTGTGAAAAAAAGTTACTAGCTCCTTGATATTTAATGTTAAGAAACTTACTATACGAATATACGAAGATGAGTACTATTGGATGTTGAAATATTGGAAACACTTGGTGGTGTTTATGATCCAAGTCGAGATCGATATAATCATCTCCAGAAGGGGTTTGAGGAGGTTTTTGGATTTGGCTTCATTACTAAGCTTAGCAGTCTGGTCTAGTCTACAAGGTACATAGCAAAATCTTAGCTTCCATTATTTATTTCAAACACCTTATTGATTACTTCTCATCAGTGCACCAAGAAGACATTATGTTACGATATCTTTATTCCTTAATTTGAAACACTTTATTTCTTTCTTATATGTTTGATATTGTAACTAAATGTCTTTTTGGTGCACTGATGAGGTTCCTATTTGTAAAAGAACTTAGTATCTTTCATAGAGAATTATATCTTCCTGTTGATTCTCTACTTTTTGGTATGCCTCTTGTATGAGACTACTACCTTACTCTCAATAAGATTAAACTTGATCTAGAAAAAAGGGGTGAAGCCATGAAAGTAACAGTGACGGAGTCAATGCAACAGAGTACATAATTAGATTCAGTACATTGAACTTGAACATTGATGTGCCAATGATCTTGGAGAACAGAATGGTACTACTCCTTCTTCTTTTGCTAGATATTAAACCTGCATGTGTACAAATAGTCAGTGGATCCTTATATTTTACGATCAAGTTTGGAAAACGGGTTGCCAAGACTCTCTTTAACTTTTCACATGATGCTATGCTTTCATGTGTAAGTGGATTTGGGTTTCCAGCTGAGTTTGGCTTCTAAGTTTAAACACGTTCTAATTATTTTCCTGGGATTTATCTGGTCTCGAAATTTGTATAGCCTGCTATCCTAACCTGCTACCTCCCTGACCTTACCTCTTGCTGGATGGCTGTCGAGGTGGTGTATAAGTTCATTTGTTATATGATAGAATTGTATGTCAGTTAAAATCCTTCCTGCAGTTCTGATGCTCTTACTCAGATATATTCTAAAATCTTATACTGAGATATAACAAATGAATAGTTCTTGAGCACTGTTTACGATTAAGTGCCAATGTGACATCTATATCTAGTATATCGGAGCATTTATATCCTTTCAAAGTCTCAAGGCTTGTTGGGCTTATTTGATAGATAAGGTAACAGGACACTAAAGAAGGGAATAGATGATTCCAACTTTCATGAACTATTATTCCTGTGATGACTTTGGCCGAGGTAAAACATGTACCATCTACCACCTATTGAGGGTGCCCCCAACGTTGCCTCTAACACTAGCTGGTTTACTTACCTTGAGCATAGGTGACTAAGTATTCTACTGATAGATTTGACAAAAGCACCATTGTTTCTGCTGGATAAAGAGATTTAATTTAGTATTAATTTGTAGCTGTCTTTCCTTTCCCTAATATTTTCTTCTTTAGAGAGCACTAATTGGTAAATAAGACATATAGTTTTTAATCCATAATTCCCTTACAATTGGTTAAATAGAAAAGCACAAGTTTTGTTGCTAATAAAAATGAAATCAAGATACGTTTTTCCTCCTTTTAGTAGATTTTTATTTCGGGAAAAATGGTGAAAGAAACTTCGACATTAGCACCATTCAGTGGAAGTTACTGTTAGAATAGACTAATGTACTCTGAAAATTGGGAAGCCCCTGAAATCCAGCATGTTTTGTGCTACTTTGTACCTCTATTTAGGTTAGATTTCTTCAAAGTTATGCTTCTGCTATTTGAAGCTGATTATCATGTCAAAAGCTGATGATGATACTATATTTACCACCAGGTATAGTGCCAGTTGCATTTAGTCTCTGCAAAAGTTTACTGTGGTAATACTATTCTTCGGTCATTGTTAGATCGACTTACAACTCTTCTGGACAAAGAAAGAACACATACGGTGACATATATTGGATGCATGAAGGAAGGGCCTGTGATCACTGACCCGAAATAATGTTAGTAAATTTTAATGTGTTGATCAGCACCTAAAATCTGTATGAATTTTCTACCAATAGCAAAAAGTTTTCAGGTTTGAGAAATCTGGACATCTAATTGTAGATGAATACTTCTTACATGAGTATGGTATCTATGGTCTTTCTGTAGAAGTCGTTGCACCTTTAGCAGTTGCTAAAATTAACAGGTTTGTCCTTGTTCTTTCATGGACCTTTCGGGTGTCTAATATATTACCATGTTTCCGTCTTACCCAATACGTGAATGGTTTAAGTTCTTGCGGCGGATCAGAACTGTGAATCTCAACCCAAGGTAAGATGTCAGAAGCTTCTTTGGCCTAATGAGTCAGTTTTTGGTATACTCAAGGAAACCTTGTTGTGAAACAACTTTCTATGTTTAAAACACAAAATACTTGTAAAAACTATGGCATTACATCTTGTGGACTAGCTCATACTTGGATAAAGCAGACATTAGTAATTCAAGCCTTGGAAACAGCCACTTATACTTGCATAAGGTTAGGCTGCCTACATCACACCCCTAGTGGTGGGGCCCTTCCTCGGACCCTGCGAACGCGGGATGTTTTGTGCACTGGTCTATCTTTTTTTAAAAGTAATTTTCAATGTCTTAACACGACAAATCTCTCACTAAATCACCAGTATATCATGTTTTATGGCTGTTCCAACGAAACAGACAATACTGAATTCATCTGTATCCCCCCTGAATTCCCCAACTCTATAACGAAAGGGAATCGGGAAAAATGAGACTGCGAATCTCAGAATGGAAAAGTGAAAACTGCCAAAGCGGACTTATATATAGTGAGAACTAAAAGCAGTAGATTTGTAGACAGAAAGCCTAATGTGGACCGAGTGTTCTAGTACTGCAGCCTTCTGAAAAAGAAGCAACTGCAAATAAAGTTGGGTCTCACTTCATCGTTGGATTCAAATTGTGCAAACCATCAAATAGACTGCATGCTGATTATGTTGTCTTCAACACTGGTACACTTTCACTATTTTCTTTATTAAGTTATATCTTTCACTCGTTCAAATCAAGTATGTCCAGGTATAATATATTACTACAACAACTATCCCTCCATCCCGAACAGTGACTGCTCTTTTGGTTATTATGAGCTCGATCAGAGAATCACGGAGGGAAAGTTCTCATTAGTAGTTTTGGTAAAACTCCACAAGAAAAGTAATACTCTGAAGTAGTTTGAATGGCTAATGGTTTTTTTGGTTTTTTAGGCTCCCTGTGGTCCCATATACTAGTCATCTGGAAAACTATATTGCTTTTCAATATTTGATATTTAAGAAAAACAAGAAGTCATTATTACTTTTATTCAAATCTACCATACTGTTCTAATTAGTAGAGAATTAATTAGAAAAGATGTTTAAGAAAATATAAATGGAAGCTTACACAAATACTCTTGTTAAAGCTTTTAAATGTTTTTGTTATGACGCGTGCAAGAATATGACAGATAATATGAACAAGAGGTATATCTACTGTATTGGCTTAAATCGAAATAGGACAATAAATCGAATTTGTTTTGGGATTAATTGATAATCTGGTTGTATCAAAGTTGTGATCGAACTAAGATTGAATTTGAATGAGACAAATGTTTAATGGAATAAACGAAACAAGAAATAAACAAGCTGATAAAACGAAACAAAATTTAAGAATATAAGTTGAATATTGTATTTCTGGATGATTTTCTTGGTTACAATTGAATCCTATTTATAGTTGACAAGAAAAGTGACGTTATTGCCATAATAATCATGTTTTTATGGCCATTACTCTGCATTTGATCGTGGTCCGCCCACGATTTTCTTCTTAACTGCTTGAGCAATGGTCGACGGTTACAGAGACCAGGCCTCGTTTTGGCGAGGTGTCATACTTGCTCGGGGACCATGTGGTCGTGGTGATCATTCTGAGCTCTGTACTTTGACTCAGTTTTTCTTCTTCCCTGAGGTGGCTTTCTGAGGGGAAGGGTCATGTCATATGTAGAAGAAGTTCAAGTGGTATTCTGATGAATTAATTGTCTTCGCGGAACAACAAGTTCAAAGGATGCTAAATTTGAATTATCTTAAAAAAGTAAGTGTAAGAGACGGAATATTTTGGAGAACGTCTACTTGTCTATTATTCTGAGAAGTGAGTAAAATATATACTCCCTCCGTCCATTTTTACTTGTCTACTTTTAGCTTTTCAATTCCACCAAGAAAATGTTCAACTGGCTAATATACCCTTAGTCCTTATTAATTATAATGAATTCAATTAATTGGAAAGTGATTTGAAAATTATAAGGTCTTTAATATCAAGGGCAATATAGGAAGAATATGGCTAATTCTCTCTTGAATTGCTAAAAAGATAAAGTAAAAATAGAATTAGACTTTAAAAAAATCGGACAAGTAAAAATAGATGAAGGGATTACGTGTATATCTAGCTCTAATAAAGGAAAGAATCAACAAATATTCAATGAATCCCTACAAATCTGCTAGGCTATATACATTGTGATATATGTGTCTACATTTATTCTTCGCACTCCCCCTCAAGCCGGAGCATAGATGTTTATCATGCCCAACTTGTTACTAAGATAGTTAACTCGAGTTTCGGTCAACGCCTTCATGAACAAATCGGCTAGTTGCTCTCCCGTCTTCACATAGCCTAGTAGAGATCAAGTTTTCTTCAATCTTCCAACGAATAAAATGACAATCAACCTCAATATGTTTGGTTCTTCATGATGCACCGGATTTGAGACAATATAAAGGGCAGCTTGATTATAACATTAAAGTTTAGCTTGAAGTCTGGAACATAATACTTCAATTGAATTTTACTTAGAAGATGATGAATCCACATAATCTCACATGTAGACTGCGCCATAGCTCTATACTCAGATTCTGCACTTGAACGAGATACAATATTTTATTTCTTGCTTCTCCATGACACCAAGTTTCCACCAAAGAAGATACAATGACCTTCTATCAATTTTGGAGCCAGCCCAATCTGTATATGCAAAACACTCGATGCGAGAATATCAGTTGTCACTATATAATATTTCAAGTCCATGTGCTCCTTTCAAGTAACATAAGATCTGCTCTAGAGATGCCCAATGTATGAATGTAGGTGATCCACGCTTAATCCACTCACCTCAAAGGGTGATGGGGCGGTCGTTAAAGATAATAGTACCCAACTTACGAGCCGAGGTCGATTTCCACGGGGAGCTAGCAAGATAATCTATTAGACTTAGGTTGAATAGTTACGGGTCCTAAACATTGTTCGTAATGTTCCTAATAATTAAAGGTGAAAGTGTTTAATGATAACTAATTGAGCAATTAATGTAAAACAACTAAATAATGATTATGGAGTAAACTATGGGAATGAGCTAGGGATTTATCCATTCCAACATGGTTCTTTTAGCTAAATACCTATATTAATCTCACAAATCTCATGGGTAACATTAATGGTCGGAACTCTAATGCATTCCTCAAAAGCCTCTCGGAATAGGGAGGATTTTACTTCATCAAGCCCCCTCGGGTCAATAATGAAGCGCGAGAAACCCTAGTCCAAAGACCCGAGCGGGGTTGACCCATTTAGGTCGACCCCTTTAGATGGAGTAGGTCGCAACCAATGTAACCCAAATTCTTTCCAGTCTCCATTAACCTATGCCTTCAACCCCTTTCGGGTGATAAAAGAAAAGTAGGGTTAGGTTTAAGTACGGTCATGCCTTAAACCCTAGTTAGGAAAGTGCGATGAAGAGCTAGATTTATGTTAAACCTATTAATTTTATAAGATTAAATACAAGATTTAAGCTAAGATAATCATGTCTTCATGAGTAAACCCCTAGTATGAGTTTAGCTACTCATATCATACTAGGGTCTAACACACACATATTGTAAAATGAAATGAAAAGAATCATGTAAGAATTTAGATTAAAGAAAGTAATCCTTACAAAATATCAAGTGGAAACCCTCTTTCAACTCCAAGAATATTCAAAAAGCTTTAAAGTGATATTTTAAGCTAAAAAAGGTCTATTTTCTCGGAGGCATAACAGCCTATTTATAGCATGGGTTTCAAAAATTTAATAATATTTACAAAAATGTCATTTCAATGCTTTTACTCCAGGCCGCCCCTTGTTAGGCGAGCTGCACATTTGGTTGCTAGCTCGCAACTTTCACGTTTGCTAACTCTCCTTTTTTTGTGCGGTGCAGGTTAGGCAGGCCGCCCTTGTATTTGCTGCCAACTCCTCAGCTTCGCAGGTTTTGTCAACTCTCTATATGAATCGGCGGTGTCTCCTCTCATTCTACGGGGCCGCCGGATGTATTCCGTATAAATAACGACAGGCTGCTCTTTAGAGATGCTGGCTGCTGCGAACTTCCCTTCCTTTAGTGGATGACTGGCCTTTTGAGCCTCTTGTTCGGCGAGGCGCCCTTTCCACTACTGCCTTGTTTTCATGTTCCTCAATTTTATAGCCAAAGCGCACTTGTATTTGCTCTTTTGTACATTTTCTTCAGCTTATATGTAAATTCTCTTAAAAACCTGAAACATGAAGATTAACATAAGATTCGTTCAAATAACATCACGACAAAGGCTTAAAGCTAGTCGGAATGAGTTACAATTGAGCACAAAATACCAACATATCAACTCCCCCAAACATAAAATTTTGCTTGCCCTCAAGCAATATTAAGAATTTAGCTCATGTTTCATTTTCTTAGCACTGGGATTGATTCAACAAGGGAATGGAGTAAAAGAGGAGTTCATGCCTTAGGTTGGTACTAACACTTAATTTCACACATGAGAATTCAACCAATCAATCCACAAGATCCATAGTCGCAACTATATCAACTAAAGCTTCTAGTGGGGACTAGAGCATGCATAGCACAATTGCTTTCTCAATTCACCTAAGATTTTCTTGGTTGAACCTTTAAGTCTTAAGTCCCTTAATGCTCTCACCACAAAGAATGGGTCCCTATCTCTCAATATAATGCACATAAAGGGACCCTGAAAATTTAAACTCTCACTCTAAAAAATGAATGCAAGTTAAGCACATACAATGTCATAGGCTTGGCCTTAGTGTCACTTGTCATTTCCTTTCATGTCAATCAATGGAGAATCAAATAGGGCTTCTAAGGTTGTAATGTAGGCTTTTGGATAAAAGTAGGGTATAATTTGGATAAAGAGTGACTAAATTCCCTCCTTGGGCACTACATCATCTTTGCAGACTTTTCACTTTTGAGCTTTCTTTTCACATTTTAGCTCTTACTCCTATTTTCATTCTTGATCTTTGCTTTTGTGGCTCTTACAATTTCACTTGCTTCTCTTTCTATTTTTGTCTTTTTGATTTGTCTTTTGCTATTTTTGTACTATTATTTATTTTCTTCTTTTCTCTTTTGCAACTTTTCTTTAAACATTCATCTTCCTTTTCGAAGAGCCACATAGCTTTCATTTCTTTGTTCCCCTCCCCAAAACTTAGACTTTGGTCTAAATTGCACGTTTTTCAATGCCTCAAGGAGGTAAGACCAAGAGAAGGGTTAGTGCTAATAAGCACTTAGAATTGGCTCGGGCTAATTATATGGCTATAAAAAAGAAAGGGTATTAAGGCTCAAAGTTGGCTAACGGAGAATTAATTTCATTTGGTGGCTTGAAAGGCTCAAACGGGTCAAAGAAATACTATTATCATATCAAACCATTAAGTTGACACTTCATTCATTGTCAAGGACACACAAGCTAAGTTCTAACATGCATATACTATTAACAAGCTTTTGAGTAAGAACTCACCTCACTAGCATACGGGACAAAAGACAAGAACATCAACTTTTCAACACTTAAGGTAAGGATGTAACCTATAACCTAAAGGTTATAGGTGTGACTCTCAACAAACAATCCACAAACTTTCTCATGTGTGCTCCTAATGTGTTGGTATCAAACAAGTCATGAAACAAGGATGGAACTTCTATGATTAGAGTCTTAAAAGGTGCCCGGTTCAAAAGAATTGCATTCTTGGGAAAAGAACCGAGTCAAAGAAAACCAAGAAGGTTATTTACTTAGTTAGAACTATTTACAGAAGTGGTATTTACAATGGGTGGTTATTTTCGGGCCCAAGTAAAAATGAGTTTCACAAGGGTTGCCTACGTATTCCAACAAGTGCGAATTAGAGGAAAGAAGGCAACATCCCAAGCGTAGTTCACGAGAGTACCTTTTCAGCATTTTTCTTTTTTAGATTTTTTCAAGGTTTTTCAATTTGTTTGGGTTTCTGGCTTTTCTCTTCTTTTTTTTAATGATATTAACTACAACTATAGGTTACACTATGAATTTAAAAACATAAGACAATAATATAAATAACATCACACGATTATATACATCACAAAACACATCCTAAATTAAACATTAATGTCAACATAAAACAAACATAATATAAAGATAGTTTGGGACGTATCAATCAAAACATAACTACCCCACCCCCAACATGAAAAGTTGTTATGTCTCCAAGCAACTAAACATAGAACAAAAGTGATTAACAAAAGAGTTAGCAAAAAAGGGAGAGAAGGACTCCCTATTCATCTCGAGCAATTTCTTTGCCCTTGCCCTCAACATGTCTTCTCGGGGATGCTTGCCTCCTTGGTCCTCTCCCCTCTCTCTCTAATAGCTTCCTCTCATGAGGCCATTCCGACCATATCCATCTGGATTTCCTCATCAAGCTCCCTATTTCTGAGCACACCTAAATTCCCAAGTGCCTCTTCTTGCATTCTTCTCATGCGTACTTGGTGTGAAGATTCTGGGGTTGTTGGATGGTTTAACCCTTCTTGTCTTTGCTCCCTCTCATTCCACAGTATATTCACATTATTGGCCATTTCTCGACATGTGATTGCGAACACATGGATGCACTTCTTTATCTTCATGATATCCTTAGCATGTGCATCAATGAATTCGCTCAACTGATCAAATTCATTTGGGTTGATCTTACGGGCGGAAGGTGGAGGTAGTTGCATCCAAGGAAGGTTGCACAGCTGTACCCCAAACTCTTGCATTTTTCCTTGCAACTCCTCAAGTTCCCGAGTGAGATTTGCAATGGCAGCCTCAGCTTGATGTACCTGCGGTGGAGGAGTTCTTGAAGAGGATGGGCCGACAGCATTTGATGGCATCCTTCGATTGGGTGTAGGAAGTGGTGGATTGCTTGGGTTGTTCTCATCATCAATGTCATATAGGTCAAAGGCTTTAATTGGAAAGGCAAAGTCATCATCATTAGTACTGATCCATTATTCCATGAGAAACTCAGTCAGTATGTTGGCAAAGGGGAGGTGGTCACTTCTAGTGGGGGCAGCTTCTAGCATATTTCTCACCATTTCAGCCCCCAGATTAATTCTCACCCCTGCATGAGGCATCCAATGATGATAGCCTTTCTGAGAGAGATCAGCTGTGCATCCCTTGAAGGCATGATTCTTGAGTTCACAATGGCATGCCATCCTTTGGCGTCAAAATTCAAGTCTTGAAAGGTAATTGGTGCACCGAATCTTCACCCTGCAGGCTTTTTCTCTCTCCAAATTTCTTTAAGCCTTTTCTCCCATCCGTAACTTACCCAATATTCATCTATTCTAAAGTTAGGAAGGTTCAGGTGTTGATTCAAGGCCTGAGCTGACACTTCCACCACTTGACCTCTACATTCGATTATACATTCAGGTGCCGATTGATTACTCAGCTCCGAGTAGAATTCTTCTATCAACTCTATTGCTGTTGGACCTAACCTCTTTGTGAAAATTTCAGCCCATCCATTTTTGACAAATCGATTGTATAAGTTGGGGTTAAGCTCCTCAAGCTTCTTCATTATCACCCTTCTTTCACACATCATTTCACCTTTCTTCTCATCTGTGCTAATGTCAATATTGAAGGAGTCACTGTCAGAAGGTGGAGGGCGGGTGGTGCAAGTGCTCTTCCTCTTTTCCTTGGTGCTTGAGCCATTAAAAATCTGACCAAAACCAAACTAGAAGAGCAATGTGAGTCACTCAATCAATTACACAATCCTATTCCTAACTAAGTTGTGATCATCCTAAACTAGCATGTGAAATTCATGGAATAGAAAGGACTGGGATGGGATGGAATGGAATACTGGGAAATTAAAAGAATTTAGGATGCAAAAGAAAAGACGGGTCACAGAACAATGGGCGAGCTCGCAGACAAGAAAGGCGGTCCGCAAAAACAAGTGTTGAGAACACCGGCGGGTCGCCGACTAAAATGCAAGGCATTTGCTTCCAGCCGCAGAAAAAATTTTACTCTCTGTTAGAGTCCGCGGCTCGTACTTGTAAGCGAAAGCTCACCTATTTGTTCTACGCTTCTATCTGCGAGTCGCACTTTGGCTTAGTCGACTCGCACACTTTTTGACCAAAGGGGTTGGCGAGTCGCCCTTTTTTGTGCGATTGGAAAACCCAGCTCGCCTCTTTTTTGAGCTCACTGTTTACACCGGCGGGCTCGCACTTGCTTGTGCACGCACGCCTAGTGTCGTCCGCACTTAATTGTGCGGCATCTTGCCTCATCGGCGGCTTGCCGAGTTCCTGGCCCATTTTTTCTACAGTGCACGATTCAAAGTTATTCCATTTCTCACTTCTCTTTACAACCCCCAAACACACTTCCTAAGTGGTCTTTTCAACTTCTCACGTCTCTCATATTTTCTCTCAAGAACGAGACCACGATTTCAACCAAAATTCATGAAAGGTCAATCATTTTTCATACCAAGTTCAAAACTTTTCCAATATTCAAGGCAAACAAGGTACGTTCATGGTGTCATTCAAATTCAATTTTTGGTTGTTTTTACTTTTACTCTCTCCTTATACTCATTTCTTCACTTAAGAGCAAAGTAAACCCACAACTACAGACTCTAGGATTCTAATTTCTTGAAATAAAAATAAGAACAAATCCTAAAATCAACCTAATAATAGAAAATGAATTAATCACAAAACCCACCCCAACATGAAGTTTTTAACTACCCCACATGTAAAACATGATAATTTAAAGCGAGGGGGTGAATTCATACCGAATCTGTGAGAATTTCGAATCGGGTCGAGGGATATAGCAGTGGGTTGGTGAAATTGAGTGCGTGTGTTGTGATATGGAGTGTTGTTTGTAGTGGTGGTGTGTCGGAACAGTAAATTCCGGTGGTAGTTGTGCCTTTTCGATTGGGGTGAAAAAGTAATAAAAAAAGCTTACCTAGGGGCCTTATACAGTCGGGTAAAAAACCCATCAGGCCCATGAAAGAGGCGGCTCGCACTTTATTCTGCGGGTCACCGAAGTGAATGCGAGTAGGACTTAAGTTCTCCAAGTGTGCACAAGTGGGTTGGCCCGCCGATTGTTTTTTGGAATTGATTGGGCGGCTCACCGAATAAAAGGCCGAGCAGTCCTTTACTCCGCAGAAAAAATTTGTTCACCGCCTGTACCGGCGGCACGCATTTCCTTTGGTTGGCCGCCTTTTTGCTTCCGTACTTTAATCGGCGGTCCTTCCCACTCTTCAATTTTTCTCACTTTTCATTCCTTGCAATTCCCTGGATCAACACCACTCCGACCAAGATCAAATGCATTCACCACATAACTTCACATGAAATTTTTACACTAACTACATGGTTAAAACTAAGATTGATAAAAAGTAAAACTTGGGTTGCCTCTTAAGAAGTGCTTGATTTAATGTCGCGGCACGAAAGTGTTACCTCAACCTTCAAGGATCCATGAAGTAGATGCAAGCGACCTTCCTAGGCTCGGCTTCACATCCCAAATAATGCTTCACTCTTTGGCCATTTACTCAGAAAGTTGTTGAACTTCTCTTTTCTTTCAACTCGACCCATCCATAAGGTGATGTTCCCACCACTTTGAAAGGTCCACTCCACTTTGATTTCAACTTTTCGGGGAATAAGTGCAATCTTGAATTGAACAATACACTATGTCCCCCACCTTGAATTCTCGATTCCATATCTTGTTGTCATGGATGATCTTCATCTTTTCCTTGAAGAGCTTACATTTTCATAGGCAAGGACCCTCATTTCCTCAAGTTCATGTAGCTTTTCCACCACAGGACTTGGAAGCTTCATCCCAGATCATGTTGAGATTTTTCAATGCCCAGAGAGCTTTATACTCCAACTCAACGGGGAGATGACAAGCTTTGCCAAAGACTAACCAGAACGGTGACATCCCATAGGAGTCTTTTATGTCGTGCGAATGCCATAAGGTATCATCCAACTTCTTCGACCAATCCGTCTGGTTCACATTAACCAACTTGCTAAGATTTGCTTGATCTCTCGATTCGCACTTCCCACTTGGCTGCTTGTTTGGGGATGATAAGGTGTAGCAACCTTGTGTCTCACCCCATATTTCTCCAATAAAGAGACAAAGGCCCGATTGCAAAGTTGGTACCCCCTTCGTTATGATGGTGCGAGGGGTGCAAAATCTTGTAAAAATCTTTTTTCTTGAGGAAGGCGATAACTCTTCTAGCTTCATTGTTTGGGTAAGCCCATTGCCTCAACCATTTTTGACACATAATCAACCGCCACAAGGATGTTACTTCATACCATAAGAAATTGGAAAAGGGCCCATGAAGTCAATTACCCATACATCAACGAGATCAACTTCCACAATGGATTTTGAGGCATTTCATACCTCCTTGAGATTTCTCCCGTTCTTTGATATTGATCACAGCTCACTGTGTATTCATAAGAATCTTTGTACAAAGTAGGCCAAAAGAAACCGCATTCAAGTACTTTTGTTGCCGTTCTCACACCTCCATGATTTCCTCCATAAGGAGCGGAGTGACATACTTCAAGAATAGCTCTTTTCACGGCTTCGGCAACACACCTTCTTATCATTCCATCGACACATACTTTGAAAAGAAAAGGATCATCCCAAAAGTATTGACGTGCATCTTTGATTAACTTCTTGCTGTGATTAAATGAGAAATCCTCCGGGATCTCTCCACATGCAACATAATTAGCTAAGTCCGCATACCAAGGAGTTTCCTCCTAAGATACCGCCAATAGCTTCTCATCCGGGAAATAATCATTGATCTCAAGAGTTTTTTTTGGGTGACCCTCCTCTTCCAACCAGGATACGTGGTCCACCACATGATTCTCGGTTCCTTTACCATCAAGCACCTCAAGATCAAATTCTTGTAACAATAGCACCCATCTAATCAATCTTTCTTTTGAATCTTTCTTGGCCATCAAGTATCGGATTGCAGAATGATCAGTATGCACAATGACTTTAGATCCAATCAAGTAAGATCGAAATTTCTCAAAGCCAAAGACAATGGCTAGAAAACTCCTTCTCCGTCACCATGTAATTTTGTTGAGCTCCATTCATGGTCTTGCTAGTACAATAAATAGGGGTGAAAATCTTCTTAGACCCTTTGGCCAAGCACGGCTCCCAGTGCAACATCGCTAGCATCACACATAAGCTCAAACGGAAGATCCCTTTTGGACTCACTATTATCGGTGCGGTTGGTCAATCTCAATTTGTCTTCTTCAAAGCTTTCAAACATGCTTCATTTGAATTAAACTTAGCATCTTTTTCCAACAACTTGCAGCATGGTTTAACAATCTTGGAGAAACCTTGATGAGCGGCGATAAAATCCCGATGTCCCAAAAAGATTCTCACTCTTTTGATGGTTTTAGGAGGTGGAAGTTTGGAGATGACTTCAATCTTTGCATGATCTACTTTAATTGCTTTCTCTGACACCTTGTGCCGTTGAACAATTCCTTCTTGAACAAGGAAATGACATTTCTCCCAAATGAGCACAGTTTAGTTTCTTCACACCTCTCTAAGACTTTCTCCAAATTAGACAAAAAATCTTCAAAAGAATCACCCACCACAGAGAAATCATCCAGAACACCTCTAATAAATTTTCCACATGTCATGGAAGAGTGCAAGCATACACCTTTGAAAAGTGGTCGGGGCATTGCAAAGTCCAAAAGGCATTTTGCGGAATGCGAAAGTATCATAAGGCCATGTGAAGGTTGTCTTATCTTAATCATTTGCTTCAATTGAGATTTTATTGTACCCCGATATCCATCAAGAAAATAATAGTAAGCTCGCCCCGCCAAGCGATCAAGCATTTGGTCAATGAAGGGTAAGGAAAAATGATCTTTTCTTGTTGCATTGTTGAGCTTACGGTAGTCCATGCATACTAACCAACCGGTCACGGTTCGAGTTGATATAGCTTCACCTTTTTCATTATGAACTACCGTCATCCCTTTATTTTTGGGCACACATTGAACGGGTGAGACCCATTCACTATCAGAGAGTGGAACAATTACCCCTGCATCTAACCATTTGATGATCTCCTTTTTTATAACTTCTTGCATTGGAGGATTCAACCTCCTTTGATGTTCCACCGTTGGCTTACATCCTTCTTCAAGAAGAATCTTGTGAGTGTATACTCCCGGATCAATTCCTCTTATGTCCGCAAGAGTCCACCCAATTGCTTTAATTCTTCTTCTCACCACTCTTACTATTTGATCTTCTTGCTCTTTGGTCAAGTGGGAAGAGATGATTATAGGAAGAATGGAGTTTGGCCTAAGAAAGTGTATCTCAAGTGGTTTGGGAGTACCTTTAGTTCAAGTTAAAGAGGTTCTTCAATGGTGGGGTTCGTGGGGGAGTGGTTCGGTTTTCAAGATCAAGGGAAAGCTTCTTGGGAACATAGGGCTTAGGGCCAAGTCCTTCCAATGCTTTAACACATTCGGCAACACTCTCTTCACTGTCAATATCCATGTTCCAAATCACCGCGGCCAATTCGGTCGCTTGACTCATTAGAACACTCTCTTTTTCCACAAGTGCTTCCACAACCATGTCCACATAAGAACAAGTGGCTTCCTCCTCCATGGGTTGTTGAAATGTTTTGTATATGTGAAACACAACCTTCTCACCATTGAAACAAAGTGTAAGCTCCCTTTTCCACATCACAAAGTGCTCTCCCGGTCGCTAAAAATAGACGCCCAAGAATAATGGGGACATCAAAGTCCATCGGGGAATCAAGGATCACAAAGTTCGCCGGGAATATAAATTTCTCCACCTTCACTAGAACATTGGTAACAACTCCAATTGGTTGCTTCATGGAGAGGTCGGCCATTTGCAAATTCATATTTGTAGCCTTGGGAACTTCCTTAGTAGTCAAAGTCTTGTAGACCGCGACATCAAGTTGATGATAGCTCCAAGATCATATAGAGCTTTAGGGAAATTCTTCCCTCCAATTGTGCGTGGAACCGTGAAGGTTCTGGGTCCTCTATTTTCTTGTCATATGCTTTGAGACAATTGAACTACATTGATGAGTCATCTTTCTTGGCTCATAGTCCTCATTATTCTTCTTGGTCACAAGATCTTTCACAAGCTTTGCAACATTCGGCATTTGACTCAATGTGTCAAACAAAGAGAGGTTGATGGATGTTGATGCTATCTTATTTCAAATTTTCTTAGCTTGAGATGCTTGTTTTTGTATCATACTCTTTTGTGGGAAAGTAAGTGGAATTTTGGGTATGGAGCTTGGACTAGAAAGGCTTTGTTTGGGTGGTGGAGTTTTCTTTGGTTTATCTTTTTGAGATGTAGTGACTTCGGGGGTTGGTTCTTGAGGGATTTCCTCTTCATCAACTTCATTTCTTGAAATCTCTACTTCCACATCATGTTCCTTGACTTGTTGTAACTCCTCCTCCTTGTTTTGCTCTCCCTTTTGCATTTCTACTTCATCCATATCTCCTTTTGATTTAGGATCTTCCCATATTTTCCACTCCTTGTCATAATTGCCATCACATGATCTTTCCCATTCCGCTTAGGATTCATCACCGTATCACTTGGTAGTGCTCCTTGAGGTCTTTGATTCACTTGGTGAGAGAGGGTGCTCATTTGAGATTCAAGGGCTTTGATAGAAGTACTATGAGCATTGACCGTTTGCTCAATCTCCTTGATAACACCGACATAACTTTCTTGATTCTTGAGGACTTCTCCCATCATTTTCTCCAATTTTGCTTAACTTCTCCCTTTATTTTACCTTGCTTGTAAGGAGCTCTTGGTGCATAATTTTGAGAAGCACCAACTCCTCTTTCACCTTGATTGTTGTTCCAATTTTGTCTTCCTTGATCTTGCCTCCATTGGCCTTGTTGATAAGGCCTTTGATAACCACCTTGTTGGTAAGCCACAAAGTTGGGTTCTTCTTCATTTTGGACATTGAAACATTGCTCCGGAAAATACTCCTCTTGTCCTCTTTGAAGAAGGGTTAGAGGTGGACCTCTGGGGTTGACATACCCAATTGGGGCTACTTGTTGGCCCATTTTTGTAACTTGAATATTTTCAACCTTGGTTGCCTTTTTCTCTTTCTCTTCCTTGGCACCTCTAAGAAGCTCAATGTTGATGATGATTTGAGCCATTTTTCCGCTTGTATTTTCATCATCATTTGGTTCATTCTGTTGAGTTAATCTAAATACATGTTTTGTTTATTACAAAAAGAGTGCGACACTTAAGTCCTATGTGCCTTCTGCAGGAACTACAAGACAAGAGTCAAAAGATTATGGAAGATTGATTCTGAAGATCGCTGATTGATTTCGAGAGTCAGCTATGGAAGGTTGAGATTTGTGGCCCGCGTTTCTCGTGGGACTTGTTCCACAATCTGCTCTTGCCTTATTCTTTGGAGATATTCATATCCCTAAGAGAATCAAATCTCTTGGGTCAAATCTCTCTATTCCGTAGTACTCGTCAATCACATCTCCATCATATCTCGATTACAGATATGCCTCCTTTCCCTTCAACGGGCTTCGGTGTTGGGTCACTATATATTCAAGCATCCCTGGAGATATTACTTACGCTTCTTATTACTATCTACTTCTCTAAGTCTTTTACTTGCAAGAACTGTATTCCTATGTATTTATGAGTGTGTCACAAAAAAGACAAGAGAGATCGTGTAGTGAGGTAATAGTTGTGTCACTGAAGTTGGTCTGATCATCTATAAATCAGACACTGTCGTTAGTGGTGAGCGAAGGATTAAAACCACCTGTGAGAAGACGTTTGTGGTTAACGATAAACCATACTTGTAATTGTGTTCTACAAGAGCTTGAAGAGAGATAACTCCCTTGTAACCCAAGAGGACTGGATTAGGAACCGTTTGGTTCTGAACCAGTATAAAACTCTGTGTCGTTCCTTGTTTATTTACTGCCTTTTGTTCTGCACTGCTTATTACTTATCTTCCTAAGTCAACTATTAATTTGAGTAGTCGACTAAAATTATAAGTAAAAACAATTCACCCCCTCTCTTGTATTCATCAATTGGTATCAGAGCTTGGATTCACACTTTTTGTTTTTGCCTTACAGCAAGTCAGAAAAGATCATGTCATAACACGTTGTGAATGGAGCTCTTCTACAAGAGGGAACTTCTGCCACCCGACCTCCTTAATTCAATGGTAAGCACTACGGTCATTGGAAGATTCGTATGGAAACATACATCAAATCGGTTGACTTTAAGGTCTGGCATGTCATCAAGAAGGGTCCTTTTGACATTCCCACTATCAAAACTACAAAGAAAGAAGGATATCTTCAAAATGTTCCTACTGATGTTGATATGGACGATTATACTGACGAACAACGGGAGATTATCCAACTTAATTACAAGGCTGTAAATATTCTTTACAACGCTATCAATGGTGAAGAATATGAAAAAATATCCAGTTGTGAAATGGCCAAAGAAATATGGGATAAGTTGGAGGTTACGTATGAAGGAACCAGTAAGGTCAAGGAAACTAGAATAAATCTTCTAGTTTATGAATATGAACTATTTCAAATGAAAGATGGAGAATCTGCTGAAGATATGTTTGCTAGGTTTACAAAATCATTGGTGAATTCAAAGCACTTGGAAAGATCTACTCTAGTGGTGAACAGATAAGGAAGATTCTGAGAAGCCTTCCTACTACTTGGCAACCTAAGGTTATCAACATAGAAAGTGGAGATCTAAACAAAATTTCTTATGATGAACTCAGAGGTGATCTAATTGCCTTTGAGAAAACTCATCTGAAACGAAATGTCTTGGAAGAGAAAAAGAAAACTGTGGCTTTCAATACTACAGTGAAGGAAGTCGACTATGATCAGGATGTTGAAGAAGATGATATTGATGTTTGGCATTTTATGCAAACGTTTCCTTAATATTTTCGTATGTTTGAGCTTGTTATTCGCTCGTTTTATAGTTTATGAATGTGGTTTTGCACTAATTTGATGTCGTGCGTGTGTAGGTGGTTACGCAGTGCATTTGGAGTTTTTAGGAGCGTGATTGAGTAAGGAATGATTGGAAGTTGATTGAGGATTGGATTGAGCACACGGGGGCACCACACGAGGCTAGTTGCGGAGCAAGGAAGAGCGGATTTTGGCCTGGCGCTTTGGGGCACGTGGCGCTCCACTGAAACGACCTCGGTCAGTCGTTTCGGAAGTTAGGACTCCGATTGGCGTGTCGATAATTTTAAAATATTCGTGGTGTCCATTAGAACCTGTTTGTAAAATTTGAGCTAAATCAGACCTCGTTTGGTAGGCATCGGAAGAAGGTTTCAGTTTTTATTGGTGATTAATATTAAAAGGAGATTTTCGAGCTCGGTTTTTGCCGAATGAGCTCCGATTCGAAATCCGAAAGCGCCGTTAGGTTCGTATGATTATTTGTGATTTTTGTGAACTTTCGAAAGTGAATTTCGATGTTGTTCGGCTAGTTTCCGCTAAAATGCCGAAAGTTAAATAATTTGACTTCTTTTCATTTAAATTCGCATCTTGAGTTACGGGAGTCTGATTTGAGATCCGCCTTCGCGAGTATGTTACATATATTTTGTATAGCTTGTATCAAATCTTCTATAGTGAGTAGTGACAAGGTACTTCAAAAGTTCCCTCTATTGCATCAAGCGTGAGTTAATTCTTAGTTCCATCGACCTGTTCTATATTGAAAGGCATATCGAAGAGGTGATTATCGGCTGAATCATGTTGATCCATTCAAAGTTCCATGTATTTTTGTTTCAAACATGTAGAACTCTCCTCACGTGATCGAGGAAGGATCGGCATAGTCAGAATAAGCTGGGCAATGATGTTATCATATTATCCAGCTATGTTTTTATCCAAGAGTTTGATGTGCGTGTTATAACTCTGATTCTGTAATTATGAGATAATGTCCGTGGAATAGTGAAGGTCGTGCAAGTTCCCCTGTTATCG
>JBBBVM010000140.1:0-12352 GCA_037355625.1 Petunia x hybrida
CTTGGAGGTCGTGCTTGGACTCCCTTACAGCAGATAAGATATTGTGGCAGTATAACTGGCTTTCTATGGAGAAGGTTGTGCACCGATGCATCGAGCGCCCCTTTTTAGTTCTGATGGGTTTGAAGCAGCCCAGCCTTATGCCCCTCTGCGGGTACTCAGCAGTTGGGGCGACGACAGGTGGTCCGATAGTTGAGGATATGAGTGCTTATGTCTTAGTCTATCCTCCAGGACTGTTTACCCACAGGGGAAAGATCTTGAACTTGTGGGACACTAGGCGTCACCTCACGAAAGAGACTCAGGTTCAGAATGGACTCATAGGAGAGGTCACTCAGAGTACGAGTCATGGTATCGCCACCAGCCCATACCTAGAGAGATGCCAGCTAGGTCGAGTATAGGCGTGGTTGACCTTGAGGCTCGATTGGAGATGCAGGTTCGGATGGCCAGGCGTGAGATTGAACAGGAGTACCGTGCTACCATACATGGTTTAGTTGCAGAGAGGGATGCTGCTAGAGCCGCTCAGTCTGAAAGCGAGGACTTGACACATCAATACTGATACTATCAGGCGACTGCATGACTTGCATAAAGCTTTGACGAGAAGGACACCGCTCTAGCCGCCCAGGCTGAGAGCGACAGATTTGCAGATAAGTGCCTGGGGAACATCGATCGGCTTCATAAACAACTTGATGAGACAGTGATTTTGAAAAATGATACATTGAGATTAGCCACGAGCCAGCTTCAGCAGATAGCCGTGTCAAAGAGAGTCATTGATCAAGGTCAGGAACACGTGCGGCAACTGGCCGACTATGTGGCTAGGATGTGCCAAGATCATAGGAACTCGTCCAACAGGACTATCCTCATTGAGGCTCCAGATTATGCCAGGAATATATCTCAGCGGTGCACGTATTGCATGATGTTTTGAGCCAGCCTTTGCCACCAGCAGAAGAAGATCCCGAGGAGCCGCATGAGTCTGACCTAGAGGAGCCAGTTGACGCTGAGCCAGGGTTGCCTTAGCAGATATATCAGTCCGAGATGATGCAGCTTATTGTTTTGTTTTGTCACTCATTTAGCATCTCGGCATATTGTATTTTATGTTGCTTTTAGTAGTAGTAATTTATTTCTATTTTTCAGTCATTTGTACGTTTCTAAGGTTGTGCCTTAGAGCACTGTATGTCTTGCATTATCTTAGTAATGGAAATCTTTTGTTTATTTTTTATGTGTCAATTTATTTCACCCTCTGGCTTCTCTTTGAAAAAAAAAGGGAAGGAAAAAGAAAAAGACTCAAAAATACACTTGGGAATCTAATCTAAACCGTTTCGGGATGACGCATGACGACCTTAGGCTTGTAGGCACGATTGACTTGTAAAAATTGTGTTTCCTAACCTGTTTTGTTTGCAGACAAGTATAGATTACCGTGATTCGGTGCAGCACTCTGCCATTACCCCACTCTAAAAGATCTGAAATTCCATTTGGTAACATGGCACTGAAGGAGACAAATCTGATGCCGGTTCCGAGAAAATGATAGGACGACAGAAGAGGCCCTGACTCTGAAGCAATTCCTGGTAGACATGCATCATGCGATAACCACGGGACACCTCCTCCATGCCAAACCTCCTGGAGGGGCTTGTGCCAACAGCTAGCCAGCGAGCACCAGGCACATCTACGGCGGTCGAGGATCCGACCTATCCCCCTGGTTTTGGCCCTAACCATGGTGCAACGAAAGAAGCTGAAGTGCGCCCTCATGCGCCACAACCACCACCTCCACCACAAGGGCAGTATGGACAACATCCACCACAGGGACAGTATGGACCACCTCCCCCACAGGTTCCAGTTTTTCGGGGCCCAGCTAGGCCTCATGGCCAGATCCAACAGTGAACCACATCTCCAGGCTGGGGATCATCATTATGATCAGCACCATGAACCCATTTCCGACACAGTGACTCATATGATCAGGGGTTCCATCGCGAGTCTCAGGTTGAGGTTGATCGATCGGAAAGCTGGAGAGCGAGGTTCTGAAAAGATGAAGGGCCTAGAACAAGCAGTAAGGACCATTCAAGGATATGGAGATCATACTAACATCTCTTTCAAGGATCTTTGCCCTACCCTGAATTGCAATTGCCAGATGGGTTCATAGTGCCAAAGTTGATCTATACACCGGGCAAGGAGATCGAGGGTTCATATGAAGACCTACTGCAACAAAATGAGAGGGGTCAAGAAAGACAAACTGTTGATAGCCTACTTTTCTGAAAGCTTGGGGGGCGCAGCTGCCGAATGGTTCATGAGGCAGGATTTAACTAAATGGTTGTCATTGAGGATATGGCAGGCATTCTAGACCAGTACAAGTACCACATTGAAGTTTTGCCAGATCGATCCTCTTTGGATGCGATAAAAAAGAAGCCAAGTGAAAGCTTTAGGGAGTACGCCCTCAGATGGCGCGAGCAGGCCGCTCGAGTGAGCCCCGCAATACCAGACGATGACATGGTCGTTTGTTCATTGAGGCGAAGATGAGGCGTTCTATGGTGCATTGATCGCCGCTTTGGGAAACCGTTTAGTGAAGTCGTCAAGATGGGAGAAATGATTGAGGGGAGTCAAAGCTGGTAAGATTGTGCCAGACTGCACTAAAGGCGACTACACAGGCTGTGCAGACCGGGGCAGCAGGGTTTGGTAAGAAGAAAAAGAGGATGTCCATGGTAGGGTCAGGTCCGCGAAAGTGGAACGAGGAGCGATACAATCAACATAATTCATACCAAGCTCCACAAACACCCCCTTTACAACACTATTACCCCACAAAATGCACAATACTCCATGCCTCCACCCCAATACTCTGTACATGCAGCACAACCATATGCTCCAACATCCTATCCGCAATGGCGTGCCCCAGCCCCACAGCCTACATATCACACACACCAAGCTCCCCTCATTATCAGGCTCCGCCAAACCCTACCTACCGACCAAGAGGTCCTGCAGGCTTCCGTCCAAGAGCTGAATTCAGGAAAGCCCGAGAGGAGAAAAAGAGAGAATTTACACCAATCGGAGAATCTTACACCAGTATCTTCGAGAAATTGAGAGCCTTGGATATGATAAAGCCAATTCAAGGAAACATGCAGCCCATTGGGAAAGTGGACCACTCTCGGCATTGTGAATACCATTCGGGCGCACCAGGACATGATACAGAAGATTGCTATTATCTCAAGAAGGCAGTGCAAGATCTGATTGACAATAACCAAATGTGATCGAAGATGCAGAAACGCCAAACATTAATCGCAATCCTTTGCCGGTCCATGATGTACACATGGTGGGTATATGTGAAGGGGGATTCGAAGACGAATCTGCAAGGCCAATAGTGTCAGTCGATGCTATAACAATTGGAGTGGAAAGGATGCAACCAATTCTTTCGGTTGTGCCGGGGAAAGTGGGGCATCCTATCCAGCCAAACAAGCCAGTATTGACATTGAGAAGAGCCGTTGAGCGAAAGGAAGAGGTGGCTGAAAAACCAAAATTGGTGATCCAAAGGACCAACAAAAATGGAGAGGAGGCGGATTGTGTGGCCAAACCAAAGTTGGTTATAAGAAGAGCACCCTGTGAAGATGATCAAAACAAGCTGTGTGAGCCTGTTGTCATAAAGAGTGCACCTCAGATTCCTATGAGAAACACTAATGCTGTCCCATGGAATTATGACAAGGCATTGGTAACATATAAAGGAAAAGAGGTTGTGGCGGAAACAACACAAGTTGGCGGTCTTACTCGTTCTGGGCGGTGCTTTACCCCGGAAGAGTTAAGAAAAGCAAAGCAGGCTAGAGAAAATCAGGGCCCCATCAAGGAGCCTGTCACCGAGAAAGAGGCAGAGGAATTCCTGAAGAAGATGAGAGTGCAAGATTACTCCATTGTGGAGCAGCTGAGGAAGACCCCTGCTCAAATTTCTTTGTTGTCCTTGTTGATGCATTCTGAGGCACACCGTCATGCTCTGTTGAAAATACTGAATGAGGCTCATGTCTCCGAGAAGATGACCGTCAGCAATCTTGAAGAAGTCGCAAGTCGTATCTTTGAGGTAAACAGGATCACTTTCACTGACGAGGAACTGCCAATGGAAGGCACTGGTCACAACAAAGCACTGCATCTGACTGTCAAGTGTGACAATTCTTATGTCACAAGGGTACTGGTTGATGGTGGGTCCGGTCTGAACATCTGTCCATTGTCTACCTTAAAGAGATTGAAAGTCAACATGGACAAAATTCGGACAAACACCATGAGTATCCGTGCTTTTGATGGAGAGAAACGACAATCGATTGGTGAGATAGAACTGATACTGACAATCGGGCCCGTGGATTTTGCTATCGATTTCCAAGTTCTTGATATGGATTCGTCTTACAACCTGTTGTTGGGAAGACCCTGGATCCATATGGCAGGCGCAGTACCATCAACCTTACACCAGACTATCAAGTTTGAATGGAATCGTGAGATGATCATGGTACACGGAGAGGGAGATTTGTCAATCTACAAGGATCCGTCTATTCCAGTTATTGAGGTCACTAATGATAGCCCAACTCTGATGTATCAAGCATTTGAAGCGGTCCATGTGGAGGAGGTTCCTGAAGGCAAGCCTTTACCCCAAGCAAGATTGTCAGAAGCAGCAGTCATGATGGCTACGAAATGTTGAAGCACGGTTTCCAGCCCGGGAAAGGTCTCGGGGCAGCGCTACAAGGAATGTCGCGTCCAATTAGTCCACTTGGCATTCGAGGTACCTGGGGTCTGGGATACAAGCCCACAGCTGCAGACAGAGCAAGAGCTAGGAAGATGAAGAAACAAGAATGGTCTCTCGAGAAGCCTGTCCCTTGCCTCGCTCAATCTTTCACGAGGCCTAGGGGCAAGTCGCTTCCAAGAATACTGAGGAGACTGAAGAACAAAGAAGCTGCTGTCAGACCTGAGGCACGTCTTTGGCATCAACATGGTGCAAACTGGCGAAGGACCTAGCAATGCAGAAATCCAGGACATTGGCCCTGATGTGAAGCTGAACAACTGGGAATCCACGCCTCTCCCCACTAGGAGGGGCTATTGGTAGCAAGTTTTGTTATCCTTTCTGTATACTTGGTTATTCTAAGGGTTGTAATCCAAGTATATTTATTTTGCTCGTTATGATGTCAAACCCTTTTATCTTTCAAATTCAATGAAAAGCAAGACATTGCTTCTTGTCTCCTTATTCTATCTCTTTACTTTCCTGATTTTGTTTTTTATTTCTTTCTGTAGCTATGTTTCTGATGGCCTTAATAACATGACATGCATGCTGAAATCACGCCCTGATCTAAACACACAGTTTAACTTGGTCTCATTGAACCAACCAGAAATAAAGGAAATTAATGATGGGGGTGGAGTGAGTGAGTATGAAATGACAGTTGAGGAGGTAGACGACATGGAAGAGGCTGATAGAAGAAATTTGAGGAAGAATATGATGAGGAGAGAGCCGAGAGTGAAATAAATGGGGAATTAGAACAATTTGAAAATAAGCCTAAGCCCAATCTGGATGACACAGAAATATAAATCTGGGAAGTGCCGATGATGTTAAGGAAACCAAGATAAGCATGCACGCTGAACCGAAAGTGAAAGACGACATAGTCCAAGTCTTGTTTGACTATAGAGACGTGTTTCCTGGTCGTATGATGACATGCCCGGTTTGAGCACAGATTTGGTGGTTCACAAGTTACCGATCAATCCTGGTTTCCTCCAGTCAACAACTTCGGAGGAAATTCAAGACAGATGTGAGCAAGAAAATCCATGATGAAATATGAAGCAACTCTCAGCAAAGGTGATCAATCGCTTCAATATTCCACCTGGTTGGCCAATGTCGTGCCAGTACCCAAGAAAGATGGGAAGAGAATTTGTGTTGACTATCGAGATTTGAACAAGGCCAGTCCCAAGGATAATTTTCCTTTGCCTAATATTCACATTCTCATAGACAATTGTGCAACATGAGATCCAGTCTTTGTGGATTGCTATGCCGGATATCACCAGTCCTGATGGATGAAGGATGCAGAAAAGACGGCATTCACCACGCCTTGGGGAACCTTTTGTTATAGGGTCATGCCATTTGGTTTAAAGAATGCTGGGGCAACATACATGAGAGCCATGACATGATATACACAAAGAAATTGAGGTGTATGTGGATGATGTGATAATCAAATCAAGAACAGCAGAGGATCATGTTAAAGACCTCAGGAAATTCTTTGAAAGCTAGAAGTACAATTTGAAGTTGAACCCGGCTAAATGTGCATTCGGCGTTCCAGCTGGAAAGTTGTTGGGTTTCATTGTCAGCAGCGGGCATTGATTGGATCCTTCAAAGATCAAAGCTATACAAGAGTTGCCTCCGCCAAAGAACAAGAAAGAAGTCATGCTTCCTCGGAAGATTGAACTACATCAGTAGGTTCATCGCTCAACTCACTACAACTTGACCAATCTTCAAGCTGCTAAAGAAAGATGCTGCAGTCAAGTGGACCGAGGAATGCCAAGCGGCTTTTGACCAAATCAAGCAATACTTGTCAAATCCACCTGTGTTGGTCCCCGGAGCCAGGCCGACCTTTGTTCCTCTATTTGTCGGTGATGGATAATTCATTTGGTTGTGTACTGGGGCAACATGATGCCACAGGCAAGAAAGAGCAGGCCATCTACTACATGAGCAAGAAGTTCACGGATTATGAGGTCAAGTACACTTTGTTGGAAAGAACGTGTTGTGCCCTCACTTGGGTAGCAGAAGTTGAGGCATTATTTGCTGTCATACACTACTTACCTCATATCCCGGATGGACCCACTGAAGTACATCTTCCAGAAGCCATGCCAACGGAAGGCTGCCAATGGCAAATGTTACTCACAGAGTTTGACATAGTTATGTCACCAGAACTGCAATGAAAGCCCAGGCTTTGGCCGATCATTTGGCCGAGAATCCAGTGGATGAATATGAACCTCTCAAGACATACTTTCCTGATGAAGAGGTTGACACAATTGAGGAGTTGCCTTCTGAGAGAATCATTATTGGAAGCTATTTTGATGGGGCCTCTAACTCCAAAGGTGATGGTATCGGGGCGTTCTCATATCCCGACAGGTCATTACTATCCGGCGGCTGCACAACTTCGTTTCTGGTGTACCAATAACACGGCAGAATATGAAGCTTGCATCATGGGTCTACGCATGGCGATAGACATGGACATCAAAGAACTACTGGTGCTCGGAGATTCTGACCTTCTAGTACATCAAATCAAGGGTGAATGGGAAACTCGAGATGGGAAGCTCATCATGTATAAGCAGTGTCTGGAAGATCTTTGCCAAAGATTTGATTCTATTGAATTCAGGCACATCCCAAGAATGCACAATGAGTTGGCCGATGCTTTGGCTACATTAGCATCAATGATCAGTCATCCTGACCAAACTCACATTGATCCTCTCGAGATTCAAGTTCGGGATCAACATGCATATTGCAACATGGTTGAAGAAGAACTTGATGGCCAGTGGTACCTGGACATCAAAAACTACATCAAGAATGGAATACCCAGCACTAGCGAGAGCAATCAGAAAAGAACCCTCCGCCGTCTTGCAAATGGTTTCTTTCCTGAGGGGGTTGTAAGAGAACCCCAGATCTGGGACTGTTGAGATGTGTGGACGCACAAGAAGCCTCAAGAATTCTTAACGAGGTACATTCTGGAATCTGTGGGCCACACATGAATGGCTATGTGCTAGCCAAGAAGATCTTAAGAGCAGGTTATTTCTGGCTCACCATGGAGCGAGATTGCATAGGGTTGTGCGAAGATGCCACCAATGTCAAGTGCACGGCGATCTGATACATTCGCCTCCCTTGGAGCTTCACACAATGTCTGCTCCTTGGCCTTTCTGCATGGGGAATGGATGTCATTGGCCCAATAGAACCAAAGGCGTCGAACGGGCATAGATTCATCTTGGTCGCCATTGACTATTTTACCAAGTGGGTGGAAGCATCGACATTCAAGTCAGTAACCAAGAAAGCTGTGGTCGACTTTGTCCATTCGAATATTATCTGTCGATTTGGTATCCCTAATACCATTATCACCGACAATGGGGCCAACCTCAACAGTCATTTGATGAATGAGGTATGTGAAAGATTCAAAATTGTGCATAGGCATTCCACACCTTACCGTCCAAAAGCAAATGGGGCGGTCGAAGCAGCAAACAAGAATATTAAGAAGATCCTTCGAAAAATGGTGCAAGGATCACGAGATTGGCATGAGAAGTTGCCATTCGCTCTTCTGGGTTATCGTACAACTGTGCGCACCTCAATAGGCACAACTCCATATGAATTGGTGTATGGGACTGAAGCAGTCATTCCGGCAGAAGTCGAAATACCATCCTTGAGAATCATTGTTGAAGCTGAGATCGAGGATACTGAATGGGTCAAATCCCGCTTGGAACAATTGGCTTTGATTGACGAAAAGGCTAAATGCAGTATGTTATGGTCAACTATATCAGAAGAGAATGGCCAAAGCATACAACAAGAAAGTGCGCCAACGCAAGTTCATGAAGGTCAGTTAGTCTTGAAGCGCATCTTTCCACATCAGGAAGAAGCAAAGGGCAAGTTTGCTCCAAATTGGCAAGGACCGTATGTGGTGAAGAAGGTGTTGCCCAATGGTGCTCTATTCCTGACAGACATCGAGGGCACGATGGCTGAAATGATTGTTAATGCTGATGCAGTGAAGAGGTACTACATTTGATGTTCTTGGTGGAGTAACGAAAGTCTTTGTTTCCCTTACCCAGATAATGTCCCTTTGTTAGCCTTTGGCTTTGTATTGCTTTTGTAAACCCTTATTGGGAATCTGTAATTGTGATGAAATGAAATGAAGAAAGAAAGATCCAAAACAAATTTGGCATTAATTGCTAGAGCTACGTCTGACCTGATTCCTCTCAAAAGGATACGTAGGCAACCATTCAGGTGGTCATATCAAGGGTCGAAAGTTCCCTAGTTCATATCAAAGAAAGTTCTAAAAGTTCCCTAGTTTCATATCTGAGGAAGTTTTAAAGTTCCTAGTTTCATATCAGGGGATATTTCATCCTTTTCTCTATCTCACATCGACGCAAAGCTTGCCTCTAAGTTTGCGGCCAAAGTCAAAGAAATCCAAAATCGCGGTTTCTGCTAAACTGGGCAGAAGTTGTTTTTTTTTATTTTATTTTATCAATAAAATAAAATAAAACAAACTTCTATTTGTTGTACCATTCATTCATTCTTGAAAGGGGGAAGATGCTCAAGGCACCCTAAATTACAGGCCAAACATTGCTTCCAAACTAAATAAATATCCAATAGACCATTTTGGCCAATCTTGAATGTCAATCGAGCAAGAGTTAGCTCAAAAATCATCATCAATGGGTGGAACTAAAGAGGTCCACGGGAGAAAAAAAGAAAAAGAAAAAAGAGAAAAAAAAAAAGAATGCGCTAACCGAATGAGGGCTTTGGTAACTGTCATCAAGTAGGGCTTGACGAGTATTGCTTTGAATGTTTCTATTGGGGAAATAGTCGAGGGACAACTGTTGTGAATGGATCAGGGTTCGAGGCCAAGATGCACGTCATGTTATTGAGGTCATCGCTTTCACCTCCAGATAAGTCCTTTTACTTCCCTAAAGGGTATCTCTCATTCAGAGTCCTTTATCCGAAATTTCTTCCACTTCTGCCTTTCATTCACAATCATCGAAACGAGCAAAAAAGTTTCGCAAAAATTGTTCACCTGTTTTGCAGTTTGTAGCAGAGCACAGCCAGGACCCGCCTGGATAATGGAATGCCTATGAGGCAGTTTGGCATCTGGAGTGACATGCCAAGGTTTGCACCGCAGAAGAGACTATCAAGGAAAATATACCGTTCCTAACAAAGTTTGACTAATGACTAGTTGGAACACTTGGTCGCATGATGTTCTGTCTCGAAGGCCATTGAAATACTAGAAAGCAAAAGAATGAAGAATGAGGGAGTAGTTTAGAGAAAGTCAGGGAACCCACCTGGAGAATGAGGGAGTAGTTTTAAAGAAGTCAGGGAACCCACCTGGAGAATGAGGGAGTAGTTTAGAGAAGGTCAGGGCACCCACCTGGAGAATGGGGGAATTTATTTTAGAAGTCGAGGCACCCACCTGAAGAATGAGGGAACAGTTTTCAGAAGTCAGGGCACCCGCCTGGAGAATGAGGGATTTTATTTTAGAAGTCAAGGCACCCACCTGAAGAATGAGGGAGTAGTTTTAAGAAGTTCAGGGCACCCGCCTGGAGAATGAGGGATTTTATATTAGAAGTCAAGGCACCCACCTGAAGAATGAGGGAGTAGTTTTAAGAAGTCAGGGAACCCACCTGGAGAATGAGGGAGTAGCTTTGAAGAAGTCCAAGCGCCTACCTGAAGAACGAGGGAATACATTTGAAGAAGTGCAGGCGCCCACCTGAAAAACGAGGGAATACATTTGAAGAAGTCCAGGCGCCCACCTGAAGAACGAGGGAATGCATTTGAAGAAGTCCAGGCGCCCACCTGAAGAACGAGGGAATGCATTTGAAGAAGTCCAGGCGCCCACCTGAAGAATGAGGGAATCCACTCTGTAAAGAGGGAAGACCCACCTGAACCAAGATCGGGGGTTTATCTTTTCTACAAAGAGCAAGACCCACCTGAACCAAGAGCGGTGGTTTTATTTTCAACAAGTGAAGGGAGCAAGAACCAAGAAGCTCATCTTATCTTGGGAAGCATGAAGACTTAGAATATTTACATTTTCAATGTTGTACTTTCATTTTCACTGTAAAGCAATGACCGCCAATCAGTAAGCAACCAGTGACCAGCAACGACAGCCCTTGTATGCCTAATAGTGTCTAGTATCAGCCCCAAGTGTGTCTAGAAGAGTCTCTAGTTATCTTAGTAGTCTAGAATGTCTAGTTTGTCTTAGTGAGTCTAGAAGAGTCCAGTGTCTGTTTGAATGCGGTAGTCCCAGCTACCGCACGTAAGGAACTACACTGACCTAATTCCTTAGTCCGATGATATGTAGGTAACCTTGTTCTCGATTAGAACCGAAATTCAAGGTACGGTCTCTATTTTGAAAAGCATGCTCTTGGCTAGAACCGAAAAAGCTAAAATTAGTTGCCGATTACTTCTTTGTCCGAAAACTCTTCGTGTTTCCGAACAAAGAGGGGCAGCTGTAATCACCTAATTTTTGCACGAATTCAAAAAAAAAAAATTGCTCAAAATAGTCGTATTAGATTCTTAGGACGTTTCGTCAAATTTTTCTGGACTTTTAGTATTTTTCTAACTAAATTTGTCATTAATTAGGAAGTAAAATGAGGAAAATACAAAAAATTACTTGTTATATGTTTAATTGTGATTCTATGTTTAAATTGTGATAATATTATAAGTTTATGCGGTTTAGATTATGAATAATTGTGTATGTTTTGGTAAGTAGTAATCCTTTTAATGGCCATTCGTAAAACATAGGCAACCCATTTTCTTTGGCCCATCAGCCCAAAACCCAAAGCCCATGACCCATATACCCCAACTATATAAGCCAAAAACCTCTCAATTCTCTCATTCCACTAAAGACTCTTGGCTTGGCCAAGCCTTTGGCAAAATTTCACCAGCCCACCGGAAAACCTAGCTCCGCCGCGGCTCCACCGTACTCCCGTCGCTCTGCCGCCGCCGGCCACCACCTCCGGTGGCCGGAAAAATATGAAAAATATATCACTCGATTCCTTTCGAGCCCCTCTTTCCATTTCCACTATTAGTTTCTTCAAAAAGTGGACCGTTTGGCGTAGATCGAAGGTCAAAGTTCGGTCAAAGTTTGAAATCTTGCCACATTTGATTTTTTCGGTAAGTTTTCTTTGGTTCCTCCTCTTCTCCACTCTCCTCTTCACCCTCGCATCCCCATTTCCCAATACCCCGTCCCCGTTTTTCCCTTTCCCCCTTCGTCCGTTTCTGTTTTTTCTCCTTTCTTCTTCTTATTTCTTTTCTTTTCTTTTCCTGTGATGGCGTGGTAATGATGATGGCTTGGGGCTGTGATGATGATGTTTGGGTGAGGTCGTTGGTGGTGTGTGTGTGTAATGGCGTCGGGGAAGGGGCTGTTTTCATGCTCGTTGGCCCTATAGTAGCAGTGATGTTTTGAATTTGATGATTAAAAAGGGCTGATTATGGGACTGATTGGTGTGATGTTGAAAGCAGTTGGCTGCCCGTGGGGGTTGCAGTGGAGGTTGGACACGATGGTGTTCAGTTTTGGCTACGGGTTAGCCCATTAGCTCATCTCCATTTTCCTTTGAGCTATTTGTTCTTAGTTAGTTAGGTGATTAACTAGGAAGATCATGCTTAGTATCGTATGAATGTATAGGCTATATTATTTCTATA
>JBBBVM010000141.1:0-22546 GCA_037355625.1 Petunia x hybrida
ACCGCAATGACTTGTTTGGGAGGAACATTCTAAAGTCCTGTGACTATGTGTTGGATGGTGAACCTGCTAATGAACCGAAGAATATGGAGGATGATGCTGAGGAAAGGAGGAACAACAGAGTAGAGCGGAGAATTGAGGGGTTCAGGAGGCAGCTTGAAAGAAAAAATGATGAGCTGGCGTGGATGAATGTTGAAACCACAAGGCTGGATGCAGAGCGGGAGAGTGAAAGGGAAGGAAACTCGCGTCGCGTCGCCTTGTTGCTTGCTCACTTTTACATCCCTGATATTCCCCAGTTCTAAACCTGTTCCTTTCCCTAGTTCCCTCATGGTTCTTTTTATTTGGCCTGTTTTAAGACAATCTTATGTTTGGTTTGTAATATTTGAATGCTGCTTTGGATGTTTAAGCCGGTTTGACACGTGTGTTGATATAAATATCCTATCTGCTAGTATTATTGTCTGAAACAGGTTCCTGACGTTTTAAAAGTTGGCTTACTGCCTTTGGCAACTAGAGTCAACTAGACTAAATTTAAGTTGAGCAGGTTTTGATAACTGTGATACTTTTCGATGGTGTCAAAAGGGGGATGTTAGTTGTATGTAAGTCCATTGTATGTTTGTGACCTATTTTCGTCTAACTGTTATTACCCTGGTTCGTGGTTAGTGTTTGATTGTTACAGTTCTTGAGAGTATAAACCCTCAGCGAGACAACATGGTTTGTCATCATAAAAAAGGGGCCATTTGTTGAAGGATGAGTTTTGAAGATGACAAAGGACCTGATGCTAAGTGGACCACGAAAAGGTTTACAGTCGAAGTGAGAAGACCAGCTGTTCAACGAGATGATCAAGTCATAGATAAGTCTGTTGTTTTAGTTACATTGTTATAGGCTATTGAGTTGTAATCTATTTGCTTGTTTAGAAGCATATAATAGAGGTTACTTTTAAGGTTAAGTAGTGGTAACCTTACCAGCTAACGTGTGGCTTGGAAGGTTCTAAATACTAGGGGTTCTAGTTCCTTAGTTACATTACGTTGTAGTCTAAAACTTGCTTGGGTTTTCCTTTAGTGGAAGAGTTGAAATCCCAAGAGTTTGTGTCGTGGTTTTTTATCCATTTAGCAAGTATTTTTTCACGTAAAAATCTCTGTGTTCTTTATGTTTCCGCAATTTGTTTAGTTTCAGAGATAGGGTGAAACTTGCAAGGAACCTTGTTGGTAATTCAGTTTGATAGTGTAGAACTGGGTGAGATTTTGGGTGTCCCTCTCCGGGCTACAGCGAGTACATGTGGAACTTGTGGCCAGCTAGAGGAGATGGTGTGTCTGCTTTGGAGGTGACCTGGAAATTTGCAGGGAGACATAGACTGGCAAGGGCTACACAAGTTAAGAAGAAGGCAATGCAACCCTTCTACCAGTTGCTTTTTGAATTTGTGTTGAAGAACCTGTTGCCGAGGTCAGAGAGGAGAAGTGAGGCTAACTTTCTGGATACGACCTATATGGACCTGCTATATCGAGAGGTTCGATTAATCTGCCTTAATTGATGATCAAGCACATTGGTAGAGTAGCTGATATGGGGTTAGGCAAACATGCGCTGGTCTATGGGTTTGGGGTGCCTGCTGGTTAGTGGACTGAGCCGGACCACAATGACTTGTTTGGGAGGAACATTCTATAGTCCTTTGACTATGTGTTGGATGGTGAACCTGCTGATGAACCGGAGCATATGGAGGATGATGCTGAGGAAAGGAGGAACAACAGAGTAGAGCGGAGAATTGAGGGGTTCAGGAGGAACCTTGAAAGGCAAAATGATGAGCTGGCCTGGATGAATGCTGAAAACACAAGGCTGGATGCAGAGCTGGAGCGTGAAAGAGAAGGAAACTCGCGTCGCCTCGCCTTGTTGCTTGCTCACTTTTACATTCCTGATATTCCCCAATTCTGAACCAGTTCCTTCCCTAGTTCCCTCATGGTTCTTTTTATTTGGCCTGTTTTAAAACAATCTTATGTTTTGGTTTGTAATATTTGAATGCTGCTTTGGATGTTTAAGCCGGTTTGGCACGTATGTTGATATAATATCCTATCTGCTAGTATTTATTGTCTTAAACAGGTTCCTTACGTTTAAAGGTTGCTTGCCGCCTTTGGCACTAGAGTCAACTAGACTTAATTTAAGTTGAGCATATTCTGACAACTGTGAAACTTTTCGATGATGCCAAAAGGGGGAAGTTAGTTGTATGTTAGTCCATTGTATGTTTGTGACCTATTTTCGTCTAACTGTTATTACCCTGGTTCATAGTTAGTGATTGATTGTTACAGGTTCTTGAGAGTATAAACCCTCGGCGAGACAACATGGTTGTAATCATAAAAAAGGGGGCATTTGTTGAAGGATGAGTTTTGAAGATGACAAAGGACCTAGTGCTAAGTGGACCATGAAAAGGTTTACAGTCGAAGTGAGTAGACCAGCTGTTCAACGAGATGATCAAGTCAGAGTTGAAAAAGGAAAGAAGTGAACGGCTGGAGTCAAAGTTCCAATCCCACCAGAAGTAGAAGAAGCTAGAGGCGGTGCTGAGAAGGACGCGGTTCCTAAACGACAATGGATTGGAACATAAGGCAAATTAACTTAGGTTGTAAATAAGGAAATATGGGTAACCTTGTTTAAACTGATTTCAAAAAGGAAAAAGATTCCCAAACTTAGTTGGATCCGGCTAAGTCTAGTTCCTATATATAAAAGTTAATTTGGCCAGAATCAAAACGCACAAAAGACATCTCAATAGAGCATATCAAGTACAATCGGATCATGGGATGCTTGTGTGCAAGAACAAAGACTGAGCAGCAGAACCTTACGAAGGAGCAGTTTCATAGATAAGTCTGTTGTTTTAGTTTCTTGTTATAGGCTATTGAGTTGTAATCTATTCGCTTGTTTAGAAGCATATAGTAGAGATTACTTTTAAGGTTAAGTAGAGGTAACCATACCAGCTAACGTGTGGCTTGGAAGGTTCTAGGTACTAGGGGGTTCTAGTTCCTTGATTACATTACGTTGTAGTCTAAAACTTGCTTGGGTTTCTTTTAGTGGAAGAGTTGAAATCCCAAGAGTTTGGGTCGTGGTTTTTTATCCATTGAGCAAGTATGTATTCACGGAAAAAATCTCTGTGTTCTTTATGTTTCCGCAATTTGTTCGTTTCAGAGATAGGTGAAACTTGCAAGGAACCTGGTTGGTAATTCAGTTTGATAGTGTAGAACTGGGTGAGATTTTGGGTGTTCCCTCTCAGGGCTACAGCAAGTACATGAAGAACTTGTGGCCGGCTAGAGGATATGGTGTGTCTGCTTTGGAGGTGACCCAGAAATTTGCAGGGAGACCTAGACTGGCAAGGGCTACACAAGTTAAGAAGAAGGCAATGCAACCCTTCTACCAGTTGCTTTTTGAATTTGTGTTGAAGAACCTGTTGCCGAGGTCAGAGAGGAAGAGTGAGGCTAACTTTCTGGATACGACCTATATGGACCTGCTACATCGAGAGGTTCGTATTAATCTGCCTGAATTGATGATCAAGCACATTGGTAGAGTAGCTGATATGGGGTTAGGCAAACATGCGCTGGTCTATGGGTTTGGGGTGGCTGCTGGTAAGTGGACTGAGCCGGACCACAATCACTTATTTGGGAGGAACATTCTAAAGTCATGTGAATATGTATTGGATGGTGAACCTGCTGATAACCGGAGCATATGGAGGATGATGCTGAGGAAAGGAGGAACAACAGAGTAGAAAGGAGAATTGAGGGGTTCAGGAGGCAGCTTGAAAGGCAAAATGATGAGCTGGCCTGGATGAATGCTGAAAATACAAGGCTGGATGCAGAGCTGGAGCGTGAAAGAGATGGAAACTCGCGTCGCCTCGCCTTGTTGCTTGCTCACTTTTACATTCCTGATATTCCCCAATTCTGAACTAGTTCCTTTCCCTAGTTCCCTCATGGTTCTTTTTATTTGGCCTGTTTTAAGACAATCTTATGTTTTGGTTTGTAATATTTGAATGCTGCTTTGGATGTTTAAGCCGGTTTGGCACGTATGTTGATATAAATATCCTATCTGCTAGTATTTATTGTCTGAAACAGGTTCCTGACGTTTAAAGGTTGGCTTGCCGCCTTTAGCACTAGAGTCACTAGACTTAATTTAAGTTGAGCACGTTCTGACAACTGTGAAACTTTTCGATGTTGCCAAAAGGGGGAAGTTAGTTGTATGTTAGTCCATTGTATGTTTGTGACCTATTTTCGTCTAACTGTTATTACCCTGGTTCGTGGTTAGTGTTTGATTGTTACAGGTTCTTGAGAGTATAAACCCTCGGCGAGACAACATGGTTTGTCATCTTAAAAAAGGGGGCATTTGTTGAAGGATGAGTTTTGAAGATGACAAAGGACCTAGTGCTAAGTGGACCATGAAAAGGTTCACAGTCGAAGTGAGAAGACCAGCTGTTCAACGAGATGATCATGTCAGATTGAAAAAGGAAAGAAGTGAACGGCTGGAGTCAAAGTTTCAATCCTACCAGAAGTAGAAGAAGCTAGAGGCGGTGCTGAGAAGGACGCGGTTCCTAAACGACAATGGATTGGAACATAAGGCAAATTAACTTAGGTTGTAAATAAGGAAATATAGGTAACCTTGTTTAAACTGATTTCAAAGAGGAAAAAGATTCCTAAACTTAGTTTGATCAGGCTAAGTCTAGTTCCTATATATAAAAGTTAATTTGGCAGAATCAAAACGCACAAAAGACATCTCAACAGAGCATATCACGTACAATCGGATCGTGGGAAGCTTTGTGTGCAAGAACAAAGACGGAGCAGCAGAACCTTACGAAGGACCAGTTTCATAGATAAGTCTGTTGTTTTAGTTTCTTTGTTATAGGCTATTGAGTTGTAATCTATTCGCTTTTTTAGAAGCATACAGTAGAGATTACTTTTAAGGTTAAGTAGAGGTAACCTTACTAGCTAACGTGTGGCTTGAAAGGTTCTAGGTACTAGGGGTTCTAGTTCCTTGATTACATTACGTTGTAGTCTAAAACTTGCTTGGGTTTTCCTTTAGTGGAAGAGTTGAAATCCCAAGAGTTATGGTCGTGGTTTTTTTATCTATTGGGCAAGTATGTTTTCACGGAAAAAATCTCTGTGTACTTTATGTTTCCGAAATTTGTTTAGTTTCAGAGATAGGTGAAACTTGCAAGGAACCTGGTTGTAATTCAGTTTGATAGTGTAGAACTGGGTGAGATTTTGGGTGTTCCCTCTCAGGGCTACAGCGAGTACATGAGGAACTTGTGGCCGGCTAGAGGAGATGGTGTGTCTGCTTTGGAGGTGACCCAGAAATTTGCAGGGAGACCTAGACTGGCAAGGGCTATACAAGTTAAGAAGAAGGCAATGCAACCCTTCTACCAGTTGCTTTTTGAATTTCTGTTGAAGAACTGTTGCCGAGGTCCGAGAGGAGGAGTGAGGCTAACTTTCTGGATACGACCTATATGGACCTGCTATATCGAGAGGTTCGTATTAATCTGCCTGAATTGATGATCAAGCACATTGGTAGAGTAGCTGATATGGGTTAGGCAAACATGCGCTGCTCTATGGGTTTGGGGTGCCTGCTGGTAAGTGGACTGAGCCGGACCACAATGACTTGTTTGGGAGGAACATTCTAAAGTCCTGTGACTATGTGTTGGATGGTGAACCTACTGATGAATCGGAGCATATGGAGGATGATGCTGAGGAAAGGAGGAACAACAGAGTAGAGTGGAGAATTGAGGGGTTCAGGAGGCAGCTTGAAAGGCAAAATGATGAGCTGGCCTGGATGAATGCTGAAAACACAAGACTGGATGCAGAGCTGGAGCTTGAAAGAGATGGAAAATCGCGTCGCCTCGCCTTGTTGATTGCTCACATTTACATCCCTGATATTCCCCAGTTCTAAACATGTTCCTTTCCCTAGTTCCCTTATGGTTCTTTTTGTTTGGCCTGTTTTAAGACAATCTTATGTTTTGGTTTGTAATATTTGAATGCTGCTTTGGATGTTTAAGCCGGTTTGGCACGTATGTTGATATAAATATCCTATCTGCTAGTATTTATTGTCTAAAACAGGTTCCTGACGTTTAAAGGTTGGCTTGCCGCTTTTGGCACTAGAGTCAACTAGACTTAATTTAAGTTGAGCACGTTCTGACAACTGTGAAACTTTTCGATGATGCCAAAAGGGGGAAGTTAGTTGTATGTTAGTCCATTGTATGTTTGTGACCTATTTTCGTCTAACTATTATTACCCTGGTTCGTGGTTAGTGTTTGATTGTTACAGGTTCTTGAGAGTATAAACCCTCGGCGAGACAACATTGATTGTCATCATAAAAAAGGGGGCATTTGTTGAAGGATGAGTTTTGAAGATGACAAAGGACCTAGTGCTAAGTGGACCATGAAAAGGTTCAAAGTGGAAGTGAGAAGACCAGCTGTTCAACGAGATGATCATGTCAGAGTTGAAAAATGAAAGAAGTGAACGGCTGGAGTCAAAGTTTCAATCCTACCAGAAGTAGAAGAAGCTAGAGGCGGTGCTGAGAAGGACGCGGTTCCTAAACGACAATGGATTGGAACATAAGGCAAATTAACTTAGGTTGTAAATAAGGAAATATAGGTAACCTTGTTTAAACTGATTTCAAAGAGGAAAAAGATTCCTAAACTTAGTTTGATCCGGCTAAGTCTAGTTCCTATATATAAAAGTTAATTTGGCCAGAATCAAAACGCACAAAAGACATCTCAACAGAGCATATCAAGTACAATCGGATCGTGGGAAGCTTTGTGTGCAAGAACAAAGACGGAGCAGCAGAACCTTACGAAGGACTAGTTTCATAGATAAGTCTGTTGTTTTAGTTTCTTTCTTATAGGCTATTGAGTTGTAATCTATTCGCTTTTTTAGAAGCATACAGTAGAGATTACTTTTAAGGTTAAGTAGAGGTAACCTTACTAGCTAACGTGTGGCTTGGAAGGTTCTAGGTACTAGGGGGTTCTAGTTCCTTGATTACATTACGTTGTAGTCTAAAACTTGCTTGGGTTTTCCTTTAGTGGAAGAGTTGAAATCCAAGAGTTTTGGTCGTGGTTTTTTTATCTATTGGGCAAGTATGTTTTCACCGAAAAAATCTCTGTGTTCTTTATGTTTCCGCAATTTGTTTAGTTTCAGAGATAGGTGAAACTTGCAAGGAACCTGGTTGTAATTCAGTTTGATAGTGTAGAACTGGGTGAGATTTTGGGTGTTCCCTCTCAGGGCTACAGCGAGTACATGAGGAACTTGTGGCCGGCTAGAGGAGATGGTGTGTCTGCTTTGGAGGTGACCCAGAAATTTGCAGGGAGACCTAGACTGGCAAGGGCTATACAAGTTAAGAAGAAGGCAATGCAACCCTTCAACCAGTTGCTTTTTGAATTTCTGTTGAAGAACCTGTTGCCGAGGTCAGAGAGGAGGAGTGAGGCTAACTTTCTGGATACGACCTATATGGACCTGCTATATCGAGAGGTTCGTATTAATCTGCCTGAATTGATGATCAAGCACATTAGTAGAGTAGCTGATATGGGGTTAGGAAAACATGCGCTGGTCTATGGGTTTGGGGTGCCTGCTGGTAAGTGGACTGAGCCGGACCACAATGACTTGTTTGGGAGGAACATTCTAAGTCCTGTGACTATGTGTTGGATGGTGAACCTACTGATGAACCGGAGCATATGGAGGATGATGCTGAGGAAGGAGGAACAACAGAGTAGAGCGGAGAATTGAGGGGTTCAGGAGGCAGCTTGAAAGGCAAAATGATGAGCTGGCCTGGATGAATGCTGAAAACACAAGGCTGGATGCAGAGCTGGAGCGTGAAAGAGAAGGAAACTCGCGTCGCCTCCCCTTGTTGCTTGCTCACTTTTACATCCCTGATATTCCCCAGTTCTAAACATGTTCCTTTCCCTAGTTCCCTTATGGTTCTTTTTGTTTGGCCTGTTTTAAGACAATCTTATGTTTTGGTTTGTAATATTTGAATGCTTGCTTTGGATGTTTAAGCCGGTTTGGTATGTATGTTGATATAAATATCCTATCTGCTAGTATTTATTGTCTAAACCAGGTTCCTGACGTTTAAAGGTTGGCTTGCCGCCTTTGGCACTAGAGTCAACTAGACTTAATTTAAGTTGAGCACGTTCTGACAACTGTGAAACTTTTCGATGATGCCAAAAGGGGGAAGTTAGTTGTATGTTAGTCTATTGTATGTTTGTGACCTATTTTCGTCTAACTGTTATTACCCTGGTTCGTGGTTAGTGTTTGATTGTTACAGGTTCTTGAGAGTATAAACCCTCGGCGAGACAACATTGTTTGTCATCATAAAAAAGGGGGCATTTGTTGAAGGATGAGTTTTGAAGATGACAAAGGACCTAGTGCTAAGTGGACCATGAAAGGTTCACAGTCGAAGTGAGAAGACCAGCTGTTCAACGAGATGATCATGTCAGAGTTGAAAAGGAAAGAAGTGAACGGCTGGAGTCAAAGTTTCAATCCTACCAGAAGTAGAAGAAGCTAGAGGCGGTGCTGAGAAGGACGCGGTTCCTAAACGACAATGGATTGGAACATAAGGCAAATTAACTTAGGTTTGTAAATAAGGAAATATAGGTAACCTTGTTTAAACTGATTTCAAAGAGGAAAAAGATTCCTAAACTTAGTTTGATCCGGCTAAGTCTAGTTCCTATATATAAAAGTTAATTTGGCTAGAATCAAAACGCACAAAAGACATCTCAACAGAGCATATCAAGTACAATCGGATCGTGGGAAGCTTTGTGTGCAAGAACAAAGACGGAGCAGCAGAACCTTACGAAGGACCAGTTTCATAGATAAGTCTGTTGTTTTAGTTTCTTTCTTATAGGCTATTGAGTTGTAATCTATTCGCTTTTTTAGAAGCATACAGTAGAGATTACTTTTAAGGTTAAGTAGAGGTAACCTTACTAGCTAACGTGTGGCTTGGAAGGTTCTAGGTACTAGGGGGTTGTAGTTCCTTGATTACATTACGTGTAGTCTAAAACTTGCTTGGGTTTTCCTTTAGTGAAGAGTTGAAATCCCAAGAGTTTCGGTCGTGGTTTTTTTATCTATTGGGCAAGTATGTTTTCACCGAAAAAAATCTCTGTGTTCTTTATGTTTCCGTAATTTGTTTAGTTTCAGAGATAGGTGAAACTTGCAAGGAACCTGGTTGTAATTCAGTTTGATAGTGTAGAACTGGGTGAGATTTTGGGTGTTCCCTCTCAGGGCTACAGCGAGTACATGAGGAACTTGTGGCCGGCTAGAGGAGATGGTGTGTCTGCTTTGGAGGTGACCCAGAAATTTGCAGGGAGACCTAGACTGGCAAGGGCTATACAAGTTAAGAAGAAGGCAATGCAACCCTTCTACCAGTTGCTTTTTAAATTTGTGTTGAAGAACCTGTTGCCGAGGTCAGAGAGGAGGAGTGAGGCTAACTTTCTGGATACGACCTATATGGACCTGCTATATCGAGAGGTTCGTATTAATTTGCCTGAATTGATGATCAAGCACATTGGTAGAGTAGCTGATATGGGGTTAGGCAAACATGCGCTGGTCTATGGGTTTGGGGTGCCTGCTGGTAAGTGGACTGAGCCGGACCACAATGACTTGTTTGGGAGGAACATTCTAAAGTCCTGTGACTATGTGTTGGATGGTGAACCTACTGATGAACCGGAGCATATGGAGGATGATGCTGAGGAAAGGAGGAACAACAGAGTAGAGCGGAGAATTGAGGGGTTCAGGAGGCAGCTTGAAAGGCAAAATGATGAGCTGGCCTGGATGAATGCTGAAAACACAAGGCTGGATGCAGAGCTGGAGCGTGAAAGAGAAGGAACTCGCGTCGCCTCGCCTTGTTGCTTGCTCACTTTTACATCCCTGATATTCCCCAGTTCTAAACATGTTCCTTTCCCTAGTTCCCTTATGGTTCTTTTTGTTTGGCCTGTTTTAAGACAATCTTATGTTTTGGTTGTAATATTTGAATGCTGCTTTGGATGTTTAAGCCGGTTTGGCACGTATGTTGATATAAATATCCTATCTGCTAGTATTTATTGTCTAAAACAGGTTCCTGACGTTTAAAAGGTTGGCTTGCCGCCTTTGGCACTAGAGTCAACTAGACTTAATTAAGTTGAGCACGTTCTGACAACTGTGAAACTTTTCGATGCTGCCAAAAGGGGGAAGTTAGTTGTATGTTAGTCCATTGTATGTTTGTGACCTATTTTCGTCTAACTGTTATTACCCTGGTTCGTGGTTAGTGTTTGGTTGTTACAGGTTCTTGAGAGTATAAACCCTCGGCGAGACAACATTGTTTGTCATCATAAAAAAGGGGGCATTTGTTGAAGGATGAGTTTTGAAGATGACAAAGGACCTAGTGCTAAGTGGACCATGAAAAGGTTCACAGTGGAAGTGAGAAGACCAGCTGTTCAACGAGATGATCATGTCAGAGTTGAAAAAGGAAAGAAGTGAACGGCTGGAGTTAAAGTTTCAATCCTACCAGAAGTAGAAGAAGCTAGAGGCGGTGCTGAGAAGGACGCGGTTCCTAAACAACAATGGATTGGAACATAAGGCAAGTTACCTCAGGTTTTAAATAAGGAAATATGGGTAACCTTGTTTAAACTGATTTCAAAGAGGAAAAAGATTCCTAAACTTAGTTGGATCCGGCTAAGTCTCATTCCTATATATACAAGTTAATTTGGCCAGAATCAAAATGCACAAAAGACATCTCAACAGAGCATATCAAGTACAATCGGATCGTGGGAAGATTTATGTGCAAGAACAAAGACTGAGCAGCAGAATCTTACGAAGGAGCAGTTTCATAGATAAGTCTGTTGTTTTAGTTTCTTTGTTATTGGCTATTGAGTTGTAATCTATTCGCTTGTTTAGAAGCATATAGTAGAGATTACTTTTAAGGTTAAGTAGAGGTAACCTTACCAGCTAACGTGTGGCTTGGAAGGTTCTAGGTACTAGGGGGTTCTAGTTCCTTGATTACATTACGTTGTAGTCTAAAACTTGCTTGGATTTTCCTTTAGTGGAAGAGTTGAAATCCCAAGAGTTTGGGTCGTGGTTTTTTATCCCTTGAGCAAGGATTTTTCCACGTAAAAATATCTGTGTTTTTTATGTTCTCCGCAATTTGTTTAGTTTCAGAGATAGGTGAAACTTGCAAGGAACCTGGTTCTTTGTGAGTTAGGCGCAGAAAGTTAAAAGCAAGTTTTAGAATTTGAAAATCGGGTAAGGACACTAATCACCCTCTCCTCTAGTGTCTTACAAAGGTGCACCAAGTGCAAAAGAAAATGTTTTCGGTTCGGCTTACCATTTAGGCGTTTTCAAATGCAGACCAATTTTTATGTTCTAACGCAAGGAAACCTTAACAAAGTGGTGAAATTCACAAAATAGTGTGGGCATATTAGCAAAGACATGAAGCAAAAATGACACGTAAGCTTAAGAGAAAGCCTAGATTTTGGATAACGGATTAGCGCTTTAATTTTGAGGTCGTGATAGATCATATAGATATCAAAAGAGATTGCCTAAGTGCTTTATGTAATAATCAAGGTAAGGACTTTGGTCATACGACCGATGTTCGCTTAAACGGGAGATGAGGAGTTGGTGTCAATGAAAGGTGGTAAAGATGCCGTGTAAGGAATATATTATGTTGTGCGACATAAAGGGATGTTGGCTTTTGTCGAACACCAAGACCATGAGTGCACTTGTCATCCTTTCTTGAAAATTTGTCTGTCATGATAGTTATGAATCTTCAAAAGATATTCTCAACGTCTTTCATACTCGTCGACCAACTGCTGCAATATAGTCCTTGCACCAACTTTTCTTGCTGGATAATATCTTATTGCTGAGCCGTTGAACTTGATGTAGGTTGGATATGTATCATGCTCATTCTTTAATTATTGCATCTTATTGTGGTCGTCGTCATGAGAATTCATATCACCCCAATAAAGTCTTCGACCAAAATTGCTCTAAGAGTCTATGTTCATGTGCTTTTATATCAGCTCAACCCTTGCTATGGTAAGTGTCTCAAATAACTTCACCGTCTTGCTTTATCTTTGCTATTGTTAAAGATATTCTTCCAGATGCTCCAGGGGTCTCTAGGTTTGTCATATAATGATGGCTTTGTCATTGTGTCTTTGCCTCTCATTTTCAAGTCGAATTTGCTTGCCTGTTTTGGTGGTTGGGCACAAGTCTTCGCTACACCTCCATCTTTCCAATATTATCTTTCACTGGTTCTCTTAACTATTATTTTGATCATGATAGGAGCAAGTTGGAAAGTACTTTGGGTCATAGTCATGTATTGTAAGTGGCGTGACTGTGTAGACAGGTGCAACAAAAATGATTCTTGAATATTGGTGTCAAAACGTCTTAAGGTGAGTCATGTATGCCTTTGAGTTTGACCAATATTTTCTTTGCTTTGCCAATTTCTTCATGTGCATAGTTCTTGTTGGAACAGTTGAGGTACTGGGGCAATAGGCCCGACATTTCCAATCTCTCGATTATTTAGTGTAGGATTCGACTAGTGGAGTATAGTTTGTTTGTTTTTTTTTTTTTTGGTTGCATCAGGGCGAGGCCTAGGAGGGCTTAATGGTGTATTTTGGTGGTTGCCTTGAGTGTTTTGCTGGTATGGTGGATGATTTGGTGTTGGGATGTGGAATGTATGTCGAGTAGGCTGAGCGGGATATTTAGGTGATATACGAGGGTAGGGATAAAATGGTAGCGTTGTTTGATAGTAGTGGTTGAAGGTAGGGTCTTGAATGGTTGCGACAAAAGAGACCTCCTCTTTCTTCCTGAAGATGCTCACATTTCCAGACTGGAAAGCCTTATTGGTAGTTTGTAGAGAGAGGAGAGAGCTGGTGGGAATTTCTGTGAAAAACTCCCTTATTTCGGAAAATCCCTGACAAGTGCACTCGCTTAATCATGTCTTTTACCTTGGTAATCAACTCGAGCTAACCATTTGGGTAATAGAATTTTGAGTTTGATAGTGAGTTAGAGATGGTTTGGACATGCAAAAGGTTTTAGATATCAAGATTTGAGCATAAAGTAGGGAAAGAAGGTGCCTTGGTGGGCGATTGGATTTGGAGAAAGGTTTAGAGACCTAGAGCAACAGACAAATTCATGCAATGCACACATATCACATAAGAAATGCATCCTATAATATGAAGGACCGTTTGATGCATGATGATTTTTAAAAACGCTTTGTGTCACATGCATCATTTCGTTTGCTAAAAAATGCGAAGCATAAAAGATAATATTGCGTTTATTGGGCTTTTGTTACTTTGGCTGATATTGAAATAGTACAAAGGTGGAAAACATTGCTAGGAGATTAGATCATGGCCAGTCGAACATCTTTCATGCTGATCCTTCCCTAGACGATTCTTCTTCTCATTCTTCGACGAGTCATCCTCGGATAAGCTTGCCTCTGATGAGTATCCTTCGAAGATGATATTGCCTGCATCAGTCAAGAGCCGGCATATGTCAAATGTGAAGTTCTTCAATATTTCCCAATCCTTTCTTCCTTTCTCCTCTATTCCCTTATTTGTCACAGAGTTCATCCCCTCGCTAGCCCATATGTCGATAGACTCTGCGCTTTGTCAGGAGTTCTACCTTACTGTGCCATTTACTTTTTCTTCGTTCATTGCTTCGACCAAACTTTGGTTTTTTGCTATTTTCTCTCGTGCCCTTGCCAGTTGTTTGCGTAACTTTTTGTATTCAGATTCTAACTCATCAGCATTTCTTTTCCTTTTTGCTGTTGCACTTGGTTTGAATTGCTCTTGCTATGTCTTTTCTAAGCCATTCTGGATAGTCTTCATCATAGCCAGCATCAAACATGTCTCGTCCAATAGTCTCGATTGCCATTCATTGCCTTTTTTTCTAAGTTCCATTATCTTGCCTTTAAAACGGGATCACTCCTCCGAGAATATTTGCTTTGAAACTTCTGATGTCTGCAATTTGGGCTACAGTCTGCTTTCTCCCTGTTTGTCCAAGTGTCCTTAAAGGAGTGTATGGATAAACTCCTGTAAAGCCCACTAAGATGAGAAATGAGTCTTTTTCAGACCGTGTGATTACTGTTGTGCTGGGAAAGTAATAAAACATCCACTGAATATTTTCAGGTGTTAGTTGACAGAACATGTGGTGCCAACCGTTGGCGGTTTTTGGTTGGTCCCATTTCCCAGAAGCATTGTCCATGCAGGCGGTATGAGTCAAGATGTAGTTTTCTTTCGGTTTGGAATGGAAAGCTTGGCCTGTGTTATCCATCCTTGCAAATGCTCCATTGGCCAAATTTGTAAAAGCAAATTGCAACCTTCAAAGAAATCAGCGCCCTTCTTCCATCTTTCTAAAGCTCGCTACATCTCTGCAACAATCATCGGTACCGAAGTGTATTTCTTGTTAATATCTTTGAGCAAGGAATCAACAATTGAAATCATGCAAACATCAACTCGTCCTTTGTGTTGTGGAAAGACGACAATCCTTAAAAAGATGGTGACAAAAGCAAGTACTCTTCGCTCTTGCCAATCTGCCTGGTCAATGTTGAAACGGAAAAGGGTCATATCTACCCCTCGACTTTTAAATATTAGTTAAGTCCAACCTCCATTATACTTTTTTAATTTTCTTGCCCCTGCCATTACCAAACTCACAAATTTACCCTTATTTTTGACGGAGCTATGAGCCAACATTCATCCACCCCTCCCTAAGCCACGTGGCAGCCATCTAAGCAATTATTCATTTTAACCCACCCCCAAATTATTTATTTCCCAATTATTTTTCTTATTTCCACAATCGTTATCTCTAATTATTAAAATCAATATTAGCAATGTGCGCTCGTTTATCCAAATACATCAATGTGTCAGATTTAATACTCATTAGTTAATTAAGAAAAATCCTTTATTAATGTTGCCCATCTATGACTACTAATAATTATTGTGAAGCTTTGATCAATGGCTTTAATTTTTAATCAATTATTTAATTTTTTTTACCAATATATCTTATGTATTATTAATAGTATACTAAGCCTATGTTTTTTATTTGGACAATTTATATTATAAGATATTAATTTATTTTCCAAATATATACTTAACATGCACCAAATGTAATTTTAACTGTTTTAATATGTATGTATGTATTTAGTGTGTATTAAACAACTATTTATTTACTAATTTTTTTGCATATAAGCTCTTATTATTTATCAAGTATTCATCCATTATTTATGAATTATTATTTATGCTGCACAAACATGATATGTAGCATGTATTATATTTTTTAGTTTATTTACCATTAAATATTTTTACATTAACTTATTACGTACATTTATACATCTATTATTCGTATTTGTATATGATATGTATTTCAATTGTGATTAATTTTGAATTTCATAAAATTAAAAATAAAAAGACAACAACCATGATTCGTGGAATTTCGTTTGATTGCTTCCCTAAAATAACGCTTAATATTTATTAAAGAGACAAAATAGCGTTATAACTGACTAAAAGCTATGTCTATTTTTTATTTGAGTTAGAGAAAATTAATACACTATATATGGGTGGTTATTTATGTTTTTTTCCCCCAAAAAAAAACAATCATAGCCAAGTATATAATCAAACTCTACACATTTTGATTTAAAAATATCGCCGGAGAAGACAAAAAAAAAAAATCACCACTATTTAGTTCTCCAAACTCGCCCATGAAAATTCTTTAGAAATATAAAGATATAATTTTTTGTTAAATTGTTAGACCCGTGGAAAAATTAATTTAATTGTTAAATATTGTGTGTTTCATATGTAAAACAGGGTTGTATGGATTTGGGTTAAAAAAAGGTGAGGATTTAGATTAATGCCATGTGGCGGGGCGAAAGCTGGAGTGGGGTCTCCATTAAATGGAGGGGTAAAACATATCAAAAAAGCTAATGGCAGGGGCAAGAAAATGAAAAAGTATAACGGAAGTTGGACTTAACTAATATTTAAAAGTCGAGGGGTAGATATGACCCTTTTCCGATATTGAAATAGCCTTCAGATTCTTGAAATGCTTCTCCATACCCAAATTTGATATAGAGGGAAATTAGAGAAATTCCCGATTTTCGTATACTCTCTGTGCATAATTCGGGCTTAAATCCTACCGTTTGAAGAACTCCTCGGCTGTAGTGTTCTTAGGCATCAACACTTCTTCACTTTCAAATGAAAATTGAGTTAACCCGCCTGTTACCTCTAGTAGTGGTGTCAACTCTACATTCCCAAAGTGGAAACTACTCGGTCTGCATCCCAATAATGTACTGCTGCTTCTATCATCCCTTCCACTGCAGTGTGTTCCATTAATGAAATCATATTCCCCAACACCATTTTGGCTTGTCCTGTTGATCTGTGCTTAGGTTTTCCCACCAATCCCTGAGCAACCGAGGGATTTCAACAACGATGCCAAATATTCTAGTGGCCATGATACTTTGGAAAAGGTGAAGGACGACAAGGAAAGGAAAAGAGAAATGCCTAAGATTTGCTTTACTGTGAACAAAGTGATCGACGTGTGGCACAAGCTTTTGAAAACAATGCAACAGAGGATATGATGTATCGTTGTGAGTTGAGAACCCTTTAGACACTTCAAACGGAAGTTGCTAACAGACTTTTGTCATGCCAAGGATGTCAGGTCCTTATATAATGCTTAAAGAATAAACGTGTGTTATGTGTCTTCGCATCTATCGAGCGGTCATTTCTGCTTCGAAATTGGGCTTTCAATGCCTCTTCGGTTACCATTTAAGCCTTTGAATAACATTGAATACAGAACGATTCCAATCCTTTAGGACTAAATGGTCGTTTCTGATTCAATTTGGGCTTTTAATGCCTCTTAGGTTACTTTCGTGCCTTTGAATAGCATTGAATACAGAATAATTCAGACTATTTATGAATAAAACAATCATTTCTAATCCAATTTGGGCTTTTTGACGCCTCTTAGGTTACCTACGTGCCTTTGAATGGCATTGAATACAGAATAATTTCGACTGTCTATAAACAATCATTTCTGATTCAATTTGGGCTTTGACGCCTCTTAGGTTACCTACGTACCGTTTGAATGACATTGAATACAGAATAATGCAACTGTTTATGCATAAATAACCACGTCTGATTCAATTTGGCTTTTGACGCCTCTTAGGGTAACCTTTGTGCCTTTGAATAGCACTGAATGCAAAACAATGCCAATAACGGTCTACATTTGCACGTTCAACCCTTTAAGCAAATGCAAATAAATCATGTTCAATGCTCTTTGGGGGTTAAAACCCCGTTCGGATTGTTTGACAAGTTGGCCTATCGTATTTGAAAACAAGTCGACTAATGACATGTCATGATGCATGATTCCTAGTGCCGCTTACTAAGGAAGGGAGTTAGTTAGACCAGGTGTTATTATCCTCCCAAGCAGACGGCTCGGGCGCAGGAACATCTCGGATCAAATATATTCCAAGTCGTTCCCCCTAAAGGAATTTTTATGCGAGGGAAGATGTGGTTGTAACCACCGTGTTTTCAACGCACGATTTAGAAAGTTGCCAGGAGTGGCGGAAGGTATGCATGCACAAGTACAAAAAATGTACGAGTTTTGGAAGAAATGCACAAGTCAACCTCGGGAGTGGAAGTAAACACATGAAACAACAAGTTAGTGTTGAGATAATAATGTTCCTATGCAAAGCATATCATGTTTTATAATGTAAGAAAGATCAATGCACATAATATGCATGATAGGCGTCATGTGATGACGCTTTTGCAAGAAGTTGGCTAATAGACTTTAACATGTCAAGGATGTTAAGCCTTCCTAATTTGACTATGGTATTTAAAATTGAACGAGTATTTTGCGTCATCCCATTTGTTGTCATAACCCAAAGAAATGAATGGAAATAACTTTATTAAATAAATTTAGAAATACCACATTTCCTTTTTTAGGTAAATAAGAATAAATAAGTGATCTTGTTATATTAAAAGTAACAAAATTAATTTAAAATCTATGATTTTATTTACATACTAGTAGAAAAAATTAACTTTGTTTCATAACCCAAAAATAATTTTATAAAATAATTGGTTTTGTTTGTATAAATGTAGAAATAACGATTTTAGGTAAATAAATAATTGATTTTGTTATGAGAATCCACCTTTATGTGAACAAATGGTCTACATTAGACATGTTCAACTTTAAATAAATGCACACATAACATATTCAAACGTCCCTTAGTTCGAAAACCCGTTCGGTTCATTCAATATAGTAAACTAATAGACTTAGACATGAGCTGAAGTCAACTGGTCCTAGATATGACATGATTAATGATCCCTAAAAAGAGTCTTCACTAAGAGTTGGCTAATCTAGACAAGGACATGGTTCTCCTAGGCGGACAGCCAAGGAGTGGGAACGTTTGGAATTGTTGGTTGTACCACGGACCAACTATATTCTAAAATGTCCCTCCTAAAAGGTTTTTGGTGGTGAAGCAACCGTGGGATCCACGTAATCGCTGGTATGTGTGCAAAGTGTCGTTTCCTAGGAGTGGAGGAAATGTGAGTGACATGAACAATAATAAAATATAATCAAACAATTGAAGAATAAAACACATAAATTTGAAAATTCAAAAATAAACCTTAATCCTGCAAAAAAGAAAAAGAAGAAAAAAATTTAGTATCGAAATAAATGACAAGAAAATAAAGCAAGTAAAGAATCCAAATTAAAAGTCCGTTATGGTTTGAACCTTGGCATCCCCAGCGGAGTCGCCATTCTGTCGCATCTTATTTTTACTTCAACTAGTTAAAGTTCGAAATAGGGCTCGACTTAGTAGATAACTCACGGGTAAAGAGTTGGAGTCGCCACCCTAACATATTTTTTAACTAGGCGTATTAGGGCACCTATTTCGTTTCTAGCTAATTTTACAATTAACTCCGAAACTTAGTCCACAAACCAGATATTCTAGGTAAGAGGTTCAAGTTAACTCGAGAGGAAGAGGTTAGGCACCTCTCAAGCGCCACCAGATGTGGTTACCGGCCGGAATTTATAATTGGATTCTAAGTAAATAATTAAACTAACTAAGCAATAAATTTATTTGAATATTAAACTACGATATGCAAATTTAAAGACAGTAATAAATATTTGTCTCTTTTAATGACTAAGCTTTGTCCAAATATGCCTTGCAAAATAAACAAACAAGTGAGTAAGAATTGCAAATAAAACGAAATTAAAGTCGATGAGTTTGAGTATTTTTATCCTTTTTCGAAAAGGTTGTCTTTTTGTAATTACGCCACGATGTACCTCGCAAAAATCGTAAAAAATATGAATTAGAATGACAATTAATAATAATAGTAATAATAGTTATAATAATAATAATAATAATAATAATATAATAATAATAATAATAATAATACTAGTAATATTAATAAATAATAATAATGAAGATAATAAAAATAAAAGGGTTCTCCTCCAAAATAGACCATCGTATTTCATCCAATTTTACCTCGCAAAACATAAAGAAAACAAGTTAGTAATAATAATAATAATAATAATAAATAATAATAATAATAATAATAATAATAATAATAATAATAATAATACTAATAATAATAATAATATAATAATAATAATAATAGTGTAAAATATCAATAATACTAAAATAAAATAAAGGGGGAAAGGGATTTTATAATAGTGTAGGCTCAGGTGTGTATGAATCGGCTACGGGTTTAGAGGCGTCGGTACGGCTACAACACGCTGGCCGGTCGTGTTGCCATGCCCAGTGCCGGTCCCACCTCTCCATCACCGGCTTGTTTTGCAATCACGGCTCATACACGTCATCATAGCCTTTTATTTAGGGATGCGGGAATGGGACCGTAGTATCCGTTCGAATCAGTTAATAGGCCTCAAATAAATAATTATTTTCCTTGGCCATGAGTGTTGTAGTATCATTCAGAACCAGTAAAAGCAATGAAATAATCCAAAGCTTTTTATCCGTAGACGTGACTGCCTGATAGAGTAATTCCAACAGGGCAAATAACAATAATCTGCAGACCAATTATCAGTAACAATAACAGACAAAAGTCATAGTGTTAGACTGTCATCAACCGAGAACAAAGGATTATAAGACCACAATAAAGTCAAGGCCATAGCAGTGGCCAATAATCGTCCACGAAACATAAGAACTTCAACGGATATCCACGAGAGTCAACGAAATATCAGTGGCGAAGTTTTGCACCGTTGTCGCACTAGGGTGGCCAAAACTAAACAATTAAAACCTGTAATCAACAAACAAATTGGAGCAAGTATATAGTAGATCAAGGAGAACTCGTCAGTCAAAAAATAAAGGAATATTAGAATGATTTCAGCAATTCGACACAGCGAAGAGGGCTGAGACGCAAGGAAGAGCGACCACCGGCTTGTCTTTTCCAGCGAGACGCACAGCGGCGTCGCTGCCATTCACCCCTTCCATTTTCCCTCTTTACTTCATCTCCTCTCTCTCAACCCCTGTCCCCATTTTAGATATGTTATTGTGTGTGTGTTTTTCGATCTGTGCTCTGTGTGTATTGAAGTGTGTATCGGAATGAGAGAACAAGTGATGGTGGTTTACTGGTGGTGGTATGAACGAGCTGTGGGAAAGGGTGATGGTGGTGTTGATGTTGTTTGGTGTACTGTGTAGCGTGGTTCCCACCACCACTGGTGGAGGTGATGGTGTGTGTATTACTGTATTGTGGGTGTGAGTATTTGGAGACGCGGAAGATGATGATTGTTGTGCATGGATGGGTATTGAAGACGATGGAGGAAAGGGATGAGTTTTTGTACGGGTTTTGTGTGTATGTATTGTGAAGTATTGTTGATTGAAAATGGGTAAGACAATGGAGAGAATCCTTTGTTATGAGTTGTGTATGTAGGGAAGATGAAGGTCGAGTACTATGTTGTCTAGGCGTGTGTGTGTTGTAAAGGGAGAACCGAAATGGTGTGATGTGTGCGTCTTGATTTTGTGTATGTGTACTGATGATTTTGGATAATTGATAATGATAGGAGAAAACCCAAAAGTCTTCATTTTTAAAGAAGAGGAATTCAAGAATAGTTGTTGAGGTTTTTCCAAAAATATGAGAGGAAAATTGGGGATTTGAGAATGATTTTAGGGAGGAATTTAGGTTGTGGGAGATTTGAAAAGATAATTAGATCAAGGAGAAGATTTGGAAAAATTTCAAATAAAGGGAATGTATTTGGTTAAGAATCTGGTTTAGGTTCGACATGAAATGATTATAAGAATTTAAGAATGACTTAATTCAAAAATAAAGTAGGAAGATAATGAAATTTTAAATACAAATGTGAACATATCTAGACGAACATTTGTCTATGTTCAGACAAAAGAGGATTTTAAAATAATGGAAAATAAATATTTTGGAATAAAATAATTGTACGAATATTCAAGAGAATTTGAACTAAATATTGGAAGAAAATCGCAATTGATTTCTAACAGAATGGATGTACCTAGACGGACTCTCGTCCAGGTTCGTAGGAAATTTTAACAAAAGGAGAAGTAAAATAAGTAAATAGAGAAATGGACATTCTCTTTTAAATTGACCAATATTCAACTTAAAGGTGTAAATAAAATATAGATAATATATATTTTATAAAATGCACAAATAATTATTAAATAATATAAAATTATTTAAATATAGATAATCACAGATAATTACTAATTTGCACATATAATCACAAATTGAAATAAATTTGACATGTAGCCTAAATGATGCAATTATGTGACATATTAAATTCCGTAAATATTCACAGTTTGACAAATAGCCTAAATGATGAAAAATTAGGTAATATAGCAACATTAAGGTACATAATATATAGGTAGGGAATAACGCACATAAATGCATGGTTTCTTATGCACATTTTGCACAAATAGCCAAATTGCACATTTAAGTTAAATTATAGCAAATTTTAGAAAAAAGAGGGACAAAATTGGGTGTCAACACTTGGCTACCAAATAAGAGATAAAATCTAATACATGGATTAAACTGACGCGACCCGAAATCCGGTTAGGCCGTGCAGGCACCCGACATCCTCTCCTAAACCATCGGGCGAACCCTTACAAATAAAATCAGGAAAATACATATAACAATTCACAAATAAGGACAAGACTTAAAAAAAACACAGACATACTGATACCTCTAAGCTATACAAAAGAAATTACGGCTGACTACCCAACATACTAGGTTTAGACCTATCCAGACTAGACATCTAAGAGTACAAAAGAAGACAGATACCTCCTGAAGAGAGTAAAATGCAACTGAAATGATAACCAATAAACTGGTGGCCATCCGGAATAAAAGCTAGCTCACCCTGACAGCTGAAGTCGTCTTCGCTCCTGAACAACGTGGCGAACTCAATCCTGGAGCGAACCTGCCGAAACGAAATAAATAGACAAGAACAAACAACAAACAAGGGTGAGTCAAAATGACTCAATAACTGGAGCAGACTAGCCACCTCAAAGAATAGGATAGCTAGCCAGGGAGGAGAAACGGATAACAAAATTCCTCTTATTTAAATTATAAAAAGGCAGAGCCAGATGATAA
>JBBBVM010000142.1:0-188620 GCA_037355625.1 Petunia x hybrida
AATGGTGCTTCAATTAGAGTTTTCTGTCAAAATTTTTGGACAATTAACGAGCTAGTTCATAATGTATAATGATTACAAATCCCTATGAATAATTTTACTCAACTAATGCGGGACTTTATCTTTCATCCTCCTCCAAAATTAACGTGAAATCAGGCTGTGTAGTCACTTTTTAGAGCATTAGTCGTCAATGAATACTCATCACTTGCAAAGTTTTAAGAAAAATAGCCACGGCCGCTCAAGCTTGCATTATTTTCCAAGTTAGCCTCATTGATTGTTTCTGTTGATACTAGTTGGTCTTTTATTCCTGCCATATAACAAGAGTTGGAAGTTACGATTCTTGATATATGATAGATTACAATTTATTTCTTAAGTATTTGTTACATCTAACAATTAAGAGTAGTGAAACCTTAGGCTAAGAGATTTCGCAAAGAAATTAATAGGTTTGGGGGCAATTTGTAAACAATATGAGGACAAGGTGTGGATTAAGTAGTATGTACTCATACTATGGGTGTAAATGTAAATAACTTTCACTTGACTCTATAAAATGGGCGTCCCACTTGTGGGATATCACTGGGCATATATGATATTGTTGTTGTTGTTGTTGTTTGATTAGGTTAAAATCAATCATTTCAACGGTGGAATCATAAATCCTTTTTGAATCTGGCGAATTTCCTTGTCATGAGGATAATATGAATGAAGAAGAAGTTGATGAGGTAATATTCTCAAGTAAGAATTGCCAAAGACACTGATGTCACTAATGCTCTCTTCTCTCTTGTTAGATAATTAAAGAAGCAAGAACAACGAATTGTGTACTTTATTTTTGCAGCGGAAATTGTTAAACTTACCACTATCAAAATCGCCCAAGTCCTGACTTCAAATCTCTAGGAAACGAAGCACTAACCCACAAACTAAGAGTCTTCTTTGTGTGTCTTTTTGCAAGGAAGAGAATTAGGAAGATAAAGAAGAAGATTTTTCTCTGTTATTTTTTTTCATCTGAAGATTACGTAACTTTTTATAGGAGAGCAAAGGGAGCAATTATTTTTCCAAAAACTTTCCACTCCTCATTAATATAGAGTAACTTCCCACGTTTTCCTCCCACTCTCCTAATATGGGGTAAACTCCCTTTAAGTAATTACAATCAAATAAAAAATTCTTTTATTTTATTAAGTTGGGTCGGGTCGGGTCGGGTCAGTCCACATGGGCGACCCATGACCCAAATCTAAAAAATAACCAACATCTCCCACTTCGCAGATGGTGGCTTAGACCCAAATCAGTAACATGTCAAGAACATACACAATTCATACAGACAAATAGTTCGTGCGACTTGCGAGCATCATCAAGAGCTATATCCATTAAGATTGTTCAATAACTCTGTGTAGAAATCCAATCACATATGGAAAGGATTTACAACCAGCAAGAGGATCGTATTACTCGCAATACCCCAGTTATCATTCGCTACTCCAGTAGCTAACTATCCAATCCCTCACCCTCAAAAGAGGTGAACTCGAGTTCCTATTTAACTTTGTACCACATTACACTTGAAACCCTCATGGTAAATGTAATGGTGGACCTGTGAATACAAGTTAAATTATAAATTATTTTAATTATCTTCCCTTTCTACTCGAATCTATTCATTCCAAATCAGCTGCTTTCCTAGACATGCACCGCATTGCCGAATCACTCATGGCTATTAGTAACATGCTAAAGTAGCAACACAGATTGGTACTTCAAGAGACAGTAAAAGGTCAAAGGGTATTCCAATGAAAAATCATATTGATTTTTCTTAGGGTCTCACACAATGAAGAAGCAGGGATCTATTCTTCTATTACCCTATTGGTCGATTATGCACACGTGGTATGAAACACTTGTTGCGGTGTTCTTTCCTAATTCGGCGCGTGTGTCTCATTTTAAAATATATAAACACCGTACAGATCTTGGCCTAGACACTACTAAATGTCTAACCCGAGTTTTTCTTCAAACAATCCTCAATTTCAATCTTATGAAAACTCACATCTGACTTGCGAAACAAGTCATATAGGATATTTGAATCCATAAGTCTAAACTCTAGTCAAGACCGTTAAAATACTCATGACCTTATACAATTAAGGTTCAATTCGGTCTCATCTCTGCACGTTCCTTGACGTCAGAGGCAATCGCTCGTGTGAGAGAGCTGATCTCATGACTTGTTCGACTCACTTAGCATAAAAAAATTTCATCACATGCATATAACACAAATTGATGAGCATAACATTCAAATTGTTTTACAATACATAAACATTATCATATTCTACACAAACCTAGAACCATAACATGTTTCTCAAACTGGTCTCTAGATATCGCCTTTGTAAAAAGATCAACTACCATTTTCAGCGCAGGCATGTATTGTATTGGAACTTCACCACTTCAACTATGTTTCTCAAGTACTTATACTTGGTGTCAATGTGTTTGGTCTTTTCATGATGCTTAGGATCTTTTATAAAATCAACAGCCGTCTAACTATCACAATATAAAATTATTGATTCTTGGGAATTCTTTGCAATATCTATATGCTCAAAGAATCTCTTCAACCAAACAGCTTCTTGTACTACATATGTATAAGCTACGAACTCAGCTTCCATAGTCGAAAGAGAAATACAAGTTTGTTTCTTACTTTTCCACGAAATGGCTCCACCATTTAGTAAGAAAGCATATCCACATGTTGATTTTCTTTCATCCAAGTCACCAGCCCAATCGGCATCTGTATAACCTCTTAACATCAAATCAGATCCACCATAGCATAATGAATAGTTTGCAGTCCCTTTCAGGTATCGAAAAATCCTCTTCACTGCTTTCCAATGATCTTTTCCAGGATTGGATTGATACCTGCTAACACGATCTACGACATAACAAATACCAGGGCGAGTGCACAACATAGCATACATCAAGCTCCCGATAGCACTTGAGTATGGAACTCGAGATATTTCTTCTTTTTCTTTTTGATTCTGTGGACACATTTCAAGGCATAAAACTTCACCTTTCGCTACAGGAGTATCCATGGGTTTGCAGTCACTCATTCGAAAGCGTTCCAAAATCTTCTTTATATATGTTTCTTGAGACAGACTCAATAACTTCTTGGAACGGTTTCTTTGGATCTTAACTCTAAGGATATAGTCTGCTTCACCCATATCTTTCATATCAAATGACCTTGAAAGCCATGACTTAATTATCTTTAGATACTCCAAATTATTTCTCGCCATCAATATATCATCCACGTAAAGAGAAAGAATTACAAACATATCATTGGACCTTTTAACATATATGTAATGGTCTTCATCAAACATAGTAAAATCATATGAGATCATTTCTTTGTGAAATCCCAAGTACCATTACCTTGAAGACTACTTCAGACCATAGATAGATCTTTTCAAATTACATACCTGATTTTTTTTTCCCTTAACGATGAAACCTACAGGTTGTTCCATGTAGATCTCCTCGTTCAGCTCTCCATTGAGAAAATCTGTCTTTACGTCTATTTGATGTGATTCTAGATCCAAACGCGCAACAATAGCTAAAAGTAAGCGAATTGAGGTAAACTTCACAACTGGCGAAAAAGTCTTTTACTACTAGTCGTGCCTTGTATCTTTCTATTGATCCATCCGCTTTATGATATTTGGCTAGTTTACCTATAATTTGAGATGTTTTTACCATGTTATGATAGTTAATTTAAGAGTCAATATGCAAAATTATCAAGAGTTGATACTAATTGAGTTGTTTGGTGTTGTAGGACTTGAACATGGTGAATTGAGCAAGAAAGTGCATGTTTTGAAGTTAAAAGTGAAGATATTAAAGATTTCAAGTGATTCGTGTGCCACGCGAGTGACACAGGAAGAAATAGAGTCTTTGCTTAGGAGTGGAGAAAAAAATTTCAGCGCATTTAGGCCAAATATGCGAGCACCATGCGAGCTGAATTGCCTGAAGAAATTGAGTCCGCGTGGATAGGACTTTTTTGGTACTTTTGCTTAGTTTCCTACAGGGTATAAAAGCTTCTCTTGCCTCCCTTATGAATTTTACACTGGGGAAAGAAGAAAAAAGGAGGCTAGAGCTTTGGAGACTTCAAGAACAAAGTTTTTCCTTACTTTGTGTAATTTAATTATTCATGAATTACATTGACATGGTTATCAAGAATATGAGTGTCTAATTCCCCCATTCTAGGGTTGATTGAACCACTCCACTACTTATACGTTATGAATATTTATTTTAATGAATGAAACTTGTGAATTCTTCCTATCTAAGTGTTTATGTTTTGATTACTATTAATTGGAAGGGCCCCCAATTAATTGTTCTCATTATTCTTATGTGTCTAGGGATAGATTCATAGGTTTGGGTTAAACACTTAGCAATATTTCAACCTAAAACTAAGGTATTACTTAGGTTGTCAATAAGTTGATTTGTGACCATTGATCCTGATTGTGAACTATACTTGTAGTCCTATATATCTTCATTAATTAATTGAGAAATTGGTTAGTGAAAGTTACAACTATTACATGTGAGTGAATAGTTGTGAATTTGAAGCAAGTGTTCAATAGGAAGAACCAAGTTGAATTTGTTAAAACATTATTCTAACACATAAGTAGGAGTTGGGTAGATCAATCTTAGGCTTCTAAATCCTTGATTAATTTATTTCTTAATAATTCGCTATTTACTTTTGTTACATTGAAACCATCATACAAACACAAAACTTTGAAGCTAATTGGTTAATAAATTAGTTTGATTAGCAACTAAATTTTGAGTGTTCTCTCTGGGATTCGACCTCGTGACTTAAGGTACCGAGTTATATTTGCTGCGACCGCTAGTCTCTTTTATAGGGCGTAGTTGGGCATGATCACTTTACGTTTAATTTTTAGAACCCATTTGTTCTTAATTGCTTTATGCTCAGGCGGAAGATCAATTAAATCCCAGACTTTATTGGTTCTCATGGACTCTAACTCTTCTTTCATTGCTTTCATCTACTCATCCTTTTCAGGCTCAATAAAGCCCCGACAACAGAATTTGGCTTATTCACTTCCGATGCCGATACCAGGAAAACTTAATCCTCAATGTCATAAGTACGTTTAGGTACTCCTTTCCTGGTACTCTTTCTTAGTTGAAACTCAAATTCACAAGAAGGATCTTGTATTGATAAAGCTCCCACTCGGATCAGCACCATACTCTTGATCAATTAGATCATCAAATGTGTGAGAAGACACTTGCTGACCATCTGAGTTCAACATTTCATAAATAGGCTCTCCATCCTTTACTTCACCCTTCTTATGAAAATCATTTTCCAAGCATGTGACATCTCGTGATTCAATTTCAGTAACACTTCCATCCTCCAATTCACCAATGATCACATACCCTTTGGAGTGTTCTGAGTATCTTATAAAGATACATTTCTTACCTTTTGGACCCAGTTTACCAAACTTATTAAAAGAAGATCTTATAAATGCAGCACAACCCCAAGGTCATAAATAATCCAAGTTTGGTTTCTGCCCGGTCCATAGCTCATAAGGAGTGGAAGGAATTGACTTAGAAGGCACTCTATTCAATACATATACCGTAGTTAATAATGCATCCCCCCAAAAGGAGATAGGTAAATTAGCTTGCACCATCATTGACCTTCTCATGTCCAATAGAGTTCTATTCCTCCTTTTTGCTACACCATTTTGCTGAGGTGTATAAGGAAAAGTTAATTGTCTGGTGATTCTTTTTTCACTATACAATTCATTCAATTGTCTTGATAGATATTCACGCCCTCTATCAGTTCTTAGAGTTTTTATACTTTTGTCTAATTGATTCTCAACTTCATTCATGTATCGTTTGAAGCACTCAAGTGCTTCGGATTTATGAGAAATCAAATAAAAATAACCAAAACGCGTGAAATCATCAATAAACGTAATAAAATACAAGGCACCAGATCTTGCCTTCACGTTCATTGGACCACATATATCTGAATGGATTAATTACAATGAGAAGTCAGCTCTCTTAGCCTTCCCAAAAGGTTTACGTGTAATCTTTCTGGCAAGACATTGTTCACAAGTTGGCATTTCAATTTTCGAGAAGGAACTCAAGCGTCCTTCCTTAGCCAATCTATTCATTCGATCTTTCCCAATGTGACCTAATCTAGCATGCCATGTAATAATATCAATATCTCTATTATTAGAAGAACATGCCATAACACAATGGTCCACATAATAGTCATAAGTAGAAAGATTACAACTTAACATAAAGAAACCATCATAAAGATGTCCAGAACCATAAAAGACACTGTCTAGAGTAATTCTCACAACATTGCGACTAAAATTCAAATAGAAACCTAAATTAAGAAGAACAGACACAAATATTAAGTTCCGTCAAATTGCTGGAGCATATAGGACGTCATGCAATATCATAGTACGACCACCACGTAAGTCAATCCTGCAAGTGCCAAGACCTTTGACTTCAACCTTCGCATTATTTCCTACATATATCCACCTTGATCCAGATGGAACTCGACGGTACTCCACAAATGCTTCTCGATCACGGGTCACATGGTCGGTGGCCCCTGAGTCTACAATCCACACAGGATAAGATTCAGTTAATAAAACTGTGCTAGAAACAAATGTAGCACTTAGAGATGCATTTTGAAATGCTACCTTTTTCGGCTCAGTGCATTCACGAGCAAAGTGTCCCGGCACTTGGCAGTTGTAGCATTTCATCTTGCTCTTGTCTTTCTTCTTTAAGAACCACTTTCCCTTCTTGGAGTAGTTTGTTTCTTTTATTTGAGGGTCCCTCACTAGTCTCCTTGCCCTTTCTGCTTTTCTTCCAGTCATTTTTGCGCTTGAATCCTGAAGCTTTTTTACCACTTGATTCTGCCACATAGGTAGTGGGTATAGCTTTCACAGCACCAAGCCGCTCATCTTCAAGCTCCACATGACGGGCAACATCAGCAAGTGTTTTGATGCTATCATTGTGGGTCAAGTTTACCTTCAAATGTTCCCAATTATTAGGAAAAGACCGGATCACTGCCTGAACCTGCTGCTCATCAGAGAGAACATGACCAGCACTTTTGAGTTGAGCTATCATGTTTGACATCACCCTAAGGTGTTGTTTGACGCTTTGATCATGATGTTTCTTGTAAGTGTCAAATTTGATAGTCAACAGTCTAAGGCGGGTCACATTAGTACCCCCAAATGTTTCTCTCAAATGTGCCCACATGGCGTGAACAGTAGGGAATTGTTCACATTCATGAATGAAATCATCCAACACTGAGCTTACAATGATTCTACGAGCAGTGGCATCTTTCTTTTTCCAGAAATTGTGAGCCTCAAGATCTCTCCTATGTTGGGCAGTGTGACCCTCCTCTGGGCAATCCATGACATGGTTAATGGCTTCTAGAGCATCTTGCTCTTCCAACACATACCACATCTTACGGCTCCAAATATCATAATTTTCGCCGTTCAGTTTGTCAGTCTTGTTTAAGTCAGTAATGATAGTTTTTGATGCCATAGTCTGTTAAATTAAACAATAATGCAAGTGGATTTATTACTCATCATTCTCGGATGTGATATACACACTTAGGAAAATTAATTAAATACAATATTAATTTTAAACTTAGTATAAAGTCGGAAGGTTAATATGTTTTCATTCATCATCTATAGCTAAATATTCAACTAATATTTTATAAAATTATTTCTCATAATGTGTTTGACATTACGTTAAGAATTTCAATTTCATGTCCCTTTATTTTATTTTATTTTATTTTACACACATAAAAAAATAAATAACATGACATGTAATCATAGAAGCCAATAATATAATTTCATTAAAAAGAAAAAAAATTACAATGGAAAAACAACCTAAGTTACATTTAGCAAGGCCATTACATGTTCATGAGGACATAGTTTTCCCATTCACGTTCTAGTGCGCTTTTATGAATATAATAACGCACACTTGGTCATGTCTCATGATACATATTAGTTAACACTTCACCCCAAGGCTCTATAAGTGAATGGCCAACATACTAAGAGCTACGTGATCATCAATTAAATAACCATGTTGACCCAGTTCATATCGTTTTAACTCAAAAAGGTCAATGTGATCCCATATAGTAGCATTAGGTGCCATTTTTAACTCTCTAAACTCCTTAAGTTTCTTTTCTCTCTCTCTTTGGATAGCCCTTTCATCCCTTAGCAGATTTTGCATCGCCATGGGGACATTCTGTATGACTTCACGTCTTCGGGAATATGTCCTACGACAACGTACTCTTCTACGCTGTCCTCTTGCTCGATTTCCAACACCACTCCCACTTGGAGTAAGTCGAGCTTGTCCCTGTCCAGCTATGTCTGAAATAGGAACAAAGAAACAATGAGAATGGACATACTATTCAATATGACAACAAACGTCACAACTAGTAGAAGAGATTTTCATATAGGGATTAAGACTAAACCTTCTTTAGGAGGGAGTATAAATGAATGAATTTGGCTAAATCCTTTCACTTCAATGGCCATTAATTTATAAGTCAAGGATTAACTGAAACTTGACCAAACTGACAACGGATGATCCTGAAATCAACAACTGTTGCTAGAAATTGAATCTATTGACAACTATGAGTACAAAATAAATTCCATTTACTAGTTGTTATCATCCAGGCAGTTCAAAGAACTAAATGACAAAATAATACCTTGATTACTATTATAATGGCCGTACATATGAACCTTGAGACTTACTGGAAAGGCAAGAAAATAATTAAGGTCTGTTGTGAAACCTGATTTCTAAGGAATTATCTCAAGGCTCTTTATTTATTTATTTTTTTTACCTTTATGCTCAATCCAATTTCCAGAGGTGCACATATTATGTCCTTTAAAATAATCACCAAAGAAGATATGTACTTTCAGGATCAGTAATAGTAGATTTGATCGGGAAACTCTTTTACACATGCCAACAAAAACAAAAAAAGAAAAACGTAATCATCTAGTGGGAAACTTTGTTTCTCCATTCTCACTTAATTAAAATAATTAAGTAACTCAATATATAGTGAGAGGTTTCATTATCACATTTCTTTCTTCAATTCAACTTTCAGCTTAAAAAGAATTTGGTTTCAGAGAACAATGAACCCAACTACTACTTTTCTTTTGCAGCAAGTTTCAGCAATATGTAAGATTTGAATAGTGTAATCAAAATTAAAGAAAACACAATGATGGCTCGGATACCATTGTTAGACAATTAAAGGAGCAAGAACAACGAATTATGTACCTTGTTTTTGCAGCGGAAATTGTTGAACTTACCACCATCAAAATCGCCTAAGTCTTGACTTTGAATCTCTAGGAAACGAAGCAGTAACTGACAAACTAAGAGTCTTCTTTGTGTGTCTTTTTGAAAGGAAGAGAATTAGGAAGATAAAGAAGAAGAAGATTTTTCTCTGTTATTTTTTTTCATCTGAAGAATATGTAACTTTTTATAGGAGAGCAAATAGAGCAGTTATTTTTCCAAAAACATCCCACTCCTCATTAACGTGGTGTAACTTCCCACGTTTTCCTACCACTCTCCTAATGTGGGGGTAAACTCCCTTTAAGTAGTTACAATCAGATAAACACTTCTTTTATTTCATTAAGTTGGGTCGGGTCGGGTCGGGTCGGTCCACATGAGCGACCCATGACCCAAATCCAAAAAATGACCAACATCTCTCCTAAAAAGTTATTAACCATTGGACATTAACTACTTTTTAAAATAGAGAGTAACTACACACGTCTCCAATGGGGACTATAGCCGAAGCATAACCGGCGCGTGCTCCATTTGATATGAATCCTACCATTACTGATAAAGAAGAACCTGAAACGACCTTAGGGAGTCGTTTCGGAAGTTAGGCTTCGATTGGCGTGCCGATAATTTATAATCTTCGTAAGATCTATTAGGACTTGTCTGTAAAATTTGAGCTAAATCATACCTCGTTTGGCACGTAGCGGAAGAAGATTTCAGTTTTTATTGTCGATAAATATTAAAAAGAGATTTTCGAGCTCGATTTTGGCGAATGAACTCCAATTCAAAATCCGAAAGTGCCGTTAGGTTCGTATGATTATTTGTGACCTTTATGAACTTTCGAAAGTGAATTTCGAGGTTGTTCGGCTAGTTTTCGCTAAAATACCGTAAGTTAAATAATTTGACCTTTTTCCATTTAATTTGCATATTGAGTTTCGGGAGTCCGATTTGAGATCCGCATTAGCAAGTGTGTTACGTATATTTTTTATAACATACTTGAGAAATTTGGGATCATTTCGAATTTCGTAGAGTTCCGTTTTAATTTTCGTCGCGAAAAGAAAAGAAAAGAAAAGAAAAGAAAATAAAATAAAAGAAAGTAATAAAGAAAAGAAAGATTAAAGGAAAGAAAATATAACAAAGGGAGGCGGTGCTAAAGGGTCTACTCCCTTAGCTGATTTCATTCATAAAGTAAAACGAAACAGAGCAACAAAACACGAAACAGAGAACGCGGCGAAGAGGAAAAGAAAAATACTAGAAAATGAGAAAAGAAAGGAAAAGGAGCGGAGAAAAAGTAGAATTTTTACCCTGAAATATTCAGGTAATGATCTTAATACATTATTTTAGTTTATTACGTTTTTTTTGAATATATTTTGACGGTAAAAATTGGGATATTAGACATCGTTTTAATAAGTTCAACTGATAGTTTAAAGGGTCAATTGGACCCCGATAATGAAATTGATTATATATTCATACTCAGGGAGGTATGGGCAACATACAAATATAATTTATTTAGGGTTTGGTTATGTGACCTCAAACCCTGTACATAGGCCTGGCCTGCGTATTGCGTATGCGAATAGGGTATCAGGTTCCTAACTGGATTGCCCTAAGATGTAAGGAATGAAACCTTTAGCCTTATGTGATATATTTTTCTGCTTATTGAACACAATGGGATCGTGTGGCAATGGCAATGAATCCAAAGGACAAAGCAGTTGTTGAGTAGTTGTGCGAACTTTGTACCAAGGTAAGTGTTTGTATCCATTTCTTTGGATAATCTACCACGTGTTCTTTACGTGTGTAGCTGCCGATAGGCGTACTCATTACGCCTTAGCTTTGGATTTACATTATATATTATATGTTATGTCATGTTGTTGGTATTGCATTGAGGATCTGAGCATCGCACTCTGGCTGTGAGTTGACATATACTTTTCGGCTGTCGATGAGAGTCCCGCGCTGGTGATGGGTTATTATTGCATCATGTTGCATTCATATGCATTATATTTCATTCATATGCATTCCATTGCATACATATTGGGTGTAGGAGGATATTGCCCCAGGAGTAGGATGATTCCGCTCCATTGCATACATATTGGGTGCAGGAGTATTCTGCCCCAGGAGAGTGCAGGAGTATTCCGCCTCTGATTCATATTATATTGGGTGCAGGAGTATTCCGCCCCAGGAGAGTGCATGAGTATTCCGCCTCTGATTCATATTATATTGGGTGCGGGAGTATTCCGCCTCAGTAGAGTGCAGGAGTATTCCGCCTCTAATTCATATTATATTGGGTGTATGAGTATTCCGCCCCAGGAGAGTGCAGGAGTATTCCGCCTCTGATTTATATCATATCGGGTGCAGGAGTATTACACCCCAGGAGTAGGAGTATTCCGCTCCAGTTGGTTACTATATTGCATTCCCCTCGAATGCAGGAGTATTCCGCTTCGAGACGGGATTACGGGCACATGTGACCCCATTTTATCATACTGTATTTATTCCATTTCATTGCACTGCATGCTGACTACTGTGTGACTATCATGCGGTGCATGTTGTGGACATATTTCAGTTTGCCTATATATTTCTGGCTCATATCCTCGGTTGCACGCCGAAACAGTATAAATATATGGATCGAGTTGCACACCGCAACAGTATAAAATACGGATAGGGTTGCACACCGCAACAGTATAAAATACGGATCGGGTTGCACGCAACAGTATAAATATATGGATCGGGTTGCACGCTGCAATAGTATAAATATATGGATCGGGTTGCACACCGCAACAGTATAAAATACGGATCGGGTTGCACGCAACAGTATAAATATATGGATCGGATTGCACGCCGCAACAGTATGTATTTCTGATTGTTGATATTTTTGGGATACTTAAAAACCTATATGTTCTGTCTACTTTATGTCCCTGGTTGTTCATGGTTCCATACGTGTTTTCAGTTATTATCTGGCTCTTCCTTTTTATAGTTTAAATAAGATGGATTTGGTTTACCTGTTTTTTTACTCCCTGGCTAGCTATCCTATTCTTTGAGGTGGCTAGTCTGCCCCACTTATTGAGTAATTTTGACTCACCCTTGTTTGTTGTTTGTTTTTGTCTATCTATTTCGTTTCGGCAGGTTCGCTCCAGGATTGAGTTCGCCACGTTGTGAAGGAGCGAAGATGACTTTAGCTATCAGGGTGAGCCAGCTTTTATTCAGGATGGCCACCAGTTTTATGTTTACTATTTCAGTTGTATTTTGCTCCCTTCAGGAGGTATCTGTCTTCTTTTGTACTCTTAGATGTCTAGTCTGGATAGCCCTAAACCTAGTATATTCGGTAGTCAGCCGTAATTTCTTTTGTACAGCTTAGAGGTATCAGTATGTCTGTGCTTTTCTAAGTCTTGTTCTTATTTATGAATTGAATTATATTTATTTTTCTAATTTAATTGGTAAGAGTTCGCCCGATGGGTCTAGGGGAGGATGTCGGGTGCCCGCACGGCCTAGCCGTATTTCAGGTCGTGTCAGTTGGTATCAGAGCCCGGTTTAGAGTCTATCCAGACTCAGACAGTGTCTAGTCGAGTCTCGCTGATGGGTACGTAGACGTCCGTACTTATCTATGAGAGGCTATGATGGTATTTAGGCAGTTTCACTTCCTTCTTTTTTGATCGTGCGTCGGTCTAGGATGCAAAAGTATTTTCGTTAATTTCTTCGTGATAATTGTGAACTCTCGTGCGACAAATCAGCAAACGATAGGAGTTCAGGACGAAGTAGTCTAGCATGGGGCTAGCGCTGCTCAAGCCCCGAGAATTGTCGTGCTGACGATCCAGTTGCGCAGGCCCCAGCTGTACGAGCTCGCGATGGGCAAGGGAGCAGGGCCTTGTGGTTCCCATTGCTCTCTACGATGCTTTTTTGAGAATCTTGGCGACGCAGATGCCGCAATAACCTATTATTCGCTAGGAAGCTTATCAGGTCACCGCATATGCAGATGTTCGGACTTAGAAAGCTCTTATTCCAGTTCTTAATATTGCCGCAGTAAATTATGTTCCGGAGGCAGCATGTGTTGTGCCTCTAGTTATTCTGGCTGGTTGGCTAACCTGAGTAATGGCTCGGTCCGAGTGTCTAAAGAGGATGCATTATTCTACCCAAATTAACCTTATGATGTTATCCTGTGTAAGTTTTTTTTGTAAAAAAAAAAAAGTAAAATGATGTCAGCGTATCATTCAGGCTCTTGAGTTTTTTTTTTTAAAAAGTAAAATGATGTCAGCGTATCATTCAGGCTCTTGATTATATCGAGCGGGATGGTGTTGATTATTCTGCTTTCCAGTTTCAAGGCTCCAGCCTTGAATTGGTGGACCACTCTCTTATTAGCTAACTTGGTTCGATTTTTCTTCTAGATTCGTGGAAAAGTTCCTTTCGAGTAGCGAGCGAGATGAAGAGTGTTGCCAGTTTGAGTGGATTAGACAAGGTAGCCTGTTGGTTTCAGAATATGAGATTGAATTCTATAAAATGGCTGAATATGCATTAGAACTAGTCCATGAGCCTTTCGAGAGATTCAAAAATTTATTGATGACCTTTCTTTTTCCTTGAGATCCCAGATGGCTTGAGAGATTGAGGTCGGGATTTCATTTGATGTTGTTGTTGATATTGCCCGAAGGTAGGAGGCATACCATAAGTTAGAGCGGGAAGAGTTAGAGCGGGAGAGCAAGAGATCCCATGGCCCTAGTGGGCAACCATGGTACCTCATTTGGAGGTAAGAGTTCTGATTATTTTGGGAGGTCACCTTCCAGGTTATCTCAGCTTGTGTCACGCGATTCTTAGAGTGCGCCAGTAGTTCGTCAATATCAGACCCAGTTTTTCTCTTTATAGCTATCAACAATCTGTCCAACTTCTATTTTTACTGAAAAGGTGTTATCATTGTCGCGAGCCTGTCATCTTTGGTGGAGTTCTCCCTTACTCCGGCAAGTAGGAAGTCATCCTTTCTCTCGTAATCAGGCACCTGCACAGTCGCAGGGGATTTCATTTAGATCTCAATCAGCAAGAGAAATGCCACCAACAAATAGAGGTCGAGAGCGTGGTGGTAGTAGTTCTTCAGAAGGTGATTATTAGGGTAGTGGCTCAGCTCAGCTACAGAGGCAGTTCTATGAATTGCCAGTCTTGCAGGATGCTGAGGCATCCGATGTAGTAGACTCAAGTATTTCTTCTTCCCATATATGTGAGTAAGATTTGATTCTTCCGATCGATCTGGAAATGGTGTGTCTTATCATGTTTCGATGGTTTCCTTGGATGTCGTTTCTATTAGGAATCGGTTGCGATAGAAGGGTGAGCTTCTGATATGGTTTATTCCTGGTATTCGTGAGATCCTACTAGTTGATCTGGTTTAAATGTGAGAAATTTGGGAGAGAGTGTCGGTATGGTCTGCTTGGCATCTTGTTGTGCCACCTTCTATTATTATGTAAAATTAGTTTACCTCCCTTTTTGGAATTCCGTGTTGGTTGAATGATGGGATTCTAGTTCATCACCATCAGAGAGTGTTATTGTTTCTTCCGGCGTAAAGCGGTTAGTAAGTAATATTCGATCTACGTATCTCCTCTTGGTTCGAGACGCTAGTAAAGTCATGTTAGTTTATGAGCTTGTCTCAGCTATAAAAGATTTTTCTAGTAAATTGTTGGAGTTTCCGTCTTATTAGAAAGATAAATTGGAATGGATAGTGTTCCATAAAGCTCATTTAATATCTATTTCTTCAATTGCGATTCTTTGGCTAACCTGACCCGGAAGCAGTCTAGCTCTAGTAGCCAAGCAAATAAGAAGCTGAGCTTTCTGAAGCTCTAATTATTCCTATCCTCAGTCCATTGCCATTTTTTTTCATCCGGTACTAGTGAGCTTGGGCGGTTAGTAGCCGTTTGTGGTGTTCCCTGTGTTGAGCCAGAGTGCGTGTCAAGGTAGCTGGGTAAGCGCATTATTGTGTTTAGGACTACTAAAGGTAATGAGGGGCATCATTTGACCTCTTATTTGATCCATCAGGCGGTGGTGCTTACGAAAAAGATATGGAGTTGTGAACTCGGGAGTTGCAGTCGTTTGGCAACTCGAGAGAGTAATTTGGTAGCTCAGGTCTTAGCCGCATTCTGTTTTTAGCTATGTCTTCCTTAGTCCGGTAGACTGTGCGAGGATGGCTATTTCTATTCAAGTTAGCTGTATGAGTTAATGCTCCAAGTAGAGGAGTCGTTCTCCAATACTGAATGCTAATATTAAATCTCTAAGGTGTTGCTGAAGCGTAAGCTAGTTCTTTGTTTCATCGACCTGTTCTATATCGAAAAGTATATTGAGGAGGCGATTCATCGTCGAAATTATGTTAATCCATCTAGAGTCCCATGTATCTTTGTTTCGAAAATGTAGAACTCTCCTCTCGTGATCAAGGAAAGATCAGCTTAGTCAGAATAAGCTGTGCAATGGTATTATGATATTGTCCAAATAAATTTTATTTCAAAAGTTTCATATGCGTGTTATAATTCTGATCCTGTAATCAGGAGATAATGCCCGTAGAGTAGCTTATGAAGGTCGTGCAAGTTCTTTTGTTATCTGTGCGAATTTTTCTTTAGACTTAGGCTCGTTCGAAGACGAACGAGAGTTTAAGTGGAGGAGTATGAAACGACCTTACGGAGTCGTTCCGGAAGTTAGGCTTCGATTGGCGTGCTAATAATTTTATAATCTTCGTAAGGTCTATTAGGATCTTTCTGTAAAATTTAAGCTAAATCAGACTTCGTTTGGTACGTATCGGAAGAAGATTTCAGTTTTTATTGCCGATAAATATTAAAAAGAGATTTTCGAGCTCGATTTTGGCGATTGAACTCCGATTCAAAATCTGAAAGTGCCGTTAGGTTCGTATGATTATTTGTGACTTTTGTGAACTTTCGAAAGTGAATTTCGAGGTTGTTCGGCTAGTTTCCGCTAAAATGCCGAAAGTTAAATAATTTGACCTTTTTCCATTTAATTTGCATATTGAGTTTTGGGAGTCCGATTTGAGATCCGCCTTAGCAAGTGTGTTACATATATTTTGTATAACTTACTTGAGAAATTAGGGATCATTTCGAATTTCGTAGAGTTCCGCTTAAATTTTCGTCGCGAAAAAAAAAGAAAATAAAATAAAATAAAATAAAATAAAAGAAAAGAAAGTAAAAAAGAAAAGAAAGATTAAAGGAAAGAAAATATAACAAAGGGAGGCGGTGCTAAAGGGTCTACTCCCTTAGTTGATTTCATTCATAAATAAAACGAAACAGAGCAACAAAACACGAAACAGAGAACGCGACGAAGAGGAAAAGAAAAATACTAGAAAATGAGAAAAGAAAGGAAAAGGAGCGGAGAAAAAGTAGAATTTTTACCCCGAAACATTCAGGTAATGATCTTAATACATTATTTTAGTTTATTACGTGTTTTTGAATATATTTTGACGGTAAAAATTGGGATATTAGACATCATTTTAATAAGTTTAACTGATAGTTTAAAGGGTCAATTGGACCCCGATAATGAAATTGATTATATATTCGTACTCAGTGAGTTATGGGCAAAATACAAATGTAATTTATTTAGGGTTTGGTTATGTGACCTCAAACCCTGTACATAGGCCTGGCCTGCGTATTGCGTATGCGAATAGGGTATCAGGTTCCTAACTGGATTGCCCTAAGACGTAAGGAATGAAGCCTTTAGCCTTATGTGATATATTTTTCTGCTTATTGAACACAATGGGATCGTGTGGCAATGGCAATGAATCCAAAGGACAAAGCAGTTGTTGAGTAGTTGTGCGAACTTTGTAACAAGGTAAGTATTTGTATCCATTTTTTTGGAGGCCCTTGGCCTCGTGGATAATCTACCATGTGTTCCTTACGTGTGTTGCTGGCGATAGGCGTACTCATTACGCCTTAGCTTTGGATTTACATTATATATTATATGTTATGTCATGTTGTTGGTATTGCATTGATGATCTGAGCATAACACTCTGGCTGTGAGTTGGCATATACTTTCCGGCAGTCGATTGGAGTCCCGCGCTGGTGATGGGTTATTATTGCATCATGTTGCATTCATATGCATTATGTTGCATTCATATGCATTCAATTGCATACATATAGGGTCCAGGAGGATTCCGCCCAAGGAGCAGAAGGATTCTGCTCCATTGCATACATATTGGGTGCAGGAGTATTCTGCCCCAAGAGAATGCAGGAGTATTCCGCCTCTGATTCATATTATATTGGGTGCAGGAGTATTCCGCCCCAGGAGAGTGCAGGAGTATTCCGCCTCTGATTCATATTATATTGGGTGCAGGAGTATTCTGCCCCAGGAGAGTGCAGGAGTATTCCGCCTCTGATTCATATTATATAGGGTGCAGGAGTAGTCCGCCCGAGGAGAGTGCAGGGGTATTCCGCCTCTGGTTTGTATCATATCGGGTGCAGGTGTATTCCACCCCAGGAGAGTGCAGGAGTATTCCGCCTCTTATTCATATTATATTGGCTGCAAGAGTATTCCGCCCCAGGAGAGTGCAGGAGTATTCCGCCTCTGGTTTATATCATATCTGATCCCGGAGTATTCCGCCCCAGGAGTAGGAGTATTCCGTTCCAGTTGGTTACTATATTGCATTCCCCTCGAATGCAGGAGTATTCTGTTTCGAGACAGGATTACGGGCACATGTGACCCCATTGCATCATACTGCATTCATCCCATTTTATTGCACCGCATGCTGACTACTATGTGACTATCTTGCGGTCATTTATGTATGCGGTATGTATATCATGTTGTGGACATATTTCAGTTTGCCTTTTCTATTTCTGGCTCGTATCGTGGGTTGCACGCCGCAACAGTATAAATATATGGATCGGGTTGCACACCGCAACAGTATAAAATACGAATTAGGTTGCACGCAACAGTATAAATATATGGATCGGGTTGCAGGCCGTGACATTATAAATATATGGATCGGGTTGCACGCCGCAGTAGTATAAATATATGGATCGGGTTGCACACCGCAACAGTATAAAATACGGATCGGGTTGCACGCAACAGTATAAATATATGGATCGAATTGCATGCCGCAACAGTATGTATTTCTGATTGTTGATATTTTTGGGATACTTAAAAACCTATATGTTCTGTCTACTTTATGTCCCTGGTTGTTTATGTTTCCATACGTGTTTCCAGTTATTATCTGGCTCTGCCTTTTTATATTTAAATAAGAAGGATTTGGTTTGCCTGTTTTTCTTCTCCCTGGCTAGCTATCCTATTCTTTGAGGTGGCTAGTCTGCCCCACTTATTGAGTCCTTTTCACTCATCCTTGTTTGTTGTTTGTTTTTGTCTATCTATTTCGTTTCGGCAGGTTCGCTCCAGGATTGAGTTCGCCACGTTGTGAAGGAGCGAAGACGACTTCAGCTGTCAGGGTGAGCCAGCTTTTATTCTGGATGGCCACCAGTTTTATGTTTACTATTTTAGTTGTATTTTGCTCCTTTCAGGAGGTATTTGTCTTCTTTTGTACTCTTAGATGTCTAGTCTGGATAGCCCTAAACCTAGTATGTTGGGTAGTCAGCCGTAATTTCTTTTGTATAGCTTAGAGGTATCAATATGTCTGTGCTTTTCTGAGTCTTTTTCTTATTTATGAATTGAATTATATTTATTTTCCTAATTTAATTGGTAAGGGTTCGCTTGATGAGTCTAGGGGAGGATGTCGGGTGCCTGCACGGCCTAGCCAGATTTCGAGTCGTGTCAGAACCATCGACACAAACATACGCCACCACAATCAATGCTGCTAAGAAAACACAACCACCATAAAACTTTGGAGACCCATCGGTTAAAGCTCGAACAACAACACACAATGGGATACCTAAAGACTATTATGGAGTTATGGCGGAGAAATGCAAGCTAACGCTCATTGGAAAATTTTTGAAGACCAGACCACAGATTGATCTTATTGGATCTGTAGTGGGAGAGAGGGTACCACTAAAAGGCACAATGAAAATTGGGGTTTACGATTATAGAATAGTTTTCGTTGATTGCACTAATATAGAGGACTATGACATAGTGTACTACAGGAGGTCAATGAGAATTGGGGAATGCAGATGTGGCTTAGTAAATGGTCTCCAGATTTCAAACCAGAGCAAGACAGTCCTTGATTTACCTTACCATCTTCATTCATGATTTTATATCAAACAAATCACAGTGGGTCTACCCTTGGCTTTGGATGCTGCTACTATATCGAGAACTAGACCTAGTATGACTAAAGTTAAAGTTGAAATTAATTTAACTAAACCTAAGCTTAGTCAGATCTAGATTTGTAGGGAGGATGAATCTAGTCCTCTGAAGGATTTTGCCCAAAAAATTGAGTATGAGAATGTGCCTAGATACTGTAATAACTGCAGAATGCTAGGTCACTCTATTGATGTATGTAAAGCTTTAGAGAGTAAAAAGTTATTGGAAAAAAAGAAATAAAAAAAAAGTGCAAGTCAAAACAAGGAGAGTGAAACAAAAAATGTACAAGAACTGCAGGACAAAGTTGATGAGGGAGAAACAAAAGTCACAGGAGCTGAAGAACAAATCACAAAAAAAGCTTAAGCCAAGGCCATTACAGATCGCTTTAATAAAAACCAAAAATAAAAATTAAAGAGGGAAATGTGGAGGAGAGAGTTGCTTTGAGGGGATCTACCAGGAACCAAATGGTGACTAATGTACCTAGTATTGTTGAACAAATGGTGGAAGGGGTTGATGAAACTCCTGGAACATCCAATGATGATAGAAATGTACAGGCAGAAAAAGAATTACCAAAACAAGGAGGTGTAGTTGAAGGTGAGTTAGGAACAACAATTTCTCAAGATATACCTATTGCAGTTCACAATGCTTTCCAGCAGCTAGACCAATTATATGAGCAGGATGGAGAGGATAAGGAACTAATCCAACATGAAGATGTAGTGGAAAGTTCATTTGAGCCTGAACAAGCTTCAGAGCAAGAAGTTAATTAGCAGGAAGATGAAAAAACTTCAGAACCCAAGGGGGATCAAGAGGCTAATAAGCAGAAAGGTGAAAAAGCAGTTTTCTAACCTACAACTTTTACTGATCAATGCAGAGAACTCAGAGGGATCAAATTGGTGGTGGAATTACTAGCTATTAGCGAGGAATCTTATGATGATCAAGTTCCAGACAACCTAATTAAAGTCTTTTCACCTAGCGGGAAAGCACAAGATGATGTAGTTGAGCAACATTTTCAGGAAATGATTAATAAAGGAGGCTTATCTCCGAGAGCTAAACATGATAACAATAAAAAAGCAACAAAGAGGAAATCTACTACTGCATCAAAGGGCAGAGATAGGGAAAAAATAAGACAACAAAAGTAATGTCCTTATGATTAATACAATCATATAAAATATTAGAGGGGTGAGAACCAAGGGACCTTTAGTAAGACTAATGCACTTAATCAAAATACGTAAGGTCTCTTTCATTGCTATACAAGAGCCTTTTGTACAGAACTCAAGGAGGCATAAGGAAAAAATAGAAAAATACAAAAATAATAGGTTTTCAAAATGCTGTGTCAAACTGCAATGGAAAATTTTGGTTTTTTTGGGAGAATACATATAATTGCACATTGGTAGTAGATCATGCTCAACAGCTTACTCTCAAGGTTAATAATATTATTTCCAGGATTGATGTGTTCATCACAGTGGTGTATGCTAAAACAAGTTCTAGGAAAAGAGTTGAGTTATGGGAGAGTTTAGAGCAGACCAACATTAATATTAATAGTGCCTAGGTTGTTTTTTGGTGATTTTAATGTGATCATGTCATCCAGTGAAAATCAAGGGGGAAAAAGACATAGATTGAGCTAGAGTGCAGACTTTATCAATTGTATGGACTCATGTGGTATGATGGATGCAGGCTTTGATGTCATTTCATTCACATGGACCAATGGGAGAAGGAAGAGGAAAAAGATTTCACAAAGGCTTGACAGGGTTCTATATAATGGTGAGTGGTCCAGCACATTTCCAGTGGTATCTATCGGCATCTACCAGGGACTGGTTCAGTTCATAATGCACTTTTGTTGAAGTGTGCATTGAATGATACAAATCCAGTTAAATACTTCAAGTTCTTGAATTTTTGGGTTGATCAACCAAACTTCTTACAAATTGTTCAGGATGCATGAGACATACAGTTTGCAGGTAATTCAATGCGGGTGTTACAACATAAATTGAAGAGGGTAGCACAGACACTTAGTATCTGGTAAAAGAAAATATTGGCAATGTTCGTGATAAAATTCAAGAGTTAGAACAAAAGGTGGAAGATATGCAAGGCACTTTTGAGAATGATAATAGTGATCAGAATAGAATCAAACTATGTAAACTTTATGCTGAGCAAACTAAATGGAGTAGTATGCAAGCTTCTATCTCGAAACAGAAAGCTAGGATTAATTGGGAACATGATGGGGATAATAATAACAAATACTTTCATAGTGTCCTCAGACAAAGAAGGAAAATGGCTCATTTGCACAGAATTAAAAGCAATGATGGTATCTGGAGGCAAGGAATCAGAATATAGCAGATGCTGATGTTCAACACTTTAGCTCTCTCTTTGCTCAGCCAACTCAAGACATTGATTAAAAACTCATTAAAAGGATTGTTCCTAAGGTAACAACTGCAGATAATGAAGAATTGACCAAGTTCCCTACAAGGTTGGAAATAAAAGAGGCAGTGTTTGCTCTTACTTCTGAAAGTGCTGTTGGGCCTGATGGTTTCAGTGGAAAATTTTACCAAGTGACTTGGGAAATCATTTCTGAAGACATTATCAAGATGATTACTGATTTTTTTTTGGGGGGGGGGGGGGATTGACTAAGTATATTACTCACACTTGTCTAATCTTACTACCTAAAGCTGAAGCCCCAGAGAATTTCTCTCAGCTTAGACCTATAAGTCTGATTAACTTCTGAAACAAAATCATATCCAGAATCATTATCAATAGAATGTCTCATCTGCTACCTAGACTAATTTCTGAGAATCAAACAGGATTTGTGAAAAGGGAGATTGATCACTGAGAATATTTTGTTAGCTCAAGAGATTGTTCAAGACATTGATAAAAAGAACAAGGGAGGGAATGATGTTCTTAAATTGGATATGGCTAAGGCATATGACAGAGTATCTTGGCTCTTTCTTACTACTATGTTAAGACATATGTGTTTTTTCAGAGATTTTTATTGACATGATCTTCCGACTCATATCAGATGTGTGGTACTCTATCATTATAAATGGTGAAAGACATGGTTTCTTCCAGTCTACTAGAGGTTTAAAATAAGGTGATCCATTGTCACCAGGTTTATTCTTCCTAGCTTCTCAAAGTCTTTCCATTGCATTGAATCAACTCTATGAGAAAGAAAGGTACATAGGATTTCAGATGCAAAGAAAGGCCCTCAAATTAATCATCTAGCTTATGTTGATGACCTGCTCATTTTCACATGAAGTGACAAATGGTCCCTTAAAAAGATTATGAGAAAACTTCACATGTATGAGACCTCATCTGGGCAAGAGATAAACAAAGAAAAAAGTTTTTTCCTAACTGCAACTCATTCACCTGAGTACAGTAGAAGAAGGATTTCTCAAGTTATTGGATATGACCACCAGCATTTTCCTCTGAAATATCTAGGGTGCCCAATATATCCTGGAAGAAAAAAGATCAACTACTTTGCAGAAATAGTAGAAAAGATTGGAGGGTGGCAAGGAAAAATTATCTCAACTGGAGGAAGAGCAACTCTTATTAATCATGTCCTCAAGTCACAAGCCATTTACATTCTCGCTGCTATATCTCCTCCAAAAACAATCTTCAAGCAGCTGGAAAATACTTTGCAAATTTTTTCTGGGGCTCTAATGAAGAAAAGAAGAACTTTAATTGGAGCTCATGGAAAAATTTGTGCTATCCAGTTAGAGAAGAAGGTGCTGGTTTTAAGAGTAGCAGACATTGCCAAGTCTTTCTCTGTTAAGAGATGGTGGAGGTTTAGAGATGACAATAACTTGTGGGTTAAGTTTATTAAGGCAAAGTATTCTTAGAAAGCCATCATGTTACAAGAAAGAGTAATCCTAAAGATTTGGCTGGGTGGAGGGATCTTGTCAAAATGAGAGAGATTGCAGAACCTCACATATTCTGGAAAATTCATGATGCTCATATATATTTTTGGTGGGATAGATGGCATGAGGGTGGTCCTATAGCTACTCAACTAGTGCAGGGGAAAACAAACTCTTTGACAGTAGATGACTGCATTGTAGGAAATATCGAACATGGAATTCATATCTAAGATTGTTCCATTGGAGATATGTCAGCAAATAAAACATAAGTACATATAGGTGATAGAAGTCTTCATGATGGAGCTGTGTGGATCATAAACAATGATGGAAACGTCACTTTGACATAAACTCTGTCAATTGTTAGGCAGAAGAGAGAACAACATGATCGTTGGAAGAAGATTTGGAAGAAAAATGTTCCTTTTAAGATTTCCTCTAACTTATGGATGTTGAACCCCAAAAATTACCCTTTCTTTAAGAAAAATGTAGGTTTCGGGTATATTTCAATAAAATGGGACTCTAAAGGACTTTCTTTGGAGTCGCCACCTAATTTAGGAGAATTAGGAACCAATTAATTAAATAGTGCGTGCAAGCACTCCGTTTTAAGGAAAATGGTCTTTTCAGAGATTCTAAGTAAGAGGTTCAATTATTTTCGAAAGAAGGTTTCAATTTGAAAGCACTTTCGAAAATCCACAAAATGTGGTTAATCCTTCGGTTTTCACAAAATAGCTAAATAAATGCAAGTTTACAAAATTTAGTTCAAAAAGCTTTGAAATTAATGCTAAAATCTAAGATTTTAATAAATTACGCTTTAAATAAATATGAATTTAAATGTAATAATAATAAGAATAATAATAATAATAAATGTATTTTGGGAAGAGATAAGAAAATTAATTAACATGGAGAAAATCTCAATTGAAGTTGCAATTTAAGGGATTTGAAACAAAGTTACTACTTTTATTATTTCCAAATTTTATTGCACACACTATTTAACTAAAAGGTTTAAAATTCCTAAATAAGATGGAAATTCAAAAGAAATAAATATTCGCAACATAACTCAATAAATAGCTAAACATTCATTCATAATCAATCAAATAAATTATTCTACAATAATTATCTACGGGGAATTCTATAGACATGCAATATCTAAGAGATAGAGGGGAGAGAGAAGGATTTAAAAGAAGAACCCGGAAAATTTGACAAACTCATGGGAGCCTTGAATTTTATCTTTTATACATTATGCCCATGAGCCTAAGTTATATTAAGCGGCTCAACAAAGCATTTTTTTTAAAAAAAAAATTCTAAGGTCTTCGTTTCTTGAACGCTTGGCCCCGGACTCAACCCCAAGTGACTCCGATGCAACTTCATCCAAAGACCATCCCAACTTGCGAGTTTTAGCCAACTCGTCCCAAAGTTGTATCCATGCCAAAAATGAAAACAAGAGATAAAATTAGTGCATGTTTACAGTAAAATAAACTTAGTACAAACAGCCAGGGAGTTCAATGTCCAGAATCAAGCCAATATATTGATATTAAAATAGAGTTCAAACCAGGAAAAATTTATAAACAGAACATGAGCAGGCTGAACATAACCTACAACTACTGGACAATTCACAGAAACACTTACTATCTCCCCATCAAAATTCCCTCAATTGAATCCTTAAATTTGATCAAAATAACATACTATTTTTGACAAAGAAAGCCAGCTTACCAACCTTTGGGAACAGACCATTACCACATTGGAAACAATTTAAAATAGCGCAGGGAATGACTCAATGATCCAGCTAACCAAACATTCAAAAAGAAAACAGAACTAAGCACAGCCCCTGAACCTTCTTCCTACAAACCTGCAAAACACCTAATATCTCTAATCATCTCTAAACCCCTGCAGCTGCTCTACACTCACCTGCACACACTCACAACCTCCAGACACTCATCTGAGCTCCCTCTAGCTAACTACCAGCACACCCTCTCACTCATCAAAGCAAAACAGCCCCTATTCATCCTCACAAGGCTTCTCATACACATACACATCTACTGAACAAAGACCTGGACAAACAACTAGCCCTGCAATACCTCATACCTAGCAGACATCCACACACCAAAGAGACTTCACAAAATCACTCAAAGACACACCTTCTGCACATATATCAGGAAACCAGACAAACTTGCTCTACTTCTACATGCCCTGAGCCAAACCAATGAACAAAACCCCTATTACTTACTGAACTAGGCTCCCTGATTCAATACCCTTTCAAACAAACAGAGAACCAGAAACAACAACTACTTCCAGCACCCAGACAACAGGTCATAGCCATAAGAATTCATCCCAATCAGAAAGTACTTCATTCAAAATCTAAACTCCTGAGCAATCTGCTTCTACATTTTCAACTCAATAGAAAAAAAAACCAGACAGAAGGGGAAACAACAGGGAGTTACTATCACATTGGTAAAACAAAATTTCATTTTCGTCTGATATAAGCATGAAATCAAGGCTAAGAAGACCAGCTAACAGCTATTATCTTTAAACTATTCTATGTTCTACCCTTGAAAGGATCATCCAAGCTACGCTTTATGCATATGTGTTGATTAAAATTTCACTAACAAATACCTTAACCTAATCATATTGACTTACAAGCTTGATTTAATTTAAACAAACAAACTGAAGCAGATAAACACACCATAGAGCAAAAACATTAACGAATAGGAATCACTGACCTTTTGCGAGGCAGTGAAACGAGGCGGTTGATCTGAAGTCCGTATGCCCGAACAAGCTATGAAAACTCGACGATTCACCAAAATTTAAAGGTCGGAAATTAGGAAGGAAAAATGAAATCGCTATTAAAAAAGCACTAAGGGGGTCCTCGTTTCCGAAGTCCCTCAATTCCTTCAACCAAAATCCGACCCCTACATATGTGAATCGCAGGGGTATTTATAGGTGAAGTTTGGGGTCTAAAATGAGGTTCAAATCGATGTGGGAAAATGGGTGTAAAATGATGAAAACAAATCGGATACGTTGGATTCAAACTTTGATTCAAAATGGACGCTCAGATTTATCATCACTTGGACGATTTTAGTTGGTTTTTGATGGATAAGGTTCGTACCTTAAAGGACAATACTGGATTCTTCCTATTCGCCCACTGTACGACCGAAAAACAGCTGGATTTGAGAGGAAATTGGGGATTAGGGAAGGGGAATTAGATTAGGGTTCATGGATTAGGGAAGGAAGGGATGGGTCGCGGGTTGACTGGGTAAACTGATTGGGTAAGATTAGTGTGTGTGTGTGTGTGTGTAATGTGTATTGTTTGCGGAAATAGGCATAATATTTAGGCTAGGAACGATTTTGGCCTTTACTTTTAGATAAATTAGAAATTGAAGAGGTTGCGCGGGGTAGGATAGAAATTAGGCTACATCTCTCAATTTTAGCCTTTTCTTCCCAGATTTCATTAATTCACCTTAAAATTTGAAATTGATCTTTTATTAAAATAATTAGTATTAATTAAAATTTTCGGGACAAAATTGGGTGTCAACAGCTGCCCCTCTTTACCCGAAAAGAATGAAAGAGTTTTCAGGGTAAAGAAAGTTGACGTGAAAACCAATTTTGTCACGGTAAAGCCAAGACTTCGATTCCAAGGACCGAAATACGAGGCTTATGGACATGGCCGAACTCCGGTTTCTGAGTTGCCTACATATCTCGGGCTGAAAGAGAATCAGGCCATATGTAGTTCGACGACACTTAGATACGAAGACTCGCACGATTTGACAGAAAAGGACGCACGAATAGGAAAGAATTCAAACTGACTCCTAATCCGGAATGAAAGATTAGGTAAGAACTTGCTTGTTCGAGTGCGATTCTTTAGATCCTCGTTGACGAGTCTACCTCATATCAACGATTGCCCCAGTTCACTGCTAAGAAAAAGTTTCACGTTATGCTCCAAATGCTGCTGCGGTGCTGCTAAAGTCCTGTAATAAACTCGACAAACGGTAAGCGAGAAACTGCTAATAAAGCCTGATAATCAAAAGTAAAGAAATCAGCAAATATTGATGATACAAATTTGCAAGTGCGGGTTGCGATATCATTGATAAGTTGTCTTCCAATCAACTGGCGAAGCGATAAAGCAAGTGCGAAGGCATAATGCAAAGCATTTTCAACAATCTTGACAAATCAACTGGCAAGCCGGTCGGGCATGAAGTGAGGAGGGTCTTGGGGTTGATTGTCGAACAAATCAGCTGGCGAACCGGTCCGGCACGAAGCAAGGAGGGTCTCGGGACTGACCTGTTAACCTGTTAAGCTAAAAGTAAAGCGGTTCATAATATAAAGCAAGTGCAAAGTAATAGTTGAAAGCAAGTGCAAGGCAATTTGAACATCTTGACAAATCAACTGGCAAGCCGGTCGGGCATGCAGCAAGGAGGGTCTTGGGGTTGATTGCCGAAAAATCAGTTGGCGAACCGGTCCGACACGAAGCAAGGAGGGTCTCGGGACTGACCTGTTAACCTGAAAAGTAAAACAAGACGTAATACAAAGAAAATGCGAAGGCATAATTTAAAGCAAGTGCAAAGCAATTTGAACAATCTTGACAAATCAACTGGCAAGCCGATCGGGCACGCAGCAAGGAGGGTCTTGGGGTTGATTGTCGACAAATCAGCTGGCAATCCGGTCCGGCACAAAGCAAGGAGGGTCTCGGGGCTGACCTGTTTACCTGAAAAGTAAAATAAGGCGTAATGCAAAGAAAATACGAAGGCATAATTTAAAGCAAATGCAAAGAAATTTGAACAATCTTGACAAATCAACTGGCAAGCCGGTCGGGCACGCAGCAAGGAGGGTCTTGAGGTTGATTGTCGACAAATCAACTGGCAATCCGGTCCGGCACAAAGCAAGGAGGGTCTCAGGGCTGACCTGTTAAACTAAAAGTAAAGCAAGTCATAATATAAAGCAAGTGCAAAGGCATAATTGAAAGCAAGTGCAAAGCAATTTAGCATGAAATGTAAAGCAACGCAAGAGCAATTTAGCGAATCAACAGGCGTAAAAGTCCAACAAGAGAGAAGCCCCGCCTGGTGGTCAACCTGAAAAACGTAAAGCAATGCATCAATTTTAAAGCAAGTGCGACGACATAATTTAAAGCAAGTGCAAAGAAAAGCAGTGCGGGAATGTAGAGCAATGCGAGAGCCATTTGGCGAATCAATAGGCGAGATAATCCAACAAAGGGAATCCTCGTAGCTGACGGTCAACCTGAAAGAGTAAAGCAAGGCGTTAATTTTAAAGAAAGTGTGAAGGCATAATTCAAAGCATGTGCAAAGCAAAGTAATGCGGGAATGTAGTCAGTGCGATAGCCATTGATAAATCAATTGGCGAGACAATCCGGCAAGAATGGCCTTGTGCGGATTATCACCTGAAACAAAGTGATGCCCTATTTGGCTTAGTTTCAAAAACACAAAACAAGCCTCGGATTTGTCGCCTATTAGGAATGAAAGTCATAGGGGTAGAAATGCCGCCTGTTCGGCAATAACTCATGACAAAGCATAATGCTATAAGTCATGAAAAGGCAATGCGGCGCAATCTGCAAGGCTATTTTGGATCCGCGTTCAATAAATTGTTCATCCATAGTGCAAATGATCCTTTCGTTGCAAGCTTTAATGTTCCTGCTTTCAAAGAAAATTTTGTTAGTTTTGGGGAGGGTTGTTTGATTTGTGCTGATTCATCTTGAACTTGCTGCCGCTGCTCCCTCGTTCTTCTTTAGACTTGGGCTTGCAAATTATACTCAGAGACTTGACTTATGAACTCAATATTGTATAATATTTCAAGATAGAGGCAAAGTAAAGTAATTTGATAAAATATTAAATGATAATCATTTGATATGCAACCGTAGTTATAATGCATTTAAAAATTTCTGCTTTAACTCAAACTCATGACATATCTTGAAACAAACTGAACATCCTTTTTCTTTGCAACTCATGCTAATCTTGAATACCTTTAGAACTTTGCCACTTAATCCTTTGATAAGCCATACCAATTTTGCAAAAATCTACCCCTGTTATAATCTTTATGCCTTCGAACTCTCTTTTGCAAAATTTGCCCCGGTTTCTATCTTCCATATCTTCAATTCGTCTTGCAAAATTTGCCCCAGTTGCTTGCCTTAGGGGAAACTAAAAATTTTAATATTATGGAGTCGAGCCCGTTAAGAGCGCCTACGTATCCCTCCACGGGAATCAGACTGTGCGTAGTTCTGCTTACACAAAAAATTTTGGGATATATGGCAATCTAAGTATGGATCCGAATCCGAATTGGAATGCCTATACATCTGCCCAGATGCATAGTTCGGAATTACATCATCAAAAGATAAACAAGCTTAAGTGTTACAATATTTTGACCGAATCCGATGAGGATTGCCTACTTATCCTGTTGTCGTTCCAGGAATCAGGTCAGAAGTAGTTCAAATATACATAAAAGAGGAAATAGGGGATTCTTGTGCTAGTGCAACCGAACTCTATATGAGTTGCCTACGTATCCCGCCTCGGGAATCAGGTTACGCGTAGTTCGCATTACGTCAAAGATTACATTCGAACCAATGCTAACTTGCGGTTGCTTCAGACATAATATCTCTTGACAACATCTGCGTTGATTACCTTTGGCCAAACTTGATCATAAATATCTGCCAGGATTAGCGTTCTTCCACATAATGACATTGCCAACTTGGTGAAAATTTTTCCGTTGCTTCTTCTTAATTAGGAAAGAGCTTCTTCAACACCAATTGCCCGGGTTTGAAGTAAACTATTCAAATCTTCTCTTCGCGCATTCAAGATCTTCCAACTTATCTTTTTGAATGGTTTCTCAAATAAAGGACTTACATTTGTATAGATAAACCGCTTCGGCTCCAATTGCCGGCAAATAAAGCTGCCCCAGTTTGAAGTTTTAAGGGTAATATAATATCCAAAGAGTGCAAAAAGCAACTTTCCAGTAGATCATCCTTAAGTTGTCCAGTTGTTTCGTTATAGGCCACAAGCCAAGTTTAAGCAGGTTTTGTTATTTTTAATTTGAAACAATAGTAAGTATATTAATCAGAAGAAAATAATAAAGCACATAAATAATTAAAGTACAGCAAAGTAATAAGGTAGGAATGCATTGCATTTGTTTATTCAAAACCTAATTTAGGGAGGCATACAACATAAAAATAAACATGCAGGATTTTAAAAAAAGTTATTTGAAAGACATAAACATAAACAAAGTGCAAAACACAGTTTAAGGCCTCAAGCTGACTGTGATGCCAAAAAAAAATAGCGAGTTCATTCATCAAGTCTCTTTTGGACCACAAGTCCAATTAGCCATCACATCACTTGGTTCAGCATTCTGCACATGTGGCTCTTTCTCAGAATCTTCAATAGTTGCACTGCATTTCAATCCATCATTCAAGAATAGGCTGCCAACACCTTCAATCAAATTCTGCATGGCCATTTCTGGAGCTTGGACAAATGACTGGTTCAATGGTAAAAGAGGCTGTAGCATGACACTAGTCGGCTTCTTCTCAGACTCAACCTTTTCCATCTTTCCTTCAGCGGGTTTGCCACCTAGGCCAAAAGTTCCCTCATTCTTTGGCAATAGAGTTAGTGCTTTCTTAGGTACCTTAAAAGCAATATTATCAACATTTACATCATAAATAGAGACTATGGTGCCCTTCAGATTTGGTTCCTCCTCAAGAGAAATCATATTAACTGCATTGTTACCATGATTGGGAAGAGGATTATCATGCATATTTGGCTGAGTACCGGTGAGTTGAAAGGTGCCTGCTTTGATTAAACCCTCGACCTTGTCTTTGAAAGTATAACATCTCTCAATATCATGGCCGGCTGCCCCTGAGTGATAAGCACAGTGCTTATTTGCATCATACCATTTTGGAGGCGGGTTTGGGGTGTTATCAGGGATAGGCTGCACAACTCCTGCATTTCTTAATCTCTCAAAAAGCTGGCCATATGACTCGGCTAGGGGAGTATAGGTTTTGGTTGCTCGCCTTTCGTAATTCTGATTAAACTCTTGCACATTGGGATGAACAGGAGGACGAGGCTGGTAATTCTGGGGTGCTTGAAAATTGTGCTGACGAGGGTATTGATTAGGTGCATGTGCTCTAGGTTGGTAGTAATTTTCTTGTGCATTGTAAACCGGATAAGGAACAGGTGGCATCTGATAGTGAGTGGGGTAATTTGGGTAATATGGGCTTTGGTAGGTGGGAAAAGCAGACGAATTGTCAAAATTCAACTTTCCAGCTGGTCGACGCTCGATGTCTCCCACAACAGCTCCCACTTCCTCTTTCTTCTTTTTGTTAAAGCCATTACCAGACCCAGACTGGATTGCCTTACTTGTAGCTTGAAAAGCAGCCAAATTTGTGATCCTACCAGATTTCAAACCAGCTTCATACATCTCCCCCGTTTTCACTAGATTGGCAAAAGTAGAGTTAGTCATGGATGCCATTCGATCATAGTAGAATTCATCCAATGTCTCGATGAAATGGGAGGCTTAACTTTGGCCGCCTCACTCCTCCAACGTACCGCGTATTCCCTAAAAGTCTCGGTCGTCTTCTTCCTAAACCTTGCAATAGCCAACCGATCTAATGGTATTTCAGCATAGAAACCAAAAGGCCCCATGAAGTTGTGAGCCATACTCCTCCAGTTAATCCATTTTAAGGGATCCTGCTCGGAATATAAGCTTGCAGGATGGGTTCATTTTGGTAAGTGGAGGTTCGGTATGGATATGGAGTGTGTGTCTGATAATAAGTATTAGCAGGGTGCGGGGTGTATGATGGGTATTGTTGATGTGATGGGTAGATGGGTGGTCGGGTGATTGTTTGGCTAGATTGAGCGTTATTTGGAGGTGGAGCTTGGGCAAGTGGCAAGTTGCTTTGGTAGACTGGTGCTTTTAGAGAATTGTGGGTGTTCAAAGGTGTGTTCATATTGGCGACCCCATCAATTGAGCTCAGAGATTTCCCCAGAGATTGCCCCATTTGACCCAGAGAGTGGGATGCATCGGGCCCACGCAGCGGCGTGTTTTTAGGAGTTTGCCCTTTTACTGCAGCCAGTTCATCTTTTAACATCTGTAGTTCCTTAGCCATTTCAAGAATCATTTCGTCTTGAGCAATAATGATATTTCTTTTTGAAGACTCAGGAGTTGCAAGATTTTTCTCGGTATTGCAAGGTTCATCATCTATTCCGGTCATTGTCAGTTGTGGAAATGTGTACCAGTATGCAGATTGGTCTTTTGCCCTTGTGAAATAGGAGTGATCGGCCAGCTTAAATCAGCACAAATCAAACCTCTGTTTTGGGGAATAAACAAGACAAAAGAAAAAGTTCAAAAGTAACCATGTTAGTTTGCATGTCATTGGCAAAATTGCACACAAATCACGTAGCGCGCATCACGTAGCGCTTTGCATTTTAAACAAGTTGACATGTGGCAAACACAAGTAGTTGAGCGTAAATAAAAATGCAAGCGCATCCTATCCTGTACGGGGCCTCTTTGTGCCAGAGGTGGGCCTAAGACGCCAAATAGGTGATAATGAAAAGTAGTCCAAGCCGGTTTTGCAATAATCGAATTTAGAGTAAGTGACAATAACAATAATAATAATTTTCTTTCATTATAACTTGATTTTGAGTACATCATTGTTATATAAAAAATAGAAAGTACCGGACATAATTTAAATACATCGTTGTGAGTATAATGAAAATATAAATAACTGCTATAACTACACTGCATCAGGCTCGAGGAGGCAATGAAACTGAAGTGCGGGCCTGGTTAGGGTCAATCTTTGCTTGCTTGCACAATCGGTGTAATTTCTGACATCTGGTCCCAAATGTGGTTTACATCCAAAGACTTGCTTGAATCAAACATCGATCAAATGGATCGAACGTCTTATCGTCCCTTCGACGTCTCTTGCCCCAACTTGTTATCTTCTTCCAAGTATCTTCACAATTTCAACTTGATGACTATTTGAAATACCTCTTGAATTCAAGCGTCTTCTAGTCTACAAAATTAATAAAAGTTCTCTAAATTTAATTAATTGCAAAACTTGGCTTGGACTGGAAGTTCCGTTATCACATGAATACATAATATGCACTGTTGTTGGGTTTAAACCCGTCAACGAAAAAGGGCGGTTTTCCTAACTATGGAGGCGGTACCAAGGACCGGGTCCAATCTAAGGCTTATGCATGCATGTTCCTAACGAAAACTCTAGAGTGGGTTTACTAGATACAAGGCTGTTTTGAGTGGCAAGCGGTCACGCAGTAGTAAAACTATCCGCTCACCCCGCAGTTACGCGCACTCTTTTTTAAAGGGTTTTTTGTGAGTTGCAGGTGTATATGCATACACCTCGCGGGTATAAGTAACCATGAAGAAGCTCCCAGGAGTGGGGAAAATATGAACGGAATGCCAGTTTTATATGTGCACAAATAAAGTGTAGTGACATGCTTTCAGTGACAAACAATTGCAAATAATCAAATTAATTAAACATGTTATTTTGCAAATACTAAACAAATAAAGAGTTATCTTGTGAAAACCTTGCGGTTAGAACCTTAAGGTATCCCCAGCGGAGTCGCCATGCTGTTGAACCCCAAAAATTACCCTTTCTTTAAGAAAAAGGTAGGTTTCGGGTATATTTCAATAAAATGGGACTCCAAAGGACTTTCTTTGGAGTCGCCACCTAATTTAGGAGAATTAGGAACCAATTAATTAAATAGTGCATGAGAGCACTCCGTTTTAAGGAAAATGGTCTTTTCAGAGATTCTAAGTAAGAGGTTCAATTATTTTCGAAAGAAGGTTTCAATTTGAAAGCACTTTCGAAAATCCACAAAATGTGGTTAATCCTTCGGTTTTCACAAAATAGCTAAATAAATGCAAGTTTACAAAATTTAGTTCAAAAATCTTTGAAATTAATGCTAAAATCTAAGATTGTAATAAATTACGCTTTAAATAAATATGAATTTAAATGTAATAATAATAAGAATAATAATAATAATAAATGTATTTTGGAAAGAGATAAGAAAATTAATTAACATGGAGAAAATCTCAATTGAAGTTGCAATTTAAGGGATTTGAAACAAAGTTACTACTTTTATTATTTCCAAATTTTATTGCACGCACTATTTAACTAAAAGGTTCAAAATTTCTAAATAAGATGGAAATTCAAAAGAAATAAATATTCGCAAAATAACTCAATAAATAGCTAAACATTCATTCATAATCAATCAAATAAATTATTCTACAATAATTATCTACGGGGAATTCTATAGACGTGCAATTTCTAAGGGATAGAGGGGAGAGAGAAGGATTTAGAAGAAGAACCCGGAAAATTTGACAAACTCATGGGAGCCTTGAATTTTATCTTTTATACATTATGCCCATGAGCCTAAGTTATATTAAGCGGCTCAACAAAGCATTTTTTTAAAAAAAAAAAAAATTCTAAGGTGTTCGTTTCTTGAACGCTTGGCCCCGGACTCAACCCCAAGTGACTCCGATGCAACTTCATCCAAAGACCATCCCAACTTGCGAGTTTTAGCCAACTCGTCCCAAAGTTGTATCCATGCCAAAAATGCAAAACAAGAGATAAAATTAGTGCATGTTTACAGTAAAATAAACTTAGTACAAACAGCCAGGGAGTTCAATGTCCAGAATCAAGCCAATATATTGATTTTAAAATAGAGTTCAAACCAGGGAAAATTTATAAACAGAACATGAGCAGGCTGAACATAACCTACAACTACTTGACAATTCACAGAAACACTTACTATCTCCCCATCAAAATTCCCTCAATTGAACCCTTAAATTTGATCAAAATAACATACTATTTTTGACAAAGAAAGCCAGCTTACCAACCTTTGGGAACAGACCATTACCACATTGGAAACAATTTAAAATAGCGCAGGGAATGACTCAATGATCCAGCTAACCAAACATTCAAAAAGAAAACAGAACTAAGCACAGCCCCTGAACCTTCTTCCTACAAACCTGCAAAACACCTAATATCTCTAATCATCTCTAAACCCCTGCGGCTGCTCTACACTCACCTGCACACACTCACAACCTCCAGACACTCATCTGACCTCCCTCTAGCTAACTACCAGCACACCCTCTCACTCATCAAAGCAAAACAGCCCCTATTCATCCTCACACTGCTTCTCATACACATACACATCTACTGAACAAAGACCTGGACAAACAACTAGCCCTGCAATACCTCATACCTAGCAGACATCCACACACCAAAGAGACTTCACAAAATCACTCACAGACACACCTTCTGCACATATATCAGGAAACCAGACAAACTTGCTCTACTTCTACATGCCCTGAGCCAAACCAATGAACAAAACCCCTATTACTTACTGAACTAGGCTCCCTGATTCAATACCCTTTCAAACAAACAGAGAACCAGAAACAAGAACTACTTCCAACACCCAGACAACAGGTCATAGCTATAAGAATTCATCCCTATCAGAAAGCACTTCATCCAAAATCTAAACTCCTGAGCAATCTGCTTCTACATTTTCAACTCAATAGAAAAAAAACCAGACAGAAGGGGAAACAACAGGGAGTTACTATCACATTGGTAAAACAAAATTTCGTTTTCGTCTGATATAAGCATGGAATCAAGGCTAAGAAGACCAGCTAACAGCTATTATCAATAAACTATTCTATGTTCTACCCTTGAAAGGATCATCCAAGCTACGCTTTATGCATATGTGTTGATTAAAATTTCACTAACAAATACCTTAACCTAATCATATTGACTTAACAAGCCTGATTTAATTTAAACAAACAAACTGAAGCAGATAAACACACCATAGAGCAAAAACATTAACGAATAGGAATCACTGACCTTTTGCGAGGCAGTGAAACGAGGCGGTTGATCTGAAGTCCGTATGCCCGAACAAGCTATGAAAACTCGACGATTCACCAAAATTTAAAGGTCGGAAATTAGGAAGGAAAAATGAAATCGCTATTAAAAAAGCACTAAGGGCGTCCTCGTTTCCGAAGTCCCTCAATTCCTTCAACCAAAATCCGACCCCTAAATCTGTGAATCGCAGGGGTATTTATAGGCGAAGTTTGGGGTCTAAAATGAGGTTCAAATCGATGTGGGAAAATGGGTGTAAAATGATGAAAACAAATCGGATACGTTGGATTCAAACTTGGATTCAAAATGGACGCTCAGATTTATCATCACTTGGACGATTTTAGTTGGTTTTTGATGGATAAGGTTCGTACCTTAAAGGACAATGCTGGATTCTTCCTATTCGCCCACTGTATGACCGAGAAACAGCTGGATTTGAGAGGAAATTGGGGATTAGGGAAGGGGAATTAGATTAGGGTTCATGGATTAGGGAAGGAAGGGATGGGTCGCGGGTTGACTGGGTAAACTGATTGGGTAAGATTAGTGTGTGTGTAATGTGTTTTGTTTGCGGAAATAGGCATAATATTTAGGCTAGGAACAATTTTGGCCTTTACTTTTAGATAAATTAGAAATTGAAGAGGTTGCGCGGGGTAGGATAGAAATTAGGCTACATCTCACAATTTTAGCCTTTTCTTCCCAGATTTCATTAATTCACCTTAAAATTTGAAATTAATTTTTTATTAAAATAATTAGTATTAATTAAAATTTTCGGGACAAAATTGGGTGTCAACTATGGAGATCATTGAAGAGGAAATCACCAGTTGATGAGCAGATATTACAGTTTGGCCAAAATCTGGTGTCTAGATGTTCATGTTGTAGCCAACCCAAAAATGAAACCATTGATCATGTTCTAGTAGATAGTGAACTAGCTATTAAGATGTTGAAGTTCTTTGGAGCCCCTCTTGGAGTTCAAACAAAGGTAAATACCCATGATAGGATGCTGCAGATCTGGTGGAAAGCTGAAACAAGAAAGTGATGATAAACTGCCTACTGAGAATCATGTCAAACTTTATTTGTTTGGAGCTCTGGAAAGCAAGGTGTAGAGCTAGATTTGAATCAAGAAAGACTAAGGAGAGCTGGATAATTAGGAAGATTATTTTTCATGTGAAGGTGTATATGAAATAGCAAGGAGTTGCTTTAGAATCATCATGGTCCTAGCAACAAATCTCTGTGTTTGCTGAGTCATGTACACAGGGAATAACAACTAAGTCTATTGTTTGGAACAAACCTGATGGAGAGTATCTGAAATTAAATACTTATGGGAGTAGTTTACCACATCAGTATGCTGTAGGAATTGGAGGCCTTTCTAGAAACAGAAATGGTAAGATGATGATAGCATTTGCCAAATCAATCCATGTCTGTACTAACAATGCAGCTGAACTGGAAGCTGCAATTTTTGGTGTTAAACTATTCATATCTAAAAACTGGAGGAATGTCATTTTGGATATTGACTCACTACATGTAGTGGAAACGATAAATGCCAATAAAATAATCTCATGGGTGCTGCAAGACAGGATAACAAAACTTTGGCAAAGGATATACCAAAACAGTTTCCAAGTTGTACACTGCCTAAGAGAAGCAAATACGATGGCTGATAGTTTAGCCAAGAAAGGGAGTATTGACAGTGGTTTTTATCAGATTCTCCAGAATGTTAATGACCTCCCGAATGAAGCAAAGGGTGCATATAGGATGTATCTTCACCAAATGCCAACTTTTAGAGTTATGCTACATGGAAAAAGTCTCAATGCTTGAAGATTTCATGGATTTTTTTGGTATAGTATGTAAGGAAATCTTACTTAGTTCCTTCTTTCTTTCGAAGGAAGACAATTGTATAAAGATATTGTGTACCAATGCCGACAAGAGTAAGTATTTAGTGAAAGCTAAACTACTAACTATAATCGAACAGGTAAGGCAATATGTCCCACTGGTTCACATCTTCATTTTTTGGATTTTAATATATAGGTAGAGGTCCATACCTAACCCCCAGAGGCTTTTAATTAAAAAAAAAAGTTGATGATGGAGTAAAATCAATTTATTCTGAGGAAAATGATGAGACTGTTAGGGTTGAACATAGGTCGATTTGATACAGTTTTTTAATTTATCAAACTAAATCGATTATGTTGATTTTTTGAACCTATAAGCCAAATAAAATCAAATAAAGTCAATTCTTTGTTTATTTCAGTTTCTCTCAGTTTTTTCGATTTTTACTTATTCTTATTAAGCAACTATTGTATGAAACTTTCTCAAAGAAATATCATATTACCAAAAATATTTAGATGTAAAAAAGACTAATATAATAAAATAAATATAATATATGACATATTCTGATTGTGCGCATATATTTTGCTAAACATATAATATTAACATATTTTATATATATATATATATATATATATATATATATATATATAAAACTTTATTTCAAATGTAAAATGACAAAGAGGAAGACTAGGGGGCCGTGTCCTTTATGAGATTTGAAATTATTTTTAGGATGATTTGTGTGTTATTGTCTAGAGTCCATATTTTAATGACATTGAAAATAGGGATTTTATTGTATAGCGATATCTAATACACATTGATTATGGAAATTTTATTGAGATTATGAAAATAGTATTGTTGAAAATAAAATATAAAATATGGTATTAAATTCTAAAAAACTAGTATTAGTGATAATTATTTAGATTGTTGGGTACATAGTGAAAAGAATTAGATAGGGTTAAATGTTAATTTCCTTATTTCTATATATATAGTGTTGGATTGGTTAAATATAAGTTTGATTTTTTCTTTATTAATGCCAAACTAAACCAAATATATCGGTTATTTTTTTCTAATGTCAAATCAAATCAAACCAAAGCAATGGTCGATTTTTTTGTCGGTTTGACTTGGTTCTTCGGTTTGGTAAAGTTTGTCGGTTCGGTTTGTACACTATTTTGATTCTGAATTTGAGCTTGTGGACGGTACTAAGGAGGACCTCAAGGTCTTGGGGAGGAGTTTGGATGAAACTGAGATACCTACGTTTTTCCTTTTGATGACATGCAAATTTTTTTATGTCATCTAAAACGGGGGATAATTGGCCTGCTCTCGGTTTGATACCTTGCTGTCACAATTATGTGGAACAGTTCTTCGATCATGTTTTTTTTCTTCATATAATGATTAATTATTGGCTTATAGTACGTGGTTTTCTAATATGTAAATTCTATTTAAAAAAATTAAAATTTCATATTAAGAAGTTCGACTCTCGAAATTCAAATTGCACCGCATAAATTGAACAGAAGGAGTACTCTTATTATTGTTGCTTTACTATGTTATTATTCATTTATCGTTCGGTAGGGGTGTCAATAGTTTTCGAAAAACCGGCTGAACCACAGTGAACCGAACCAATTCTTAGGTTTTTTTAAGCAAATCAATGGTTTGAAAATAACTCTATAACCGTACCGAATAATTAGGGTAGGTTTTTTTATAACATAAAAAAATTACCGAACCGAACCGAATATATTTACACACGCAATATATAAATATTTTATGTGTTAAGTCTAAAAATAAATATAAGCAAAAAATTTTAGTCGAGGTCTTGGACCTTGAGGTGATGGAAACACAACGTTGCATATACTAATTAGCACCGAAAGTGAAAATTACCAAACTCATCTGCACTCGTATAATCTAGTTGAATATAAATCAATTGGTACGACTAATAAACTTGAGCATATATCAAACTACTAAGCGATCAAGGTATCAAATATTTTTCTACTCGTTTAAATTTCTCTTATCATATACTTAATCTTTTATTATTCAAGTTCTTGAGTTATATTTAATCAATATTAGTCAACTCATGTTATTTAGAAATTCTTTTGTCTTTGCTTCATTGATTTTATATTATCACTATAGAACAATGTTCTTTTGATTAATTGCCTTATAAATAAATTTTACCAAATTCATGTATATGGTATCGTGTATTATTATCTACTTAATAGAGAGTGAAAATCACTTGTCGATCGATACTGGAGAACGAAAATATGTCGAGTACTAAAATTTTAGTTACGACCATTAAGAGTCATTATTTATTCAAATATTATCTTAAATCATACTTTATGTGTTATATTAAATTTATATGTACTTTACATAAAAATAACACATTCTAATAATGGTACGACTCTACCACAGAGTTCTAAAAAAAATTACCGAAAATTAACCGAACCGAATCGAAACCGAAGGAAAACCAACTTGAATGAGATGGTTTTGAAAAGTCTTATTTTGCTTATGCACAATAGAGTAACCGAAAAATTGGTATGGTATAAATTTCATGAAAAAATCAACCGAACCGAACTGTTGACACCCCTATCATTCGTGTTGATTGTGCAATAGTGATCACGCCCAACTATGCTTTATAAAAGGGACTAAGCGGTCGCAGCAAATATAGCTCGGTACTTAAAGTCCCGAGGTCGAATCCCACAGGGAACACTTGAAATCTAGTTGTTATTCTAACTAATTTATCTAACCAATTAACTCCCAAGGTTTGTATTTGAATGGTGATTTCAATGTAACAACTAATTAACACTAAAGTAAGCAGCAAAATATTAAGAAATAATTAACCAAGGATTTAAAAGCCTAGGATTGATCTACCCAACTCCTACCTATGTGTTAGAGTAATTTTTTTAACAAATTCAACTTGATTTTCTTTCTATTGAACATTTGCTCCAATTATACAACTTTCACTCCCATGTAATAGTAGTAACTTTCACTAACCAATTTTCTAATTAATTAATGAAGATACTTAAGACTACAAGTTTAGTTCACAATCAGGGTCAATGGTCACAAATCACCTTATTGACAACCTAAGTAATACCTTGATTTTAGGTTGAAATATTGCTAAGTGTTTAACCCAAACCTTTGAATCTATCCCTAGACACACAAGAATAATGGGAACAATCAATTGGGGGCCCTTCCAATTAATAGCAATCAAAGCATAAACACTTAGATAAGAAGAATCACAAGTTTCATTCATCAAAACAAATATTCATAGCACATAAATATTGGAGTGGTTTAATCAACCCTAGAATGGGTGAATTATCCACTCATATTCATGATAATCATGTCAATGTAATTCATAAATAATTAAATTACAAAAAGTAAGGAAGAATTTAGGAAAAACTCTGTTCTTGAAGTCTCCAAAGCTCTAGCCTTCTTTTTGCCTCTTTCCTAGTGTAAAATTCATAATGGAGGCAAAAAAAGCTTTTATACCCTGTAGAAAACTAAGCAAAATTACCAAAACGACCTTGAAATTTCGCCTCATGGTTCTATGCTTCGCATGGCGCGGGGACTAATTTTCTTCAAGCAATTTAGCTCACGTGGCGCTCGCGTATTTGGTCTAAATGCGCTGAAATTTTTATTCAATTCCTAAGCAAAGACTCTATTTCTTCCCATGTCACTTGCTTGGCACACGGATCACTTGAACTCTTCAACATCTTTACTTTTAGCTCCAAAACTAGCACTTTCTTGCTCAATTAACCATGTTCAAATCCTACAAGACCAAACAACTCAATTAGTATCAACTCTTGAGAATTTTGTGGTATAAACTCTTAGGTGTACTATCATAACATGGTAAAACTACCTTGAAAATATATGTAAAATAGCCAAATATCAAATAGGAATTGATATCTCTACTTATTCGGGTGCTTCTTTTAATCATTCAATTGTGCCAATTTTGAGTTAGCTAAAGGGTCCTGAGAAAGAATAGAGATACAGTGAGCTGTGCAACATGGCAATAGGAATTCTCGGTTCTCAAAATGTAATTAAGTGCTAACGTGCCTTATTCGTTTGGTTTATTAAAAAGATCATTTCAAACCAATATCCATTGTAATTAATTCTTGGCTCGTCATCTTTTTAAGCCTAACAGCTATGAGTTGGTTGAAATTTTAAATGTAACCACATCGTATGCTGCTGGGATGTTCTACTAATTCACCTTTCAAGCGAGGAATACTGTGTTAGCATATTAATAGTGTATTGGCCTAAACTGATTTAGGACAAAAAATCGAATTTGGAGCGAGTCTACAAACAATACTAAGTATCAAAGCTGAAACAATAAACGAAATTAAACGGAATTGCGAAGAAATAGATACATTTCACTATATAAGGTTCAGTACAAATTTTTCCAGAATTTTGGTATGAATTTCTAGATGTTTACAATATAAAACGTACTACTATTTATAGATACGTAAAGTCTAAGCCACTTTCCCCACATTCCCCATTAATCCACTCACGTTTCATGTCCCTTGAAAGTGGATTTAGTGGGCTGAAGTAGTGTGAATGTATTCTGCTGAAGATAGGCTGATCCACCGAGGCTTAAGTCACAACCCTCGTGGATGTTAGCTTGCCGATCGACCGAGGTCATAATTCACCGAAGTTCAACTCGAGTTACGTCTTCGGTTATTGACTTCAGTAATTTTGTTGTTTATCTCGAACCACAACTTACAAATATCTGCTTGGTTCACCTTGATCCATACAACCGAGGTGCCATGTGCGCAGGCCCATTTTTACCCAATACATATAGTCCCCCCACTCATCGGAAAAATGCCAGAATTACCGAGTAGTAGAATGAATTTGCGCAGGAGAGTGACGTGGCTGCATGTCCGCCAAGTATTTCAAAATGACGCTTATCACTTCAACTTCCTGGCGAGTGAAACGTGGCGACCGTTGCTAGGCTTCGAACGGTCGCGCCGTTTCTGTTGGGTTTCCCAACATTACAGTAATGATAGCCTTGCATCTATATATACTCCCACTTGAGTGATTTACTTCCCACTTGTGATCACTTAAGCAACAGTAAAGAATCTTCAAAACAAAGCAAAATTTCCCAATTACTCTTCTTCAAATCCACTTTCAAGGATACCACTTTCTTCTTGCTATTCCACCATGTCAACAACTAATTCCGTTCAAGGCTCCAGTGGTTATGAGGGGAGAGTTCTAGACCTCACCACCATCATCGTCGGCGACGAGTTGGTGAACGTCATGGAACCCCTGAAAGTTATCACACCGACGGGTGGTGGTGAAGAAGCAACATCTCCGGCAGGCGACTCGAGGCGGCGCAAAGCTACCGCTTGCCGTAATATAAGTGCAGGGGAAGGTGACGAAGGCAATGATGACGTCACGAATGATGGTTGTGCTGGCGATGAGGATGACGTTACTGGCGATGACATCATCAACGTTGATGATATCAGCAATCAAGAGGGCAATGCCGGGGCTAACAGAGCCGGACCTAAAACCGAGGCTGGGACCTCGAAGAGATCTCGAAAGAAGATTCCTCTTGAGAAAGAGATCGAACCCCAGCTGGTTATCCCTTCGGATTTTAGTAATGAGAAGGATTTCAAGGTACAAAACCAATCAGATGCCCAGTATGAGAAGAATAGAAATATACCAGTGCATGCGATAACGAGATTGATTACTGAGGACCTGATAGAGGTTGTTCGCGAGTATTGTCGATGGGGGCCCGAGGTGGAGATTTTGGCACCATCCATGAACAGTTGTGTCTCCAACCACGTTCTGGGGTACTTTTTTGTTTATACATACCCTTTTACCCTAGGCTTCTCTCTCCCTATCCACCGAATAATAGACACCTTTTTCCAAACATACAATCTATGTTTGGCACAACTGGGCCCCGGAGTTTATAGGGTTGTTCAAGCTCTCGAATTTTTAATCCAACAAGCAGGGGTGCCTTTCACCTTTCACCATCTGATTGCTATTTATTACCCCTATTTCCACAAGGCAGGGGTCGTGGCTTTGAACAACCGAGGCCAATATTCAATCTTAAGCAAGAGTGAGGATTACGACGACCGAGGCAGGTGTGATCGCTATGTCCTTATACCAACGAGGTTGTTGTCAGCTGCCCCCGGTTTCCCCGAGGTGTGGAATTCCCAGCGTAAGTTGTTTCTGTAAAATTTTGATCTTTTTCTTTTTTGGTGAACAACTTCTTACTAATTTATCCTCATGCACAGCCAACATTGTCCCAGTTAATCCTCGCGGCTTGCTCGATTGTGTGAAGGCAATAATAGCAATTCAAACCTGTCCCCTTAGACATTGGATGTTTTTAGCTGCCGAGGTTGACAACCGTTGGGCATGTAAGAGACATAGTGAGTTATTCGTCATGCTTTGTCTCCCTTCTTTCCCTTTAATTTGTTATTCGAGTGACTTGAAGTTCTTTTCCTCCTCCAGTCTCTTTAGCTCAACCTTCTGAATGTTCACTTGTTGCCTTAGAATTCTCACTTTGTTATTCAGAGGTTGTTTGCTACCACCAACAGTGGGAGGTTCAGCCATAATAGGCAGATCACAACTAAGCAAAGTAGCCACCTGTAACCTTTCCTTCTTGGTGGCCATTTTTACCTCTATCGGAGGAATATCCAACTTGGCAAACAAATCAGTGAAAATAAACCCAAATGGAAGTGAATGCTTCTTTTTCCCAGTAACCACCCTTGTTATCAGATAAATCTTGAACCTAGGCCAGTTGATCAACTTATCTGTGTCCAGCAACTCCATAAGGACCAGGTCTATGAAGCTAGCAATTCTTCTCTTTTCCTGCCTAGGAAATAGAATTTTGTTCACAAATTCAAACAAGAGTTGGTGCTTAGGGTGTATCTCACTCTTCTGTACAGCCCTAGGTTTCTCTTTATTGGGATTTTCTGTAAACTTTCTTGTGATTTTCAGATCAGTTGGGAGACCAGTTAAATCAGGCCAAACTAGCTTGATATAATCATCATATCCCTGTGAAGGGATACCAAGTAGTTCACCCAATTCCTTAGTATCAAAGCTAATGTCCTTTCCATTAAAAGAGGTGGTGACTCTATCCTCACTGATAGATCAGTTAAAGAAAAATTCTCGGACCATAATCTGTGAGCACCTTCCTGTTATCTGAAGAACCATGTCCTTCCACCCCTGAATTTCCAATTTCTGAATCAACCACACCATTCCCTCTTCATCAAAATCAGACAACACTTTTTCTTTGACCATATTCCTAGACATAAAATCATCATGCACAACAGGTTGACCACCTGCTTCTGCAGCTCTCTCATATTCACTTTCACTCTCTTCCCCAGCAGATTCTCCAGAACCAGAGTCTGAGCTTTCATCTGCCAAAGTTCTTCTTGTGGACCTGGTTCTTCTGGACGACTCGCCTGCCCTAGAAGAGGTAACATTCTTCGTAGGAGTCCTTCGTTGAGATGTTTTCCTTTTCTTAGACTGGGGAACAACCTCTTCCTCCTCATCAAGAGAATCACTCTCCACAACAACAGTTTTTTCTTTTTCAACAACCACAGGCTCTTCAACAGCACCAGAATCAACCACCTGTTTACCTTTTCCTTTTCTACTTCTCTCCGTTGCAGCATGTAGTCTTTCATCAGTCAACCTAGCACTTGCTCTAGTAGCTCTAACAGAAGGAACTGGTTCCTTCTTTTGTGCATAACTTTCACCTTGTTTTTTCTTAAGTATAGGTTTATAGTTCTCACTAATCTTTTTCAATTTAGCATTAATATCAGCTGCCACCTTAAGATCACTCAACCCTTTCTTTTTCAATTTTTTTTTCAGCCCTTTCAAGTTCAACAAATTAATTATCAGTGTTTCATCTTCACTATCACTTCCAAACACATCCATCATTTCAACATTATCCATGGGTCTCTAGGAACAGCCATAGGTGAACCAGCTTCCCTCATACTCTCATCTTCCCCTGATTTTCAGACACCTCAGTATTTCATAAATTAGACTTGCTACCTTCAGGTTCAACAACATTAATAGTTTACCTTGTATTCAAACAGAATCATGGCCCTAGATAATTCTTCCACTTGTTCCAAAATTGATTCAGCAGTAGGAACTGATTATTCCCCCTGAATTTGGGGTTTAGGTTCTGATTTTTTAGGATTTTCAGGATTTACGGTGGTTTGCATGGGTGAAGATGGAGTGTTCGGATTTTCAGAACTTAGGGGGTTTTGGGTGGTTTGCATGGGTGAGGGCGGAGTATTAATGGAAGTTTGATCAGTGGTGGGTTTGGTGGAATCGGTGTTTGATGAAAGAGACATTGCTAATATTTGCTTCAAGAGATAGTTCACAATTCTTTCTGAAATTTTGAGTAATTGAATGAAAAATATGAATGAGGATTGTGGGTTTATATAAGAATGGAATTTGTGGTGGAGAAGGAGTCTCTTCCTTTTCCCTTTTCAGTTTGTGATAAAAAGGGATTGTAGTTGTTCTAGGATTCTTGAACGATTCAAATATTTAGTCGTTATGATGATGAGTTCAAGTGGGAGTCTAATCGCGGGACGGTTCCTTGATGGGACTTTTGTGCAGAAGATAGAGCTTGAGTGAGATTTAAATTTGTCTAGTTACCTACACTTCTCAAACTCTATAACTTTTGGAATAATAAAGAAGTACGTGCATGTGTCTCCATAAAGGGAACTATTCCTTACACCCAATGTTAATCAATTTGCATTATCTGAAATTCTAGGAACATAAGGGTAACATCATTTAAATTTAGTACATTCAAGGAAAAATCATGTTATAGAGTATACAGTTAAGTATGAAACTGAGCCGAAACTTCAAATTGACTTTAATAAAATTATTTTTTAAGCCAAACTTTCTAGCCAATTTATGAAGTAAAGCTGAGTAGACTTAGGTGAATTTAATCATTCCTAATTCTAACTTGTTCCTTTCACAATGATCTCTACTTAAAGCCTTAGTGAAAATATCAGCAATTTATTTTTCAGTAGGACAAAAGGCTATGGTAATCAAACCCTTCTCATAACTATCCCTCAAGAAATGGTGTCTTATGTCAATGTGTTTAGTTCTTTTGTGATGCATAGGATTCTTTGTCATGTTAATTGCACTAGTGTTATCACAATAGATAAGAATAGTTCATACATCAACACAAAAATCTTGTAATTGCTACTTAATCCACAACAATTGTGAACAACATGAGGCAGTTGCCACATACTCAGCCTCTACAGCGGAAAGTGCGAATTTTGTTTCTTGGTTCCCCACGAAACCAAACACTCACCAAGAAAATGTGTCATACGTGAGGTACTTTTTTTATCAACAAGGAAGCCTGCATAGTCAGCATCAATATACCCAAAAAGATTAAATTACCACCTTTTGGGTACCAAAGTCCCAAGGAACCTGTTCCTTTCAGATATCTTAATATCCTTTTAACAGCTTTCAAATAAGATTCCTTAGGATCTGACTGAAACCTTGCACATAAGCTAACACTAAACACAATGTCAGGTCTACTCGTAGTTAAATAAAGCAAAAGACCAATCATGCCTCTATATATTTTTTGATTAACTGAATTGCCATGTTCATCAAGATCTAATTTAGTAGCAGTGGCAATTGGTGTATCAATTTCCTTAGCTTTATCCATGTCAAACCTTTTAAGTAGTTCCTTAACATACTTATGTTCATAGATCAGAGTTCCATTTGGGGTTTGCTTGATTTGTAAACCTAAAACGAAATTGTTTTTACCCATCATGCTCATCTCAAACTCACTCCCCATCAAGCTTGCAAATTCCTTACTCAGATTTTCACAAGTAGCACCAAAAATTATATCATCCACATAAATTTGAACAATTAAGAGATGTTTACTTTTTTCTTTCAAGAACAATGTGGTATCAATTTTACCTCTTTTATATCCATGTTGAAGTAGGAATTTTGATAGGCGTTCATACCAAGCTCTTGGTGCCAGCTTGAGTCCATACAAGGCTTTATCCAACTTGTACACATGTTCAGGGAACTGTTCATTCTCAAAACCTGGTGGTTGTTTTACATACACTTCTTCCTTTAAATAGCCATTCAGAAATGTACTCTTCACATCCATCTGATGTAGAGTGATATCCATGTAAGTAGCAAAGGTTATAAGGAGTCTTATTGCTTCCAAGGCAAAAGTCTCATTATAGTCAATGCCCTCCTCTTGACTATACCCCTGAACGACCAATCTAGCTTTATTCCTGGTTACTATACCATCCTCATCAAGTTTGTTCCTGAAAATCTATTTTGTTCCTATGATAGACATGTTCCTTGGTTTGGGCTCCAGATGTCAAACTTGACTTCTTTGGAATTGATTCAACTCCTCTTGCATAGCATTGATCCAATCTGCATGCTTCAGTGCTTCTTTTACATTTCTGGGTTCAACCAGAGATAAAAAGGCACTAAATGCACGCAAATTATGATTCTTGACTGCTGATCTAGTTTGAATTCCAGCAGTCTTATCTGAGATTATCTGATCCACAGGATGTGAACCTTGATACTTGTAAAGCTTGAGTATCAGACCATCTTCAGAAGTTCCTTGCTGAGGAACAGTTCTTAATGTAGTAGCAGTACAGGTTTGAGAGGTGGATCCATCATTTGTTCCCCCTGTTTTTGTGCTACTTTTCTCAGTTCTATCCTGAGGAACAGTTCCTTGCAATTAACTTCTCATAGCATTCCCATCCAATGCCTGCATTTGTTGAGGACCAGGTTCACCATGCCTCAGCATTCCAATTTCTTCATCTTCCTGTACCTATTCTTCTGACAAATTGTCAGATACATCAAATTTGACATGCATGCTTTCTTCAATTTTTTATGTTTTCTTGTTAAAGACTCTATAGGATTTACTGTTTGAAGAATAACCAACAAAAATTCCCTCATCACTTCTAGAATAAAATTTTCCTAAGGCATTCTTTCCATTGTTATGTATAAAGCATTTACAACTAAAGGCCCTAAGGTGTGAAATATTTGGTTTTCTTCCTTTTAGTAACTCATATGGTGTCTTTTCTATCAGTGGCCTTGTCATACACCTATTAATTGTGTAACATGCAGTGTTAATATCCTCAGCCCAAAAAATTTGTGGAAGATTCCCAGACAGTAGCATAGTCCTAGCCATTTCTTCTAAGGTCCAATTTTTCCTTTCCACTACTCTATTTTTCTGTGGAGTCCTAGGTGAAGAAAAATTATGAGCAATACCATTTTCATTACAAAAGTTGAAAAACAACTGATTTTCAAATTCAGTTCCATGGTCTGACCTTATAGAAATAATGTGAGTATCCAGAGTTCTTTGAGTTTTCTTAGCAAATATTGAAAATGCATTAAACGCTTCTTCCTTAGATGCAAGAAATAAAGTCCAAGTAAATCTAGAATAGTCATCAACTAGTACCATAACATACTTCTTACCTCCATGGCGCATTGTTCTCATTAGTCCATAAAGATCCAGATGGACCAGTTCCAAAGGTCTGGTAGTACTTACCTGTTTTTTTGGTTTAAAGGAAGATCTTACCTGCTTCCCCCTGGCACAAGCCTCACACACCTTTTCATCCTTAAACTTGATGTTAGGAAGTCCTATCTCCAAGTCTTTGGAAACCAGTTTATTCAATTGTGAAATACTAGCATGACCAAGTCTTTTGTGCCATAGGAGGGGATCTTTTTGCATAACACTCAGACTACTCATGCTGCCTACAGATAGTGTTAATAAATCTACTTTGTAGATATTTCCATGTCACTTTCCAGCAAAATAATCTCTCCAGAGGTTTGGTTAGTAATTGTGCACCCAGTAGATGAAAAATTAACACTATTACCTTTGTCATACAATTGAGATTATACTCAATAAGCAATGCTTCAATCTATCTGCTAGAAACACATTATATATGCTATGTGAATCAGACCTACCTACTTTTCCAATCCCAATTATTTCCTCTTTCTTACCATTACCGAAGGAAACACTTCCTCCTTGAAAGGCTGAGAGTGAAAGGAACAGTTCCTTGTGTCCTGTCATATATCTTGAGCAACCACTGTCCATGTACCATTTGTGGTTTTTCACCTTCACTCTAGCCTACAAAATAAAACTAGGAGTTAATTTTAAGAACCTAAACTAGTTTGGGTTCCTTTCCTTGAGAAAAAAGATGAATCAAATTTCTCTTAGCCCAGAATGGTAATGCTTTCTTTGTGTGAATAGTTTTCTTTGCCACAGAATTATGAACAGGTTTATAGGACATGTTCCTTTGTACAGCTTTTTTCAGAGATTGGCAATTTCTTTTTAAGTGACCAGTGTTCCCACAGTGTGTGCATAATCAATTTTCAGGAAGAGTCAGATACTTACTCTTAGGATCCCATTGAGTTAAAGATTGAGATTTCCCAAACCCAATACCTTTTCTACTATTATTCTGATTTTCCTGTAACCATTCTAATGCCTCAGAGGACTTGCTCCACTTGACAGTTTTATTCAGTTGTTCTTTTGTCCTGATCAAGTCCTCTTCTAAAGATCTTATCTTTTCATCTTTTTCAAGCATTTCATTGACTGCAACTTTCAATTTTTCTTCAGCAATAAGCTGATGATAATTAGCAATGCCTTTACCTTTTTCAACTGTCGTAACTTCTAAATTTTCACACTGTAATTCCTGAACAGTTGATTCAAGTGTAAGGACCTATTCCTTTAGCATGCTATTTTTCCTTTTCAAAGTATCGTTTTTTATTACAACCTTTTTGTATTCCGTTTCTAAATTCTCAATTTCATCATGCAATTGATCTTTACCATCCCTTGGAGATTTTAACTCATATAGCACAATGTGAAACACTTTAACTAATTTCTCTCTGGGCATGTTTTTCATATCCTTTTTGAGTTTAGAAATAAATACCTCAGCATCTTCTTCATTTTCTGAATCGTCAAGAGCCATTAGCGCAAGCTCATCATCCAGATCATCATCAGATTGCTCATCTTCACTATCGTGCAAGCCAGCAACCATTGCTTTGGTTGTTCTACTTTTCTTACAGACATGTTCCCTGGCCTTCCTGCTTTTCTCAACATATCTCTTCCTCCACTCTTCTTCCATAACTGGACATTTTCTGATGTAGTGTTCCATGCTTCCACATTTGAAGCATTCTCCAGCCTGTTTCATGTCAAAAGACCTACCATGTCCGCTAGCCTCCTTTTTCTTATTCAAATATCTTTGAACACTTTTAGCTATAATGATCAGTTCCTTGTCAGTAACAGTCTTATCAGCAGTAGTTAATACTAAGTTAGGTTCAATTTTAACTGGTTCACCTAAGTTTTTAACCTTTCTCCTTAGTTCATAAGTTTTTAGATTGCCTATAAGCTCATCTAAGGATAATGTGGTAAGATCCTTACTTTCCATTATAGCACAAGCCTTAATCTCCCATGAGTCTGGGAGAGCTCTAGTTAGAATCTTCTCAACTCTATCCTCAACAGTTAAAACCCATCCTAAAGAGATAAGTTCAGATGCTATTGTATTAAACCTAGTGTACATTTCAGAAATAGACTCAGTTTCTTTCATTTTAAGGCTTTCATACTCAGCAAAAAGAAGTGTACCTCTAGATCTTTTCACCTGACTTGTTCCTTCATGAGCAACCTACAAAGCATCCCAAATTTCTTTGGTAGTAGTGCACCCTCGAATTCTAGTGCACCCATCAGGACTAAGTCCACAAACAAGCCATTTCCTAGCTTTGACATTCTTTTCCCATTTCCTCAAATCTTCACCAGTGCATTCTTTTCTAGTTTTAGGAACCTCATTTCCTTCAACATCCTTTTTCATGGGGATCATGGGACCTTCAGTGACTATGTCCCACAGTTCATAATCTTCAGTTTGAAGATGATCTCTCATTCTCTCTTTCCACCATGAGTAGTACTTCCCATTGAACAAAGGTGCCTCACAGTAGATTGACTCTCACCGTTTTCTTGTGATGTACTCATTCTAATCCTAGGTGTTAGTCTTTTCAAGGATAACCCGCTCTGATACCAATAGTTATTTTCCCAAGAGACACCACTGAAGGACCAGTTTTTTCTAAGTGTTCCTTTACTTATAAATTGCGGAATTAAGTTAAACAAGAGTAAATGAACACTGATTTTAGCGTGGAAAAATTCCTTGAATTCAGGATCAAAAAACCATGACCTACTATCTCAAGTAGGATTTTAACTTCACTATTTGAAAGACTCACTTGGTTACAAGACTTCTCTCTTGATAACATAGGACTAGCTCTAATCCTATAGTGATCCCTTTCACAATCAGTGAAGTTCCTCCAACTAACAAGACTAGAACGACATGTACTCTTCCAGAACTTCTATGAAAGCAAATAATATAATTTGATATACCCTACTGCAGATCAACTAAGACTGAACTTTGACAAGACTCAATCTAAGGAACAGGTTCTTCACTTAGTTCCTTGTAGCTTAATTACTGCCTAAATATAATTTCGACTCAACACTGCTATAGCTCTTTTCTCTCTGTATTTGTGCGTATCTTCAACAGCTGAAATGCTCCTCTATTTATAGCTTTGAAATCTGAGGAGTCTTGAGCAATTAGAACTCTAAAGCGTCCACGAGTTTGAGTCCTAATTGAACTCCTTGCTTATCTTCAAGCCTTATCTCAATCTTATGCAATCTTTTCTTATCACGTACAACTTTGCATGATTATCAAGATAAACATTAGACAATAGGATAATAATTAATTTTCTCGCTTAATTGATTTTGCAATATTATTTATTCAGATGTTGTGATCCAAAGGAACATGTCATTGGATCTGTTCCTTCGTCATCAGTCAAAACTTCAAGCTTATTCAAGCTAACAAATAATAATTGGCATTGCTAGCCATTTGTTATTCATATAGTTTTGAGCATTGTTGGCGTTCTCTTTGGCCAATCAATGTGATTTGTTTTGGCTATATATAGCCTAAGTTTCAGCCATGATTATATACCAAAATAAGAGCAACACAGTAGTGCTAGCTAAGTATTTCACAGACAGAGAGAGAAAATAGTCTGTGTAGGAAAATAGAGAATGTGAGCGATCTCATAGTGAGGTGTCTTTAAAATAAAGAGAGTTATTTCTTTCGAGTGTGTAGTAGTCTACGACTACAGTGTGTAATATTTCTTACTATAGTGAAGTAATTTTGCTCCTCTCAATACGTGGCTATTTTACTTTTTGTTAAAAGTTTTTTCTACGTTAAGAAACTTGGTGTTATTTTACTCCTCAATTCTTGTAGATTATTTTGGGAATTATTCCTGGGGTATACTATTATTTCCCAACATCGTAGTATCAGAGCCATGGAAAATAATGGTACACTCGCTTTTCAATACCCTCATCTCACGAAATAAAATTATGAAAAATGGTGTCTACGATTGAAAGCTATTCTTGGCTCTCAAGATGCATGGGAAGTTATACATAGTGGGTATACAATACCCGATAATAAGAAAGCTCTACCTCAAAATCAAAAAGATATATTGGTAAAAATAAGGAAGAAGGATCAACAAGCTCTCACTCTCATCCACCAATGTCTCGATGATGACATGTTTGAGAATATATCCGATGCTACCACCTCAAAAGAACCTTGGGAGATTTTACAAGATTCTCTCCAAGGAATTGATAAAGTGAGGAAGATAAAACTTCAAACTCTAAGGGCTGATTTTGACATTTTGAGAATGAAGGAATCCGAATCCATTTCGGATTATTGTTCAAGAGTGAAAGCTGTTGTAAATAAATTATAAAGGTACGGAGAAGAAATGGAAGAAATTCGTGTTGTAGAAAAGATCCTTCGATCTTTAACACCTAAATTTGATTATATGGTGTGTGCTATTAAGCAGTCTAAAGATTTAGACTTTATGCTGACAGAGCAATTGGAGGGTTCTTTACAAGCTCACGAAGAAAAGATCAGAAGGAAACAAGAAGAGCCATTGGAGCAACTTCTTAAAATCAATGCATCCTTCAAAGATGGAGGTGAAAAGAGCTATAGAGGAAATGGATGAGGAAGAGGCCGTGGTGGCCGAGGAAGTGGAAGAAGTAATGGTAACAACTTCAACAATGAAGAAAAAAGCTTTCAAGCATTCAGAGGTCGTGGTCGTGGACAAAGAGGAGGAAGAGGACGTCGTTACTATAAAGAGGCAAATGGTAAAAGGTATGACAAATCTAAAATTGAGTGTTATAATTTCATAAATTTGGCCATTTCTCTTGGGAATGTCGTAGTAATGTTGAACAGAAAGCTAACCTTGTTGACAATAAAAAAGAAGATGAGTCAACATTGTTGCTAGCACTCAAAGAAGGTGACAAGGATGATTGCAGCTCGTGGTACTTGGACAATGGAGCAAGCAATCATATGTGTGGATGCAAAGACAAGTTCGTAGAACTCGTTAAAAGGGTGAAAGGCAATGTGTCCTTTGGAGATTCCTCAAAGATCCAAATTGAAAGGATAGGTACAATTCTAATCTCCTCTAAAGATGGTGGACATAAGATGATTAAAGATGTTTATTATGTGCCAAAACCAAAAAGTAATATTTTGAGTTTGGGCCAACTTCTTGAAAGAGGATATGATATTCATATGAAAGATATGCATCTTTGGCTTAGAGATTCAAATGGAAAATTAATTGCTAAAGTTGAAATGGAAAAGAACAAATTGTTTACTTTGAATCTTAAGACAATTGATGCAAAGTGTTTGAAGGCTAATGTGCAAGATTAGTCATGGTGCTGGCACATGCGATTTGGGCATTTGAATTTTGAAGCGCTCAAATCAATGGGAGAAAAAAAATGATGGTGAATGGAATGCCTTCAATCAACCATCCCAATCAATTGTGTGACGCTTGTCTTCTTGGCAAACATACAAGAGTTTTCCGAAGGAGGCCACAAAAATAGCAACCAAGCCACTCCAGCTTGTTCATACCGATGTGTGTGGACCAATCAACCCACCTTCTTTTGGTAAAAGTAAATACTTTCTGCTATTCAATGATGATTTTAGTAGAAAAACTTGAGTTTATTTCTTGAAGCAAAAATCGGAAACATTTGTTGCTTTTAAGAATTTTAAAGTACTTGTGGAAAAGGAAAGTTGCCATGAAATAAAAGCTTTAAGGTCCGATAGAGGAGGCGAATTCACCTCAAAAGAATTTAACGACTTTTGTCAATCTGATGGAATTCGTCGCTCTCAAACAGTACCTTACTCACCACAACTAAATGGAGTTGTTGAAAGAAAGAATAGAACAATTCTTAGTATGGCTAGATGTATGTTGAAAGCTAAAAGTATGCCCAAGTAATTTTGGGCCAAAGCTGTTTCCTGTGCAATTTATTTGAGTAATAGATCTCCAACAAGAAATGTTAGAGATCAAACTTCTCAAGAAGCATTAAGCGGACGGAAGCCGAGTGTCAAACACTTGAGAATCTTTGGGAGAATAGCCTATGCTCATGTGCCACATCAAGGAAGAGCTAAACTTTATAATCGAAGTGTCAAGTATGTGTTTCTGGCAATGGCAAAGTGGTGGTAAGTTATGATGTTGAATTTGATGAAGAAGCAATATAGAATTGGGAATCTCAGGAAGAAAATACATATGATTTTCTTCCGTACTTTGAAGATGATGAAGAAGAAGCAAAAGAGGGCGAGGAACCCTTACAAGACACAACTCCACCTCCATCCCCAACCAATGTTACATCTCCTTCCTTTCCAAGAAGTTCAAATGAAGCACCTGAAAGAACGAGGACGATTGCAGAACTATATGATAATACAGATCAAATTACTAATTTTGATTTTTTGTATTGTCTCTTTGCTGATAGTGAACCGATGAACTTTAATGAAGCTGTTACAGATAAAAGGTGGAGACAAGCCATGGAGGAGGAGATCAAGTTAATAGAGAAGAACAACACTTGGGAGTTAACAACTCTTCCAAAGGGTCATCGAGCAATTGGAATGAAATGGGTATACAAGGCAAAGAAGAATACTGATGGAGATGTAGAAAGATACAAAGCAAGACTTGTGGCTAAAGGCTACAAACAAAGGCATGGCATTGACTATGATGAAGTCTATGCACCTGTTGCCCGCATGGAGACGATCCAATTTTTTATCTCTTTGGCAGCACAAATGAAGTGGAAGATCCATCAACTAAATGTTAAGTCAGCCTTCTTGAATGGCTATCTTGAAGAAGAAATATATGTTGAGGAACCATTGGGCTTTGAGGTCAAAAACCATGAAGATAAAGTACTTAGATTGAAAAAAAGCCTTATATGGATTGAAGCAAGCCTCAAGGGCGTGGAATAGTCGCATCGACAAGTATTTTCAAGACAATGGGTTTACTCGGTGTCTCCATGAGTATGCTCTTGATATTAAAGTTCATACTAATGGAGACATTTTACTTGTCTGTCTTTATGTTGATGATAATATCTTTACGGGTAATAACCCCACTTTGTTTGAAGATTTCAAGAAAGCTATGTCCCCTGAGTGTAAAATTTTCACCCACAGGCCACTTTTGTCACTGGTATTTAGTTTGAAGCCACTTTTTTTAATGGTCTTACATTAGAGGCCACTTTTTGGAACTTCAATCTTTGTGGGCTGAAGTTCAAACCTTGTGGGTTGAACTTCATGCCTAAATTATGAAGTTTCAACTTCAATATGTAAGGGCTGAACTTTTAGGTATAGATGCGTAAACTTCAACCCTTGTGGGCTGAAGTTGAACTTCAATCCTTGTGGTGGACTGAAGTTGAACATCAATCCTTGTGGGCTGAACTTGTGTGAAGTTCAACCCAAAATAATTGAAGTTCCAAAAAGTGACCTCTCATGTAAAACCAATAAAAAAGTGGCCTCAAACCAAAGACCACTGCCAAAAGTGGCCTTTGGTGCACTTCGCCCCCCCTGAGTTTGATATGACGGACATAGGGCTCATGTCATATTAACTGGGTCTGAAAGTGAAGCAGATGGAAGAAGGCCTTTTCATATCTCAAGAAAGCTATACAGAAGAGATATTGAAGAAGTTCAAGATGTTTGATTGCAATCCTGTAAACACATCAATGGAGAGTGGGACAAAGTTGTCAAAGTTTGATGATGGAGAAAAAGTGAATCCAACTTTTTTCAAAAGCCTTGTCGGAAGCTTAAAATATCTTACTTGTATGAGGCCGGATATACTCTTTGCGATTGGCGTAGTGAGTCGCTTCATGGAAGCTCCTACCTCAACTCATCTGAAAGTTGCAAGAAGAGTTCTTCGTTACCTCAAAGGTACGATTGACTATGGGCTATTTTACTCTCCTACTAATGATTTCACTCTTGTGGGATTTCGTGATAGTGATTTTTCGGGAAATATTGATGATAGAAAAAACACAACTGGCTTTGTCTTTTTCTTGGGCAATTGTGTTATTACCTGGAGTTCAAAGAAATAATGCATTGTTACTCTCTCGACTTGTGAATCCGAATATACAGCAGCAACATCTTGTACGTGTCATGCTATTTGGCTGAGAAGATGTTGAAGGAGCTCAATTTGCCTCAAATTGAAGCCACAAAAATTTGCATTGATAACAAGTCTGTACAAGCATGATGCAGCTCAAAGTGCTGATCAAGGACTCGATGACAATCAACCGAGGAGACCATCACCGAAGGCAGTGACTGATCAACCGGGGAGGCGAATCACCCGAAGTCAAGCTAAGCTGCTCCATGACATGCACGTCCAACTGACTATGATGGGAAGAAGCATGTGTTCGGAGAGGGAATTGCAAGGTGCTGAAACCAAGGGCTACATCTTCAAAATTGAGCCCGAGGACAAGGTTACCGAACAGCAGCTCTTGACCCCGGGCAGCTCAGAACCGAACACAACAACATGTGTTCGAAGCTAAGCCAGCGCCCGAAGAGGATTGTGTTCGAGCAGACATTCGAGAACCGAAGCCAAGGCTGACCGAAGTCAAAAACTGCCGAACACTTTTCAGTTCAGCCCTGCGTGGCTTATTAATATTGGTCACTTGTGACCCTTTTACTAGTCTACCCTTAGTATTCTCTATATAAACCTTATTTCCTTACATTGTAAGCAGCTAGTTTTTGGATATTGAAATTGAATGAAAGTGCCGAGCACATTTCTTCTTGTCTCCGTCGTGAGCAAACCCCGGTGAGGGCTTCTATGGACTTGTGGCTTTCGGTTAATCCGATTGAACATTCCTCTTGATCATTCAGTTTGCAAGAGGCAATGTTCTCTTGAGGATTGTTGCATAGTTAGGGTGATCCTTGTCTCCCTTTCGATCGAGCTTTGGGACAGGTTCCCCACTGTTCTTTCGAAAGAAGCAAGTTTTGTTGAAATTGAATGAAAGTGCCGAGCACATTTCTTCTTGTCTCCGTCGTGAGCAAACCCCGGTGAGGGCTTCTATGGACTTGTGGCTTTCGGTTAATCCGATTGAACATTCCTCTTGATCATTCAGTTTGTAAGAGGCAATGTTCTCTTGAGGATTGTTGCATAGTTAGGGTGATCCTTGTCTCCCTTTCGATCGAGCTTTGGGACAGGTTCCCCACTGTTCTTTCGAAAGAAGCAAGTTTTGTCTTGCTTTTATCTTCTTCTTTAACTGTTCTTCTTCCGCGTTTGTGCTTAGCAACACCTTCGGGTTTGCCTTGCACCAAAGCACTTGCAAAGAATCATGTGTATCATGATTGGAGCAAGCACATAGATACAAGGTATCACTTCATCAGAGAATGTATTGTCAAGAAGGAGATAGAGCTCAAGTATGTAAAATCACATGATCAAGTTGCAGATATCTTTACAAAGCCACTCAAGTTTGAAGACTTCCGAAGAATGAGATCAATGCTTGGAATGAAGAAGAAAAATCAAAATTAAGGGGGAGATTTGTGGAAGCTACTCCATGAAAATGGTGGCCCTTGAGGAGCCAAGTAAAATGGGCCGTGATGGCCGAATGAAAAGCAATAATAATTGGCATTGTTGGCCACTTGTTATTCATATAGTTTTGAGCATTGTTGGCTTTCTCTTTGGCCAATCAATGTGATTGTTTTGGCTATATATAGCCTAAGTTTCAGCCATGATTATACACCAAAATAAGATCAATGTAGTAGTGTTAGCTAAGTATTTTACAGACAGAGTAAGAAAATAGTATGTGTAGGAAAATAGAGTGTGTGAGCGATATTATAGTGAGGTGTCTTTAAAATAAAGAGGGTTATTTTTTTCGACTGTGTAGTAGTCTACGACTACAGTATGCAATATTTCTCACTATAGTGAAGTAGTTTTGCTCCTTTCAATACGTGGCTACTTTACTTTTTATTAAAAGATTTTTCCACGTTAAGAAACTTGGTGTCGTTGTACTCCTCAATTCTTGTAGATTATTTTGGAAATTATTCTTGGGGTATACTATTATTTTCCAACAAGAGTAACTTGGGTTCCTTCGTCACAAGGCTAGTACAAGTGCAACACCGATGGAGCATGTAGAAGAAATCCGGGATTGGGTTCGTATGGATTTTATGTTAGAATTCATGTGGTGACTTGATTAAGGAAGATGCTAAATCATTGGGAGTTTGTACTAATGTTGTTGCAGAGGCAAATGCAATCTTGGAGGCTTTAAAGTGTTGTCGTTCATTGGGTTTGTTTCCAACAGCGGTGGAGACTAATTCATTGCTATTAAAAAAAGTTATTGAAGATCTTTGGACTGCACCTTGGGCAATTGCTAGAATTGTTGATGATATTAATGCTTTAAAAGGTTGGCAATTCAAATTTGAGCATACATTTAGAGAGGGTAATCAATTAGCTGATTATCTTGCTAATAAAGCTTTGGATGGGGTGATTTATCCTATGAGAATTTTCATGATTTAGCTCTCAAGGGAAGACAAGTTCTTGATTTTAATAAAGCTCAATCTCCAAATTATCGTTCAAGAGTGCGGAGGAGATGAGTAGGATGTGGTGGAACGATGGGCTGATGGAGCAGCGTGGTCAAGGAGCTTGCTTGAAGTTGGTTTCTGGACATTATGCTCAAACCTTTGTGGAGGAGAGCATAACGCCCTTTTTTACTAATTTGTTTGCTAGTTTTGCAGGTACATGGATCTATCAAAATGGAAAAGGAATACAATTTCATCCTATTGGCACTAATGTGTGTCATGCTACAGCTCTCATGAAATGGAACAAAGCAATAACGATAGGACATTCTTGGTTAAATGGGGACGGACAAGTACCAACTGGGAGCAAGATGTTTTTTCTGGGCAGATTTCACTTGGGTGCAGGATTTTGGTCTAGCTCTTATACAATGTTAAATGTTGCATTTACTGTTTATCGTATGCTTATGAAGCAGATTGGTGCAGCATCACAAAGAAATATAGATTGAGTTAAACGCTAGAAGAAGTGCAGCAACAGTGAGCAAATTGGTAATAACGGAGCAGCTGGAAGTTGGCTTGTCGAGTTGCTCGCTGAGGCGGTCAACTTTCTGGCAATTGAAGCTGCTGGGTTTTTATGCTGGCATGGTTGCTCGCTGAGGCATCCTATTTTCTGCTTCATAAAACTTATTTGGCGATGCCCAGCTCACTTTGTGGAGGAGCTCGCTGAGGTGCAGGTTGAGGCCATCACTTCACTGATTGAGCAGCGTATTCACGTTGCTGAGTTGTTCGTTCACACGACCAGTTTATTGGACTATTCCTTGGAGGAGCTGCAACGGAAACAATGCATTGGTTTACACAGTGGCGGATCCAGAATTTGAATGTCGTGGGTGCTGACTTCCCTTGTCGTAAGAAAAAAATATTCATAGCTGCCTAGATTCGAACCTAAGACCTTGAGGTTGTGGGCGCCCAAGCCCTAGCACCCATAGCTCAGTCAAAGCACCAGTTTGACCTTTTGTTTTATGGGTTCTCCTTATATACATACATATATTTTCTATATATTTTCTATGTACATATGCATAATCCACATTGGGTTCAATGGGTGCTCGAGCACCGTAAGCTAGCATGTGGGTCCGCCTCTGGGTTTACAGACCTGCATATACACTACGGAATGGATATCAAACATTGGTCCACAAATTCAATATTGTTTAATTAGCTTGTTATATTATTTGCTCCCTAGTAGTATATTATTTTTGAAGCATAGTGTTAAGGTGTTACATTTATTTCAATTGGTGGTATTAGCATCTTATTATGCTCATTCCAATGGGAAGGATGTGATGTCTAGACATGTTGCTATTTTTACACTAGCTAGTCAATTTCTTAATTTTTGCTAGTATTTATTATACAATGTGTAAAGACCATTATTTTTGGTGTTTGGAATTATTAATAAAATTAGCTACTAAGCTCATAGCTTAGTGTTATTTGAGAAAAAAAAATGGAAACCTTCTCAAAAATCATACCAAACGAGGTCCGAATCAGCTCAAATTTTACAAAGAGGTCTTAATGGACCTTACAAAGCTTTTAAAATTATTAGTATGCCAATCGGAGTTCTAACTCCCGAAACGACTACTTAAGGTCGTTTCAGTTGAGTAGGCTATTTTCCAAGAAAGGGTCTAATCATGTCAACCAGGATTTTAGTAATAGTGTTGTAGATTGAATTACAAAAACTAATATGTCTAAATTGGGTGATCAACTCAAGACTTTTAATTTTAGGAGGAAGATATATATATATATACATATATATATATATATATATAAATTGTATTAACGAAGGAGTAAATTTCTCAAATAGTCACTCAGCTTTTATAAATTAGCTTTCAAAGTCATTTTGCTTTGGTTGGTCACAGTAAAGTCACTCCAAAAATAACTCTTGTTGGTTTTTGCACTCTCACTCACCGAAAAAATGACGTCGACATTTTTATTATTATTTTATATCACATGTGGAACCCACTTTCTTGCCAAGTAAGATTTTTTTTTTAAATGAAAATAATAAAAAAGAACCATTATATTTGAATTTCAAGTATCCTCATCATTTATTTGTCGATTCTTTTTCATGTTAAAAATAATTTAAGCGTCCCAAGATAATGTATATTGTTTTACTTAATTATGTTTAAAATTTGATTGTTGCAATTGTTTAATTTTGGACTTCATATTGAATTAATATTAGCTTAAAGTCATCATATTAGTTGTGTTAATTATTTAGTCAATGTAGTGTATATAAATAAGAACACATCATTTATGCCTACATGTCTTAAACATGTGATTGCTACCCAAAACGTAAGAAATTAAACACAATTTAAAACATAAAAATTGATAATATTGAGATTAAATAATGAAATCACCTATTATATAACATATATATAAAGGGGTTGTACAACAAAGTATAGATATACATAATTTATAAAATTAACACACGTAAGAACGAAAAGATTTGAGTATAAGGTAGAATATTTTAATGTATGTATATCCTGCATGCAAAAAGGTGGGTCTCACACGTGATATAAATAATAATAAAAATGTCCACATCATCTTTCTGGTGAGTGAGAGTGCGAAAACTGACAAAACAAATTTATCATAAGTTGAGTGACTTTATTGTGACCACCCAAAGCAAAGTGACTTTAATGGCTAATTTTCTGAAGCTGAGTTACCATTTAAGAAATTTTCTTAATTAACTAATTCTCAGCTAAACATGTGCATAACACTTAACTTTTTTTTAGGGTAACTATAAACAATTTTATTAATTACCCTGAACATTACATTGCAAGTTGGCTCAAACTCAACCAACTAGTTCTTTTGAATCAATTCTCAGCCTATCACTACTATCATATTCCTAGAACACTAATTGAGCTAGTAAATGTCTAACTGGTGGTGCAGCTCGAGCACAGCATATACAAGCTATCTGCCTAGCTACGCTATCCATTGTCTTCTCACTATTTGAATATCTCAAACTTAACAAATTTGGATCAATCATACTTTTATGTATTAGTGTCCACCTAATTTTTTTTCACTATGAGGTAATATTTTTTTAGTGTAATTATCTAATATTCAAGTTGGAGCAATGCCATTATTAGTGGCACGAACCAAAACAGTTTCTTCAGTGATTTGAAAATATTCTTAAAAACAAATGCTGGGTAAATTTTGCCTAAAATAAAAATCATGGGACAAAAGGTGATTAATTTAAGAATAGGGGAATAAAGGTGCAAATAACAGTCTTTATAAAGGTACCGTTTACAAGCTTTCAAGTTTCCCACCCACCCTCGTGAAAACGGCCAGGTTTGCACTGCTTCGAGTTTGCATCGATTTTATTTTTCAGAAAGCTCTCACTGTTGATGTGTTTTCAAATAATTATTAAGTTTCAAATATGTTTTAATATATACCCATATGATGGGGAGGATTATTGGGTTTGTAAAGGTGTAGTCTTGGTTATTCTTTACTCTGTTAACGGTCACTCTTGCCATGTGTTATGCCTGATGAACAGGTTATGTTATGGCTATGTTGTTGTTTGCTTTACACATAACTCATTCCTAACAGAACACAAAAGAAAGAAGATAAAGAAATTTTGTATTACATGCTCGTAACGTTTCTTATATGTTCATCAACTAATTATTTCTTTCATTTTTTTCTTTTATTTTTTCCTTAACTCTATGGCAGCAGAAGATCTACAACTTGTTGACGAGGTTTTGTAATCATCTCTATTGTTGTTCTAGATTAATTGTTATTGTTATTGTTCACTAATACATAAATTTTTAGTTGATGGTAGTGCTGATCAACCTGAATATTACTAATTGTGTTATAAATAATGATGTAGGAGTTTAATTTGAAAGACAAAAACGTACTTCTCCCCTATGTTCGACAACAAATAATGGGTAAGTAGTATAATAAAGAAAAAAGGATAACAATATGATAGTAATTTTATATTGGGGGCTTGTAACGCAATTTTTTCTTCTTTTGCTTTTGTTTGTTTAAGGTAATTGTTATGCATACAGCATTGGTGAAGCAATTTCAGCTCTATTTGCTTATGTTTATGGCGATAAACCAGTTGAGTTATCCACGCAACAGATCACAGATCATGTACCTATTATGTTTGATTATCAACGCAGAAGTTTTAAAAAAGACGACCGTGGTTGTTACGGTAGCTATCCCAGAGATGTCTTCATATATGCAAATAATGTGGGCTTGTTAGAAGACAAGAATTACGTCAAACGACAAAGTAGAAGAGAAGAAGATATACAACCCATACCAGATGATGTATATTTCTCATAACTTTTCCACTATGTTTGCACGACCATTACAATACATTTTTTCCTTTATAGAAATATAACTTTTTCTCTTATTCGTTTTGGTGAAAAATGTTAGAAACCGAAGTTTTACATTGGAAACTTTCGTTGTGTATATGAGGAGGGAACGCGTCAAACATTTTGCTATGAGGAATTGGAAGCAGTGACTGAAGAACAAATCAATGAAATCTTGAAAGAACGGCCAATGGTTGGTTCTATCAAAACAAATAAAAGTTTTCACAACTTCCATGGGGAGGTAACTGTATATACATACTTCTGAGTTCTTCAGTTTTTTGGTTAGCAACAATATAATGTCATGAAAAGAATCTAGTTTTTATGGTATATGTATATATACTTATAACTTATTTATTGATTACTTAATGGAAGGACTTCCAATAAATAGTGATGCTTTTAATCCTTCTCATTTAAACTTCTATTTCAGTGAAGTCATGGATTATTTTTCTTTTCCCAGATTTAGGAGTGGGTACTTATTGTTGTGTTTTCATAGAAAAAAAATTCAAATAACTTTGATCACAATCAAATCTCCAGAAAGTTTTGAATATGTAGTAATGCATGTTCTAACATGTTCTAGTTAGACGATTATAATTTTTACATAATTGTGTTATATTAGCTTAAGTTTATGTGAAGTGTTTCCTTTTCACAGGGAATATATATGGGTCCTAAAGCAGGTGAAGAAGCGGATGGTGGATACCATGTGGTATTGATTGTGGGATATGGAGTTAAAGATGGAATTAAATATTTTCTAATTAAAAATAGTCATGGTACTAAATGGGGGGATAAAGGGTTTGGCAAGGTCAGAAGAGATTTGGTTGGCGAATTAGCATATCCTCTTAAAGCCATCAAGTCAAATGTGGAGCTACTGAAACTAACTATTCGTACTAGAATCAAGAGCCGGTGCAAAAGAAAAAGGAACTGGAGTAGACCGAAGACTTCCCGATCTAAAGCTTCACGTCAAACACAATCCTCTTTTGCCGCTCTAAGGAAAAGGTACAAAAAGCTTGTACAGGGTGAGATTGTACTTTATCTCTTATGTTAATTTTTTCTACAAGGATTTGATTCATTTCATGACATCTTGGTGGCTAAAAGTGATCACATGTTTACTAGCAATTGCTTTTTAAAGTTTTACAGATATAGTTTGACCTATCATTGACCTTGAATTAACTAAACTGACTAGTGTCAACCAAAAACATTTAGTGAATTATATTGCACTACGGTTCATGTATATTTGCGCATTTTATTGTTTATTTGAGAATGGATTGCGGAATGTACTAAGTTGAAAACACCCCTGATTTATCTTGGCAAGGTTGGTGGTGCTTTAAGACTACGTAAAGTCGATTAACTTTGAAAATTAGTGGTTTTAGTGTATGCAAATAGGATGCTGAAAGGTTACGACAACAGACAAGTCCCTTCACCTTGTTTTGATGCACTTAAATGGCTGAAAATTTTGAGAAGAAAAGGAAGAGAACATACCCTCAAACTCAAAGTAATTATATATTCTCTATGAGATTCTTTATGAGTCTTTGTAACTTGCGGTAGTTATTACCAAACCTGCGGAGCGGAATTGACTTAAACGAATTTCGGCTTGTATTTCGTGTCATATTTTCCTTTCATTTATGTGCTTGAACTAGATCAGCATCACAAACTACTTAATTATTTTCATTATATTTTAATGTGCACTCTTTGTTTCTGATCAGGTCCTGTACCAAGGAACCACCTTCTATGATGAAAAGAAAGTACCCAGAAGCAAGAAAGATCCTAAAGTCCGTTGAAGAATCTGTCATGAATGAGAAAAATTCAAATGCTGAGGTGGATGACACGCTGGACCATCGAGCTGAGTTGGATAGGGGTAAAAGGGTTAGAATGCCAAATAGTAGGCCTAGTGGCACCATTTGGGTTAGAATGCCAAATACTAATAGGTTGGCTAGGCTGGGTTGTTAGTTACTCCGTATTTCTCTCATCTCCTCCTTATAAGTTATAACTCTATTTCATTGCATTTTCTTTTGGTTAATTGCTTGGCAACAAACCAAAAGAGCTGATAGATGTGGTTTGATTCTCCTGGAAGTGCAGTTTTTTATATGAAAATAGACTGTTAGGGTGTAATCTGCGGTTAAGTTTGTCTGATATAAAATGCATACATATGGTCAACTTTTAATTTGAAGATTATATGTTAAAGAATACATTGTGAAGTTCCACAAAGAAGAAAGATGACATTGTCTTTAAAGTCGCTTGCTACAAGTAGTTTATTTCACTTTTCCAAAACCCGTTAGGTTACAAGTAAACGTTAATTTGCAATGTTGGTCGTTGGAAGTGTTTTAGTTTTTTTTTTTAAATAGAATTTCGGGTGTTGTATTAATCAAAAAAGCATAGAGGGGACTACGCCTTACCTCAAGGTACAACACAGGAATGAATGACTAATCCATTCCTCAAAAAAATGAGCAATTGAACTCTAACAAGAAACAGATCCCACTCTTTCAAACCTTCTCTTAGCTTACTAAGAAATTAGCCTTATCATATCTAGTTCTAATACTAGGAAGTTGGCACTTATCCAGTTGGAAAGGACCCTTAGCATGATTAGGGAGATCCTGGAAAGTGTTAAAGAAGTTACAACCAGAACTTTCTGCCAGCTTAGCCAGGCAATCTGCAACTTTATTTGCTTCCCTGAAGCAATGAATCATGTGAACATTGGCTAGGTTCATGTTCTGGACATAGAATCAGTTACTCCGTTCAGCTTATAGTTGTTGGTAGCCCTCTCCTGAAGCATTTTAGTAACAATTAGCGAATCAAGTTCAAGCTCCAAGTTGTTGTAACCTTTCTGAATACACCATTGCAGACCAAAGCTGGCTGCCAAAGCCTCACACATATTGTTACTAAGGCATTTAACCGCGAGAAAATGGCATAACGAAATCTCCTTTGTTGTCTCTGATTACGTACGCCACCAATACCAGCATTACCATTTTCCAAAAAATAGCTTCCATCAGTGTTTATTTTAACCCAACCAGGCACGGGTTTGTGCCAAAGTACCCGAGTGTGAATAGGTACATGCCTCATCCTTTCAACAACATCACATATTTGGCTCCAAGAGGTATTCCAGATGTATTTAGGAAAGGCCAACTTCATAGCTGCATAAATAGTCCATTCAATTTGTTGCTTCATCTTGTAAATCCTAAAATTCTTTTGGACATTTGCAAGCACAACAAACTTTCAAGATTTCCCAGCATATTACAATAGGCGTAATTTGCAGAAGAGTCTTGTGCGCACTATTTTTGGACTTTTGATTCCACCAACTCTGTAACACTCCTCTAATATGTATATCCTGATGCCGAATACCCAACGGTCCTCCAAAGTACTTCCAATTCCAAATATCTTTAGCTATTTGGCTTTCAACAAATACATGTTGAATAGATTCACACTGAGGAATAGTACTGTGACGTTCCCCAAAATTTCTAAGTTTTAGGACACTTATTGGCGTGAAAAATTATTTACGTAAAGTCGTTTCATATATTATGGCGAGGTCCGAATATGAAGTGTATGGTGAAGATAAGTTAAATATTTATCATGAATGATGTGTAAATATTTAAATGTATGTAAAGTGGAGGAAGAAATTGTAAGAGGTGCCAAAAGTTAAAGCCGACTTAATATAGGTAGAGTTTACATTAAGTTGGCTAATTAGCCAAGTTACCCAACATACAGGCTAGTCAAAACAAATTCCTATAAGTAAATATTATTAAAATATTAAGGAAAGGGGGAGCAACACAACCTTGACTTATTACTTGGTTTTCGGCAGACATATAAGGAATCAAGATTCCTCCATATCCAACTACTCCCGTCATCAAAAATCGAAGCTGTGAACATTACTTTTCCCAATTCAATCTTCAAGTTAACCTAAAGGTGAGTCTTTTCTACGCATCAATGAAATTATGTCACGATTATCTACAAGAATTTAACATCTTTATAGACAATACTTAATAAGAAAATTCCCCAAAACCTAGAAAGTTTAGAATATGAACCAGAGTTCTTGAATTGGGGAAAAGATTGAAACTTTGGAATTGATTACGTAAATTGGTGGTTGTAGTTGTTGGGTGACGTGAAATGCGTCTATTGGAGCTACGTATAGGCTCGAGGAGTAATCGAGGTGAGTTGAGATATACACTTTCTAAGGTGCTTTTCTCACAAAGTGCATGTCTTTAATGTATTTGATAAATTGCTTTAGAGAAGTTAATGTACGTTTGATTGGAGCGGGCAAACGTTCATTATCCATTAATGTTTCCAAGTCGTTCTTTAGTATCAAGTATCTAGAAATATGTTTCATAGCTTCCTTTACATCCCGATCATATATCCTTACTTGAGTACAATTTCATGAGATTATTTATGTTATTCTATGATTATTATTAAATGATTTCAAGATTTATTTGTGTTTGAAAGCTAATGAAGCTATGATAAGATTTTACATGAAAGGTTAAGTTCAAATTGAGGCCTTTGGTGCCAAGCAATATTTTTGAAATATTTTTGGGAGCTACCTTAAATTCTGAGATGGGTAAACTTGTTCATAGCCATAGTCGGGTTGCGGAGTGTGGCCATAGTCGGGTTGCGTTTTACCCCGAAACTACCATGACAGGGTAGGTATGTGCCATAGTCGGGCACTATGTTATATTGCCATAGTCGGGCAATGAATGCTAGCGTGTCAGACTTTGAACTGTGGGACGCCATAGGGATTAGAAAGAGAAAAAAAGAAAAGATGTCAGATTTGAGTGGTACTCCCTAAAGAAAGAAAGTATAAGCTATTTTGCAATATTTAAGAGTTTATTTTGGATCTAATGTTTCAGCTGTCTTAAAGTAAAGTTTACGCATTCATGTTTTATTAACTCTCGTTCCGGCCTTAGTGAGGGAGTCGATGATACTCACTGGGTGACGAGCGATTCGTTACTCATGTTCCTTTTTCTTGGAACCTACGTTGGCTTCGTCAACGTAGACGCAGGTCACAGAGGCGATCAGACTACAGGCTAGGACTCTCCCTCACATCCTCAGTTGTTGGTGAGCTCCGCTTTGCTTTCAGTGGAGACATATCAGCTTTCCTTACCAGTTCCTTCATTTACTTTATTTATTCAGTTGAGTATTGCCGAGGGTTTCATGTCTCGTGCAATATGACAGTCTTCCAGTTTTAGAGGCTTCATAGACAATGAGTTAGAAGGGTTGTGGTGCACATTTTAAGATTTAACGTTTAAAGTATTTTAAGGTTATATTGACTATTTATTTTAAGATGCAGAGTTATTATTTATTAAAATTATTATGAGTTTTTGAAAGATGTATGAAAAGTTTAGCAGGTCTGGTTCACCTGGTCCTCAGGTACCGTGTCACAACTCGTTCAGAAAATGGGTCGTGACAAACTTGGTATCAGAGCCTCAGGTTTAGAGAGTCCTAGGGGTCTATGAAGCCGTGTCAGTAGAGTCTTGTTTATGGGTATGAAGCGTGTCATACTTATGAACAGGAGGCTGCAGACATTTAGGAAAAGTCTCGCTTTCTTTCATACTCTAGATCGTGCAATAGAGCTTAACTTTAAGAATCCTTCTAATCTATTCATTCTTTTGAATTCACAGAAATGGTTGGTACTCGAAATTCTAACACCAGAGCTCAAGCATCTGATCAAGAAACGCTTGCGGCTATGGTGGCTCAGAGTAAATCTAAGAAAATTAAGAAGGGAAAGCCAACTAAGAAGACTCCAGCGCCCCAGGTTGAACCAGAGGAGCAGGTTGATCAGGTTGAGATAGATGAGCAAGCTAACCAGAACCAAGTGCCACCCCCACCTGTTGTTCCAGCTCAAGTTGTCTTTCCACCAGAGATGGGTGAGGCTTTTAATGCAATGAGAGGGGCTATGGAGATGTTTACTACAGTCATGGCTACTCAGGGTCCTAGGGAGAATGAGGCACCACCCAGGGCAACAGACATGAAAGTTCTATAACCTCCAGGGCACACGATTTTCTCAAGTTGAGACCACCAGAGTTCTTTAGTACCAAGGTTGGTGAAGATGCAATGTTATGGCTTGAGGAAGTTAAAAGGGCACTCCGGTTGATGAAAGCAGTTGATAATGAGGCTGTTGAATTAGCTGCCTACCAGCTGAAGGGTACGGCAGGCACTTGGTTCGAGATATGGGAAAGAGAGAGAGATGAGGATTATGGTCCACCTACTTGGGAGGAATTTTAGGAGGCATTCACAATGAACTTTATACTAGAAGAAGATAAGGCAGCCAAGGCTACCCAGTTTGAGCAACTTAAGCAGGGATCAATGAGTGTAGAAGAATACCAGATGGAGTTTATCAAGTTGGCTAAGTACGCTACCCATATGATTCCAACAGAAAGGGCAAAGATTGATAGATCTGTTAATGGATTGGGTATTCATATTCAGGACACTACAGCGGCAGCAGCAGCAGGTATGTCAGTTTTATCCTCTGTTGTGGGATTTGCTAAGAACATAGAAAGGAAGAAACATCAAAGAAGAGATGAAAAGGAAAGCTACCATAACAAGAGGGCCCGATCATCCAGCGGTTACAATGGTTCAATGGGAGGAGGAAAGAGCTCATTTAACAGGGCTACAACTGCACCAGCTCAATCCTCTTACCAGTCAGGTGGTGGGTCATACTTCAAGAAGAACCAGAACTATGGGAATCAATCTCGTCAGAATCAGAACCTTGGTGGTAGGTCCAGTCAAAATCAGAGTTTTCAATCTCCAGCTATTCAGAGTCAAGGTAATGTTAACCAGCAGGTACAGTATGGTGATGTTTATGGTAATTGTAAAAAAAACCATTCAGGGCCGTGCAAGTTGGGTTTTCGAGGTTGTTACAATTGTCTTGAAGAGGGACACTACAAATTTAATTGCCCAAAGTTGCAGCGAGCCTATGATAGGGGAGCAGCATATCCAACAGGTTCTTCAGCTACGGCAGTTGCACCACCCCTAGCTCGTGGCCCTCAGAACCAGGCTGTGCGTGGGGCGGGTAGAGGTTCAGGTTCAGTCTACCAGGGAGGGGGACAACCCCGCTTATATGCCACACTTAATCGTCAGAGTGCAGAGGCATCTCCAGCAGTTGTTACAGGTATACTTCAAGTTTACTCACAGAATGCATATGTCTTAATTGATCCAGGTTCTACATATTCTTATGTCACTCCATATTTTGCTACGAGTCTCGAGTTAGAACCTGAACATCTAAGTGAGTCCTTCCTAGTATCTACTCCAGTTGGGGAGCCAGTGAAAGCAACGAGAGTTTATAGGAGTTGCACAATCTCAGTGCAAGGCCGCAATACTATAGCTGATCTTATAGAGTTAAAAATAGTGGACTTTGATGTAATCATGGGTATGGATTGGCTTTCTTCTTGCCATGCCACATTAGATTGTCGTGCTAAGATAGTCAGGTTCCAATTCCCAAATGAAGAGGTCCTTGAATGGAAGGGTAGTTCAGCGTCACCAGTGGGCAAATTTATTTCCTATCTTAAGGCACAGAAGATGATAAGTAAAGGTTGTGTTGCCTACTTAGCTCATATCATTAATGCAGAATCAGATGCGCCTTCTCTTCAGTCTGTGCCAGTTGTTAGAGATTTTCCAGAAGTTTTTCCTGATGACCTTCCCGGACTTCCTCCAGAAAAAATCATAGAGTTTGTTATTGACCTCGTCCCGGGCACTCAACCCATATCTATTCCTCCCTACAGAATGGCCCCAGCAGAGCTTAAAGAATTGAAAGAGCAGTTGAAAGATCTTCTTGAAAAGGGCTTCATCAGGCCGAGTGTGTCACTGTGGGGTGCCCAGGTCCTGTTTGTCAAGAAGAAAGATGGGTCTCTCAGAATGTGTATTGATTATCGGCAGTTGAACAAAGTCACGGTTAAAAAAAAGTATCCATTGCCTATAATTGATGACTTATTTGACCAACTTCAGGGTGCAAAGTACTTCTCAAAGATAGACTTGAGGTCGGGGTATCACCAGTTGAGAATCAGAGAAGAGGACATCCCAAAGACAGCCTTCAGGACTCGCTATGGGCACTATGAATTTTTAGTGATGTCGTTTGGGTTGACCAATGCACCCGCAGCATTCATGGACCTAATGAACAGGGTCTTCAAGCCATACTTAGACACCTTTATTATTGTGTTTATAGACGATATTTTGGTGTATTCTAAAAGCAAGGAAGAACATGCAGAGCATCTCAGGATAACATTGCAGACTTTGAAAGAGAATCAACTTTATGCCAAGTTTTCTAAATGTGAATTTTGGCTCCAGTCAGTGGCATTCTTAGGCCATGTGGTATCTAGCGAAGGCATTAAAGTAGATCCCCAGAAGATTGAAGCGGTTAAGAATTGGCCAAGGCCAACAACACCGACCGAAATCCGAAGTTTCTTGGGTTTGGCAGGCTACTATAGGAGATTTGTAGAGGGCTTTTCTTCACTTGCAGCACCATTGACCAAGCTGGCTCAGAAAGCAGTTAAATTTCAGTGGTCAGATGCATGTGAGCAGAGTTTTCAAGAATTGAAAAAGAGGTTGACTACTGCACCTGTGTTAACTTTGCCAACAAGTTTAGGTGGGTTCACGGTGTATTGTGATGCCTCCAGAGTAGAGCTTGGTTGCGTTCTCATGCAAGAAGGAAAGGTTGTTGCCTATGCCTCCAGGCAGTTGAAAAACCACGAAAAGAACTACCCCACATACGACTTAGAGCTTGCAGCGGTAGTATTTGCTTTAAAAATATGGAGGCACTACTTGTATGGTGAGCATTCTGATATATATACAGACCATAAGAGTCTCCAGTACATTTTCAAGCAAAAGGAGTTAAATTTGAGGCAGAGAAGGTGGCTCGAGCTGTTGAAGGATTATGACATCAATATCCTTTACCATCCGGGCAAAGCTAATGTGGTAGTAGACGCACTCAGCAGAAAGTCAATGGGTGTCTTAGCTCATTTATCAGTTTAGAGGAGACCGTTAGGCCGAGAAGTGCAAAAGCTGGCAAATGACGGGATTAGACTGGATGAGACGGAAGGAGGAGATATGGTTGCTTATGCCTTAGCACGTTCATCACTTATTGCACATATTAAGGCTAAGCAAGATAAGGATCCGTATTTGGTGAAAATAAAAGATGGAGTCAGAAATAAAGAAATCACTGCTTTCACTCTTGGAAGCGATGGAGCTTTGAAGCTAAATGACAGGTTATGTGTACCAGATGTAGATGACCTCAGAAAATCCATCATGGAAGAAGCTCACAACTCGAGATACTCTATTCACCCAGGTGCTACTAAAATGTATCAAGATTTAAAGGATTTGTATTTGTGGAAAGGTATGAAGAAGCAAGTAGCAGAGTATGTGGCTAAATGTTTGAATTGTCAGCAAGCCAAGGCAGAGCATCAACGACCAGGTGGTCTACTTCAGGATATAGAAATACCACAGTGGAAATGGGAAGCGATAAATATGGATTTTGTGGTAGGCTTGCCTCGCACGTACCGTAAGCATGACTCAATTTGGTGATTGTAGACAGACTCACAAAGTCAGCTCATTTTCTGCCAGTGAAGACAACAGACAGTGCAGAACAGTATGCTCAGTTGTATATCAAGGAAATTGTTAGGTTTCATGGCACCCCAGTCTCGATTATCTCTGACAGAGGTCCACAGTTCACCGCTCATTTTTGGCAAGCTTTCCAGAAAAGGTTGGGAACCAAGGTCAACTTGAGCACCGCTTTTCATCCGCAGATTGATGGGCAGGCAGAAAGGACCATTCAAACCCTCGAGGATATGTTCCGAGCTTGTGTTATAGATTTTGGAGGTAATTGGGATGACCACCTACCACTCATTGAGTTTGCTTACAATAACAGCTATCAGGCTAGTATTGGGGTGGCTCCGTATGAGGCGCTTTATGGGCGTAGATGTAGATCTCCAGTGGGCTGGTTCGAACCAGTAGAGGTGCCGCTACTTGGCCCAAAGTTTGTTTACGAGGCTTTAGAGAAAGTCCAGCTAATTAGAGAAAGGCTTAAAACGGCTCAGAGTCGTCAAAAGTCTTATTCTGATAAGAGGCATAGAGACTTAGAGTTTAATGTAGGCGATATGGTATTCCTAAAAGTGTCACCAATGAAGGGAGTTATGAGGTTCGGTAAGAAGGGAAAACTTAGTCCTAGATTTATCGGACCTTATGAGATTTTAAGCAAGAAAGGTAATGTGGCTTATGAGTTAGCCTTGCCAGTTGAGTTATCGTTGGTCCATCCTGTTTTTTACGTGTCTATGTTAAGAAAGTACATCCATGATGAGTCGCATGTTATTCCTTCCAACACCATAGAAATTAATACAGACCTGAGTTACGAAGAGGTACCAATCCAGATTCTGGATAGGCAAGTTAGAAAGTTAAGAACAAAAGATATAGCTTCGGTAAAAGTATTGTGGCGTGGTCATAATTCAAAAGAAGCTACATGGGAGGTCGAGGAAGACATGAAGAAAAGGTATCCCCATCTTTTGAAGAACAAGGTATGTGAACTATAAAGGTTTAAATTGTATTTAAATTTTTCTAGTCAATTATGAGATATTATGTGGTTTAGCTTCTTGCCGAAGTATATTAATTCGTTAGTGTTATTTAGGTCCTTGCCGGAGTTTGTTTGATTTATTATTGAGATTCAGCTCCTTGCCCGAGCATGTTTTATTTATTGTTGGGATTTACCTCCATGCCAGAGTAGTAGTGGTTATTTTCAGCTATTGTTGGTGCCTATTGATGGGCTGTTATGGTGTATTGGTTGTTGTGGTATTTCTGACAGGGATATTTTTTCGGATAGTCCAGTTACAGGGGAGACTCTGCCGAAATTTTTAAGAAATCTAACACTTAGCCAAATTTTGGAACATTTGGCAAGTTGGTGGAAGGGAAAAGTGGCCTAGGAGCGAGGAATAAAAAAAAATCATTCGAGGACGAATGATCTTAAGGGGGGAAGAATGTGACGTTCCCCAAAATTTCTAAGTTTTAGGACACTTATTGGCGTGAAAAATTATTTACGTAAAGTCGTTTCATATATTATGGCGAGGTCCGAATATGAAGTGTATGGTGAAGATAAGTTAAATATTTATCATGAATGATGTGTAAATATTTAAATGTATGTAAAGTGGAGGAAGAAATTGTAAGAGGTGCCAAAAGTTAAAGCCGACTTAATATAGATAGAGTTTACATTAAGTTGGCTAATTAGCCAAGTTACCCAACATACAGGCTAGTCAAAACAAATTCCTATAAGTAAATATTATTAAAATATTAAGGAAAGGGGCAGCAACACAACCTTGACTTATTACTTGGTTTTCGGCAGACATATAAGGAATCAAGATTCCTCCGTATCCAACTACTCCCGTCATCAAAAATCGAAGCTGTGAACATTACTTTTCCCAATTCAATCTTCAAGTTAACCTAAAGGTGAGTCTTTTCTACGCATCAATGAAATTATGTCACGATTATCTACAAGAATTTAACATCTTTATAGACAATACTTAATAAGAAAATTCCCCAAAACCTAGAAAGTTTAGAATATGAACCAGAGTTCTTGAATTGGGGAAAAGATTGAAACTTTGGAATTGATTACGTAAATTGGTGGTTGTAGTTGTTGGGTGACGTGAAGTGCGTCTATTGGAGCTACGTATAGGCTCGAGGAGTAATCGAGGTGAGTTGAGATATACACTTTCAAAGGTGTTGTTCTCACAAAGTGCATGTCTTTAATGTATTTGATAAATTGTTTTAGAGAAGTTAATGTACCTTTGATTGGAGCGGGCAAACGTTCATTATCCATTAATGTTTCCAAGTCGTTCTTTAGTATCAAGTATCTAGAAATATGTTTCATAGCTTCCTTTACATCCCGATCATATATCCTTACTTGAGTACAATTTCATGAGATTATTTATATTATTCTATGATTATTATTAAATGATTTCAAGATTTATTTGTGTTTGAAGGCTAATGAAGCTATGATGAGATTTTACATGAAAGGTTAAGTTCAAATTGAGGCCTTTGGTGCCAAGCAATATTTTTGAAATATTTTTGGGAACTACATTAAATTCTGAGATGGGTAAACTTGTTCGTAGCCATAGTCGGGCTGCGGAGCGTGACCATAGTCGGGTTGCGTTTTACCCCGAAACTACCATGACAGGGTAGGTATGTGCCATAGTCGGGCACTATGTTATATTGCCATAGTCGGGCAATGAATGCTAGCGTGTCAGACTTTGAACTGTGGGACGCCACAGGGATTAGAAAGAGAAAGAAAGAAAAGATGTCAGATTTGAGTGGTACTCTCTAAAGAAAGAAAGTAGAAGCTATTTTGCAATATTTAAGAGTTCATTTTGGATCTAATGTTTCAGCTGTCTTAAAGTAAAGTTTACGCATTCATGTTTTATTAACTCTCGTTCCGGCCTTAGTGAGGGAGTCGATGATACTCACTGGGTGACGAGCGATTCGTTACTCACGTTCCTTTTTCTTGGAACCTACGTTGGCTTCGTCAACGTAGACGCAGGTCACAGAGGCGATCAGACTACAGGCTAGGACTCTCCCTCACATCCTCAGTTGTTGGTGAGCTCTGCTTTGCTTTCAGTGGAGACATATCAGCTTTCCTTACCAGTTCCTTAATTTACTTTATTTATTCAGTTGAGTATTGCCGAGGGTTTCATGTCTCGTGCAATATGACAGTCTTCCAGTTTTAGAGGCTTCATAGACAATGAGTTAGAAGGGTTGTGGTGCACATTTTAAGATTTAACGTTTAAAGAATTTTAAGGTTATATTGACTATTTATTTTAAGATGCAGAGTTATTATTTATTTAAATTATTATGAGTTTTTGAAAGATGTATGAAAAGTTTAGCAGGTCTGGTTCACCTGGTCCTCAGGTGCCGTGTCACAACTCGTTCAGAAAATGGGTCGTGACAAACTTGGTATCAGAGCCTCGGGTTTAGAGAGTCCTAGGGGTCTATGAAGTCGTGTCAGTAGAGTCTTGTTTATGGGTATGAAGCGCGCCATACTTATGAACAGGAGGCTGCAGACATTTAGGAAAAGTCTCGCTTTCTTTCATACTCTAGATCGTGCAATAGAGCTTAACTTTAAGAATCCTTCTAATCTATTCATTCTTTTGAATTCACAGAAATGGTTGGTACTCGAAATTCTAACACCAGAGCTCAAGTAGCTGATCAAGAAACACTTGCGGCTATGGTGGCTCAGAGTAAATCTAAGAAAATTAAGAAGGGAAAGCCAACTAAGAAGACTCCAGCGCCCCAGGTTGAACCAGAGGAGCAGGTTGATCAGGTTGAGATAGATGAGCAAGCTAAGCAGAACCAAGTGCCACCCCCACCTGTTGTTCCAGCTCAAGTTGTCTTTCCACCAGAGATGGGTGAGGCTTTTAATGCAATGAGAGGGGCTATGGAGATGTTTACTACAGTCATCGCTACTCAGGGTCCTAGGGAGAATGAGGCACCACCTCAGGGCAACAGACATGAAAGTTCTATAACCTCCAGGGCACACGAGTTTCTCAAGTTGAGACCACCAGAGTTCTTTAGTACCAAGATTGGTGAAGATGCGATGTTATGGCTTGAGGAAGTTAAAAGGGCACTCCGGTTGATGAAAGCAATTGATAATGAGGCAGTTGAATTAGCTGCCTACCAGCTGAAGGGTACGGCAGGCACTTGGTTCGACAACTTGAGATTTGCATATACCTGGTGGCCTTCCTCTTGGCCTACCCCTACCTTGACCTGTAACCAATGGAAATGGAGTTAAATCACCATCATCATCAAGGGAAAATGGCACTGCATCGGTAGGATGCTGTCGTTCTTGCACATTGGCCAGGGCAACTGGCGTATGCTGAATAAATCTGAATCCATCCTAAGTGGGGACTGGTATGGCGTGTGAGGTGAATATCGCATCCCAGGATCACCCATATCACTGAAACACGCCTCCCAAGGATCAGATCTAGCAGAAGTACTGTTCGGCACATCATGTGTACGTGAAGCACCAGGAATATGGACCAAACTGAGACATGTAACAGGGTTTACAGAAGGATGTGATTGTGTCCCAGGAAAGTGTATATCACGTTTCTCTGTCTGTTCATGATGGCGTCCAGCATGTGCACCACCTCTACCTCGTCGACGCCTAAGAGGAGGTGGGGGGTCAACATAGTCATTGCCTCCTGAATATTGATTATTGATCTGATTTCTACCATGATGACTCGCTGAAACAAATGCATTTCAAAGCCAACCCCGAAAATGAAACACCTGTTGTAGACCATTTTCACCAAGTTAAATAAGGATAACAAAATAAGAGTACAACCTTTATGCATGAGAAAAGAAGGAATAGACAACTTGTGAAAAAGCAAATAAAGAGTCTAAAGTACATTATACTTTTGAAATACAAACTTATTTAGCTGCAACACACAAGTATTTCAACGTTTTCCTTTAGAACTGTTTTTATTAAGTTAAAACTCTTTAATGTTTCCAAATTGTAAACTTATTTAGCTGCAATACATAAGTTTATCATTTTCCATTTTCACTCAAAATTGTAAACTTTATCCTCAAAATAAAAAAGAGCATATTATACCTAAGAAGAGAGATACTGGCAAACTAGAAAATACAATGTTATATCCAAAGAAAAGAAAAGGTTCACTTTAAATTGATTTTGGAAAGATTTCTATTAGTAGAATATATTTTGGAATATGCAAGTAAAAGGAATTATATAAATGACAAGGCAATCCATCTCATGTCATGTACAATGGCAATGGCAAGTAGGCTAGGAAAGGGAATGTTTCCTATCTAACTGGAATTCCTTAACACAGGACATTATCAACCAGAAGCTAAGGACAACTTTGTACAGACACCAAAACTTAGTTTAAAAAGTATAATGTACTTCACATAATGCAGCACACTACATTCAAAGTTATTTAATTAAGGTGCCTAAATTTCGTTCTCATGGAATATTTCTTCCGAGAAAACCAAATTGGTCAGTCAAGACTCAAGCGTTTATGCCCTTATGTTTGGTCAGATAAAATATCAAAATAATAAGTTTAAAAAAGAATAGTCTCCAGTTTTGTCGCATCACAGGCCAAACTAGATGTAGATACATCTCAGAAATTTAAGAAAGCAGACTCATCGAATGCCCTTAAAACTCATCAACAACCAACTGGAACAGAAATTACTCGGACCAGCTGGAATCAGAAATAAGTAATAAGTGATACAATGAGTACTTTAGCATTTCATCTACTCCAGCTAGGTAGATAAGTGATAAGTGATACAATAGAGTACAAAAACTAATCATTTACAAGTTGTGTTTAAAAATGTTATCCAACTATAACCATGAACTAATTATAGTTAGTAGAGTAAGAATTACAATACCAATTTCACGGATGGCAGAAATTTCATTACTCATTAACCCGAGCGAATCCTTATAAATCCGATGCAAGCATCTAGCCTGGGATAGTGAAAAGAAAAGTCAAGTTAAACTTCGAGAACTACTATCTTAATTTTGCAAATGGTAAGCCAGCCAAATATCTTGTGATAATGCCAATTGAGATATTTTTGAAATACTAACTAGGGTGAATTAATTACTTGAGTGAATAAAAAATTCAAGAATCTTACCAAAACCTCGTGCGAACCGGCTAAGGTTTTATATCCTTGTTCAAACTGATGAGATGGATTACTAGCAAGGTGACATGTGATACTATTATACCAATTAACATACTCATTGTCTACCTCGTCACCAAGTTGAACTTCCCCAAATGCTAATCGGTCCCTTCGCTCACTCCCAAAATTAACCTCAACTGCATACTTATGCTCCCAATTAGTCCCAGCCTTACCCCTACGATAAAATGCTTGAACTTCCATTCTATATCATGGCGGATATTTTGTGTCAACCCAAATTGACGTAACACTCTATCGGGTTGGTGCCAATCGACATCATCCCAGGCAATAAGAGGTACAATAGCTAGCCAGATATCTTGTCCTCGAGTATAGTAATCCGGCAATACAGCTAAGATATTGTCACTGTAATGCTGCCAATTGAACTTTTTCAACAATAAACAAAGAGATTAATTAGAATAACTTAGTGAAAAATGACTCAATTATTGTACACAATGTTTAGTATTTATTCTTTTTCAGATTATGATGTGAGCTTCTAATAGTTTATGAGGACAAGCACAATAGCAGTTAAATCCTATACTTGATCGACCATAACAAGTATAGCCTAATACGTTGTTGAACTACAGCCTCAGCAGTCCAACTAGTAATCGAGAGTAGTGATGTAACATAAGAAATAAGGGATCTCATTTTTAAGCGACCTCCATCAAAATCGGTGTCTAGTGGTGCCCAACCAAGAAGACACTGCATCATCTGTTGCCAATCTAAAGATTGTAACTGATCATTTATACTCGTTACAGGCAACACATCGACCAGTAAGCCATATAATACAGACACATCATGGAGTGTAATTGTCGCTTCATCTGTCCTGAGGTAAAATATATGCGTCTCCGGACGCCACCGCTCCAATAATGATGTGATCATTGCATGATCAAGTTGTGTATGTCCTGCAGCATAAATTCCATAAAACCCAACTCGAAACAGGTACTACACTACACGTTCGTCTAGTGGATTCTCCTTGATATGCTGCCAAAACTCTCCATCAAAACGCCGACACCGAGGCATCTCGTGTGTCCCATTATCCCATACATTCTGACTACGGTGCTCACTTTGTCCAACCAAAATACGATAGTCAAATGGACCCGGATGCACAATTGACTGGTCTATGTAACCTGAATAATCTGAACAAAACAAAAAAAAAATTATAAATAAATTTATGCACACAAGTGATTTCTTGTTAGTAAAAAAAAAAAACATACTTTACAAAATTTCTAATAAATAAATAAATACAAAACTAAATAAATTGGACTAAATTAAGATTTGATTATAAATACAAAACTAAATCCAGTAGGCTACATAGTTGGCAGTCGTGAGAAAATTCCAACCATATCTTTTCATACATTGAAAAATAATGTAAATCTTTAGCTATCTTGAGACAAAGAATTTAAAGAAAAACAAACACAATCGTAATCCCACCAAGCTGAAATTTACTAACGACACGATTAATATACTAAAAATATAAGAACCTAACCAGATATATAAAATTCAAAAAGATTAAATAAGAAAATAATCAATATAGAAAAAAATTACTTTAGTCCAGCAAGAAATAAAAATCACCAAACCAATGAAAGGCAGCAACTAGCTTAACAAGTACAGATGTATTTTACTCCCACTGCTATGTAGTACAATACAAAGTTACATCACTAAGAACTAAAATCTTTTTCAGTGTTAAATGCTTACTAGACCAGCATATAAGGCTGCAATTTCTAGTTTTGTATGTATATTCGACTAATGAGAATTATCATCTCCATAACAACTTTTCTATTTTCTTCTATTATCAAATCAGTCCCTTTGTTATTTTGAGAAAGATTTGGCAACAATCTAGTGTCATTTACTCATGGAAGGTTCTTTCTTTTTTTTCAAAAAAAAAAAAAAAAAAAAAAACTATGCAAAACCTTCTTCCATCTCTCGACACATTGTTGGTATTTGATTGGCGAAAGATAAGTCTTCTCCAGAAGAAAATGTGTCTAACAACATGTATATGCCACTCTGGAACAGCCCTGCATAATTGAGGAAGTTACTACATTTCGAACCAAAATGTGTCTTCCTCTTACATCGACAGTTTTCCGCTACTCAAACCTGCTTATTTAGTATTTCTCCTAGTTTAGTGACAACGAGTTAATTCTCCTACCAATCTATTTTTTTTTTTAATTCTCTATAGTACTTACTGTATAACATGAATGGTTGTTTTATATAATGCAGTCTCTACTTTGTTGAATAACTTTTTGCTCATCTCTTATAGAAGAATTACTTGTACAGTAAAATAAACTTAGACGGAAGCTTTTCTGAGTGATGGAGAAGAGCAATAGCAACCAACAAGAATGGACAACAATGTGTAGAAACTTTGTATAGAGATGTGTAATACTATGCAGAAATGCATAAATGTAGAAAAGGTAGAACTATACAACAATGTAGAACACTATGTAGAGATGCTACCATTTTCTAAACCATGAAATAGTACTCACTTTGATTCTGAAATAAATTCACGACTTACTTAGGTAGCTTAAGAAACCATGTCTCACGTAAGTCGCTCAACAACAATACAGTCTTGCTGCTGTGTGAATGAAAAATTGCCAGATTTGTGTGGGTATCATATGTCAATCTCGCTCCATCTCTAGAGACAAAAGAAAGAAAACTGACCATTAAAATAGTATCAATAAACAATGTGAAGTTGTTTTCAATAAAACATTGTGACCTACTAAGCAGATATGTGAACCAGAGCGTTTACCCATATTCATAGTCCAATTTCAGTGCGCATAATAATTTAGACCCAATAGATATAACATCATGAATTTAGTAGAAAGGTATTTAATAATAGAATGAAACAACTACTGGGCAGTGACAATACTTACGAAGTTCTCCTATTGCAATTTAAAGATGCTCAATTTTCCTTTTTGTGCATCTTATTATTCTTTAATTTCATAAAGTTATATTAATATTAAAAAATTAAATTTCTTCTAGACTAGGGGACACTATCAATCAACAACAGGTCCTTCAAATTTCAATCTTCCAAGAATGGGGAAATTTAAAGTCTCTTTTGCCATTTACTAATTGCTATTTTCAAAAATTAAATTATTAAAGAAAACACCAGCGGTCAGTTAGTTTTCTGATTTTTTACAATATTTGAAAAACTCCAAGACGGGTGTCGTTTTCTGTATAGATTAAACTAACATACCGTTAACACCTTAACGTTAAGGTTTATATAGAAAACGCCATGCCCCTTAGCGTTTCTACCATTTTTGGAAAGAAAATTCTGACACACCCATATATTAGAAAAAGTCTAAATTTAAACATCCTTGATGGTTCCTACAACTACTTTGGAAGTTGCAGCTTCCATCGCTCAAGAGACCGAAGCTCAGATGTGTGACGATACACCACATAAATGCTCCTATAGCAAGGAACTGCATCAACTCTATAGTAAACAAGGCCTTCGCTAACATGTCACAGCGAGGTTGCTGCTCCTAAGTATTTGCTAACAAGTCGGTTCGAGTAACTGTTAACGACATTTGTCCTCATAGAAATATTTATGCCTCTGTTTCACACTCATGGGTTGATACTGGGCAAAAAGAAATAGCACTTATGCCTTGGAATTGTAGAGACACGCAGTTTGGTGGGATGGATCCGGCCATCTCTGTTATGGCAACTTCTGGCTTTGCCAAGGCTTCTAGTAAAAAATATTGTATCCTTCCTCCTGAAAAACTAGATGAACATTCTCGGATGACCTTTCCTTTTGATCCCGGCGCTCCTACATCCACTGTAACCATTAGGAGTTGGATTCAGAGCTTATTCCCTATTGCCAAATCTTATACTAGCTCCCCAGACATTTGACAACATACCAAATGTGAACTTTCAGTAGGAATCAAAACAATTTGTAGTTGTGCGGACAAGTGGTTCAACACGGTGCAGGACTTTAAGGATGCTTTAGAGAATTTAGTAGGCAATGATGCCTAGAGGGGATTTCTGGGCATGCTTCTAACTCAATTTCAGATTCAGGGACTGGAAGTGAAGGCTGAAATGGAAGGTAAAATGCCTCCTTACTTGTTCATTCATGGCTTACATGTACATATTAATGATGTGATTACTTTGGATACTGAGTGGACGTCTAAAGTTGCATTAAGGCAGCAGAGGCAAATAGTTGAGTAAAAGTCTAGTCTTCTCACTAGGGGTGTTTATCGGTCGGTTCGGTTCGGTTCGGTTTTGCACCTTATCGGTTTGGACTATCGGTTTTCGATTTTTAAAAGTGCTAAACCAATAACCGAACCAATAAGCTATCGGTTATCGGTTTTCGGGTTATCGGTTTTAGGTTCTTATCGGTTCGGTTTTCGGTTTAACCACTAAGAAACTTAGGCCTAACAAGTGTAAAAAAAAACCTCTTAAACGATTGCATCCAATACAAAATCGGCTTTATTTTCACAGCGAATTCAAATGCCTCTTATAGCATTCGCCATATTCAAAAAAGCAACCAACAATATATTCAAATATACTTCATTATTCTATAAACTAATGGAGGAGGCAAGGAGTGAAATAGTAAATCGGTGGTTGAAATGGATGGGGAGACTTGAAAGTTACACAATTAAAAGAAGACTAGAGTTTGAGGTTTCCAAGTTACAACTAATAGTAATTAAGTATATTACTTTTATGCACATAAGCGCAATATAGTAAATTTGAAAACCTTATTGGGTTATCGGTTTAACCAATAAGAAAATGTACAAAACCGACAACCGAACCGATAACCCAATAAAATTTTTTTGCAAACCGTTAAATAACCAATAACCCAATAATCCAATATTTATAAACCATTAAATTTTTATCGGTTCGCTTTATCGGTTTAAACCGAAAAATGAACAGCCCTACTTCTCACCTCCAATTCTTCTATGTTTCTCACCTATTTTTCTCTGAGTCTTCTCGTCCCACTTCATTTTATACTGTATTAACAACATAACGTCGTGAAAAATATAACTTTTCATGGTATGTATAGATAAACTTATTTATTGATAGTTAATGCAAGGTTTTCAATTTCATTATATAAATTCTTGTGCTTTTCATCCTTTTCTTTTGAAATCTTTCCATTGGAAAAGTCGGGATTTTTTTTCTTTTCCAAATCATAAAGTGTGTTCTCATTGTTGTGATGTCCTATAAAACATATTCAAATAACGGCAATTAAAATTAAAATCTTTGAAAATTTTAGAATTTGTAATAAGACATGTTCTAGTTAGACAATTATAATTACTACATATCTTGTTATATTAGCTTAAGTTTATTGTATGGGCCTAAACCAGTTTTAGGATCACAAATTGAATTTGGGTTTGAATATTAGCAAAACTTCGTATCAAAGCTAAATAAATGCGGGAAATAGATGTAAATGCGAAAGAACAACTTGATTTCAATATATCGTAGTGAGTACAAATTTGAGCAGAGTTTCAGTATGTATTTCTGGATGCCTACTGTAACAAGTAAATTCGCGTCAAGAAATAAATATCAAGACAGGAAAATATTGTAACAAGTGTAGTATTTGATTTCAATATATGAGTAGTACAATCTCTATAATTCCTCTGATTCGCCTTTTCAAATACAAATTTTAAGTAATGATCCAAGGGCTTTTGAGCTTGATCTTGAACCTTCCTTTTAATGCTTGAATCTTCCTTTTAATGCTTGAATCCTTAGAACTTGTAGAAATTCCTTGCAGCTTTTAAGAAACTTGTAGCGTTTGATCCACGAGCTCCTTGTTGCTTCTTGTTATGAATTCCCCTTGCTCTTGATTTCTTCTCCCTCTCAAATGAGAGGTTTGACCCTTTATATAGATATGGGATGGAGTGGGCTCCAAGAAGATCTAACGGACCTTGGCCCGTAGACCGACCAATTAGATTTAAGCAGTGACAAGGCCGCATTTGATTGGCCAGTACATGTCACTTGTACACGTGGCACATTTTTATTGGCCATTTGAATTTGACTAGGATTGTCATGTCATTGGCATATGGCATAATCCTATTGGTTTTATAATTTGACTTGGCGCCACGTCGCTTGCACATGTGGCACTGATTTGGGCCTTTAGGATAAGATGACATCCATTAGCTTTGGGCTAATAAAATGGGCTCATCATTTGTAGCCCAATAGATTTGGACTTTTATTAAATCCATGGATATTGGACTTAAATAGTTTATCCAATTATACTAGCCCGTTTAATTATTTGGACTAATATATCCTGAATTTAATATATAGCCAAATTAATTTATGGTTTTGTATCCAACAAAATTTATTTGTCTACAAATGCCCCCTACTTCAAGGCTTGTCAGGGTCCTTCTGACATTCGAAGACTAGACTTGAAGTAACCCTTTTTTTTCAAGTGGGTAATTTTCCATTGATACTCAAAAAAAATGACTACTTGATCCAGCTTGTATGAATATTGGCTATACTCCAGTTTGCATTATTGAAAGTGGCTACTTAGTACAATTTAAAGCAACATCTCTTAAATCGGCGCCACTTCTATCATTATCCAATTAGGAACAGGCGAAGTAATTGCCGATTTTTAGACTCCAATTAGGATAACGTACTTTCAATTCTTCTTGGACTCTGCTATTTGTCACCTCTAGTGTTCCTCTATAAATACCAGCATAAGTCACAAGGTTTCGCATTGAGTTAATTAGCGAAGCTAGGAGAAAAGCTGGTATTTAATATCCACAAAGTTTTCTTCGAGAATCAACAATTTCTTGGTAAGATTTCAAGTCAACTTCTATTTGAATAGTAGTAGGGTATTCTTTGTTTCACTATCTGCTTTACATAGCAAATCTTCTTTGCCGTATTTAATATCCACAAAGTTTTCTTCGAGAATCAACAATTTCTTGGTAAGATTTCAAGTCAACTTCTATTTGAATAGTAGTAGGGTATTCTTTGTTTCACTATCTGCTTTACATAGCAAATCTTCTTTGCCGTAGCTATTAAAATTTGTATTCAATAAGTGATAGCAATCATCTTGCATATTATGAATACAAAAAGTGTGTATTGTTGTCGGAAAACATATTATAACAACCAACAATTCTTATAATAATTAACCTCCACAAATTTTTTGCTTGTAATGCAGTTAATGGAGATGCATGCATTCTCTGTTCCTTTTCTTTACTTTGTATTTGGAACAAGCACCACATATATTATTTTTAAAAAAAAAAAGAATTGTGCATGGATAATGTAATGCATGATGTCTTTCTGCAACGTCCTATTTGCAACATTGGAGCGCATGCTTCTTGATGTTGCTCTTGTCCTGCAACTTGATGCTGATCAAAGTGATGGAAACTTAAATATTATTTGTTTTTCTTATGCTCACTTGTTGCCTATGAGATTATTGCTTGATTTTGTTGAGGCTCTGAAGAAAAATGTATACAATGCATATGAAGGGTCAACTATTTTACTTAGTGCTTCTCGGCAAAGTTCTTTGTTCTTTCATGCAAAATAAAAAAAAATTGTGAGGAGTGGTTTTCGCTATTTCTAGGAGAAAGCACAAAATAATTGTTTTCGCCATAGGTCCCTGCACCATGATACTTGTTTTGTGATTTTAACAAAAATTCAATAATCCCTACTTCCATCCTCCACACCTTGTAGCTTTTACTGACTCCTCATTCACACAGTGTGCCTTCATATTTCTTGGAATTTTACTTGACAACCTTTTGTTCCCTTTTTTTTTTTCAACATGCAAGACAAAACTCAACCCCCTCAGTTATCGTCGGTCCTCGTGTGCAACCTTGGCAGGTAACACCTCTCTTTTTCATGTGTTGCACTTTTTTTATTTTTTATTCACTGGTTCGTGAGGATCCTTTAAAATTTTCAATTGGAGCCTTTAAAAGTTCGAGAAGGAAACCTTTTAAAAGTTCACAAAGAAGGTCTTTAAAAGTTCGAAGAGGAAGCTCTTGAAAGTTCGAGGTGAAGTTTTTAAAAGTTCGAGGAGGACAACTTTAAAAGTTTGTGACGGAGCCCCCTAAAATTTACCATGGAAGCATTTAAAAGTTCAAGATGGACACCTTTAAAAGTGGAGCTCTTAAAAGTTCAAGATAGACACCTTTAAAAGTTCGCAATGAAGGCCTTTAAAATTAGCCGTGGAAGCTTTTTTTAAAAAGTTCGGCAAGGAAGCTCTCAAAAGTTCGAGATGGACACCTTTAAAAGTGGAGCTCTTAAAAGTTCGAGATGATTACTTTTAAAAGTTCGCGACAAAGGTCTTTTAAAATTCATCATGGAAGCTTTTAAAAGTTCAGCAAGGAAGCTCTTAGAAGTTCGAGATGGACATCTTTAAAAATTCGCGATGAAGGCCTTTACAATTCATCATGGAAGCTTTTAAAAGTTCAGCAAGGAAGCTCTTAAAAGTTCGAGATGGACATCTTTAAACGTTCGCGACAAAGGCCTTTTAAAATTCATCATGGGAGCCTTTTAAAAGTTCGGGAAGGAAACTCTTAAAAGTTCGCGGTGAAGACCTTTAAAATTCATCTTGGAGGCTCTTAAAAGTTTGTGATGAAGGCATTTTTTTTTTAAAATTCACCATGGAAGCTTTTAAAAGTTCAAGATGGACCCCTTTAAAAGTTCGCGACAAAGGTCTTTTTTTTTAAAATTCATCACGGAAGCCTTTTAAAAGTTCAGGAAGGAAACTCTTAAAAGTCCCAAGTGAACACCTCTAAAAGTTCACCTTTAAAACCCACAGTGAATGCTTTTAAAAGTTCAAGGAGAGGGCTTAGGATTTACTTTGCCGTGTTTCTTCTCACGACCATTGTCTCTATTTTACGAGTCGTGTGCTAATCATAGTCACTTTACTTTTGCAGATTCAACATGGTTTACTTCAGAGATTCAAATTCTTCCTCCACACGCAAGTATCTTGTAACTTCGGATCACAAGGATAGCAAGGCAGAGACAAGACTATTAGTTGACACGCCAATAAGTGGTTTATACGCTTCTTCAACATGGCCATTCTCGAGAAATCCGTATAATTTGGCAACTTGGACTTACGAGCAAACTAATCGTACCTCTAAGATGCTGAGCCTTCTTTCTGCTACTCACAAAGTCACGAATATTGCAAGTTCCCTCCCCTGTCTTGGAAGGCGGATCATAAATAAAGAAGTCCATTGTGGTGATACCACGACATTTGGTGGCGAATTTCACTATATCCGCGGCTACTGGGAGTGGGCTGAAGACATCTTTAGCAGGGACGAGCAGACTTTGAGAGCCACTAGGATTTATGACGCCATTTTTGCTTCGTTGTTCACCTATGATTGCAGCATTAACCTCATGAAAGCCTTTTGCAAGGGTTGGTGTCCTATCACAAACACGCTGCTCACATCAGTTGGAGAGTTATCTATGTCCCTTTGGGATGTATGCATGATCGGTGGTCTGCCAATTGCGGGGTCTCCTTACGAAGAAGTTGTTCCAAATGCTCGAGAACTCACCGGCAATCTTGACAAGAATAAAAGGTTTCTCCCACAATGCTGTGAGTACTTATTTGACGCATTTCACCGGCTTCGAGAGGGAAATAACCCAAATGTCTCTTTGAGAAGATGGATAGAGTTTTGGTGCAAAAGGGCCGTGACGTATGAGCAGCCTCCAGAGAGAGAAGAAAAGTAGTCAACTTGAGGTCGTCCTAAATTTACATATAATCCTAAAGGAGTCATCTGCAAGGCGGTTGCTTGGTCGAACGTGGAAGAGGCTTTGTTTCACAAACTTGGTATCAAAGGCTACACGAAGGATGACACTTACCTTGCTGCTTTCCTATCATGTTGGTTATGTGCTTTCGTGCTCCCAAAGGAAGGTAACTTCATTCGGCCTGAGACTTTCAAGATTGCAAGCCTGCTAGCTCGTGGTCAAAAGTTTAGCCGTGTTGTCCCTGTTCTGGCATCCATCTATAGGGGTTTAAATAAAATTTCGAACTGCTCAGAACTTGATCATTCTAGGGTGTACTTTCCAGTCCATTATGTGTATGGTTGGCTGGCGTGCTATTTCAAGACACATTACCCTTTGGAGGAAAGGCCAGTTGGTCCACTAATGACTACGTATTCTGGAGAGGGAGCTGCTAAAAACTTTGGAGAGGAAGAGGCAAGGAAGCGTGTACACAATGGAGAGAGCTTTGTTTGGACTGCGACGACGCCAGAGAGAGAAAAGCCCTATGATTATATTGACAATGGTACTGCACCAGAGTTCGAGACAAACTTTTTTATGAGTCTTCGTTCGAACTACCTTCCCTTGAGAGATGGAGCTACCTTTATCATTGAGCCTTATAGTCCACATCGTTTCAGCCGCCAGTTAGGCTTTTACCAAGACGTCCATGGTTGTTTAGAGCTAGATTTTCGTGAAGCATCATTGGATGATGGGCTCCGCTTTGCACGGGTTTGTGTGTTAGCCTATTCCAGGGTAAAGGCGACATTTCCCCCTTTCAGATCTACGATAAAGAATTCTTGCTTGCCTGGTTACAAGTCTTGGTGGGAAAAAGTACATGGGAGCATCCTTGAGGATCATATTCAGTCATTAGTGAATGTTGTTAGGCCCGCCACAAATATGCATCAAGAGAATGGTGAGGATGTTGCTGTAGTTGATGAGCCCAATGCTGCAAAGGTCAAACCAACCAAACAAAGTAAAAGTAAGGGCAAGGGACTTAAAATGCCGGCGAAGATACCTAGTGAGGAAATCCACGCTCAAAATTCTCAAGGTGATAATGCAACCTCTTTGTTGAATGATCATGATGAGGTTGTGGTGGTTGACAAGCCCCATGTTGTGAAGGTCAAACCATCCAAACAAAGCAAAGGTAAGGTTAAGAGACTTAAACCGCCTACGGAGGAACCTAGCGAGGTGATTCATGCTCAAAATTCCCAAGGCGACAATAAAACACCCTTATTGGACGATAATGATGAAATTGCTATGGTTGACGAACCCCATGTTGTGAAGGTCAAACCATCTAAACAAGGCAAAGTTAAGGTCAAGAGACTTAAACCTCCTGCAGAGGAACCCAGCGAGGCGATTCACGTTCAAAATCGTCAAGGTGACAATGAAATCCCTTTATTGAACGATTATGAGGGAGCTGTTATGGTTGACGAGCCCCATGTTGTGAAGGTCAAACCATCCAAACCAAGCAAAGGTAAGGTTAAGAGACTTAAACCACCTGCGGAGGTGCCTACCGAGGCAATCCATGTTCCAGATTTTCAAGATGACAATGGGACACCCTTATTGAACGGTCATAATAGAATTTTCAATTCTTCTAAAAAACGTCCTTCGCAAGACAACAGTGGGAGCGCTAATGAAGATCGTTGCTGGAAACACAAGAAAGTACCATCAGAGGCACATCTCCAAAAAGCAACCTCAATTGAAAAGCTTGCGCAGGAAGTCGAAGTTCACAGCGTTGAGAGTTCAGAAAAGACATTGACGGCTTGCATGGTGACTATCTTAAACTCCTCATTTTATCATCATAGACGGCTGACTAGGTTGATGCCCCCTTTTTATTTACTTACTCTTAAAATATTATTTTTTTTTTTATTTGCAGCATAATGATATCGAGCAGGAGCAAGAAGTATCCTCTGTTCGCCATGACAAAGGCTCAGCAAAGTCGTCTTCTACTTTAAAAGAGACCCCTCGCATGCTAAATGACGTCATTTCTATTTTTGAGGGAAAAAGTGTCCTTTTTAAACACAAGAAGATGCTAGTTTCCGGCCTTTGGAAGGACATATGCGGAAAGCTCTCTAAAATTGAGTTAGACGCTATTTCGGAGCTTAGGGAAGAATTCGAGGTCATTTTTGAGGAGATGCAAGGATCAAAAATTACCGATTTTTCACCTTTGAAGGACTTGATGGATTCCCTCTTCGAGCTTGCTACTTGGTATGACCAAGAACGATCCCATTTGGCTGACAAGATGAGTGAAGCTAGAAAGATGGAACTACTTTCAAAAGCCAATGAGCGTCTTCAATCATTCCAGTTAGAAGAAACCGAGAAGTCTGAGCTAATTTCGTCTAAACAAGAGCTGCTAAAGACCACCAAGACTAAATTGAAGAAGCTGCAGCAAGAGAAGAAGGATCTTGCAGCCATTATTGAAGCTGCCAAGAAAGAGCTTGAGGAGATACAATTGAAGGTTTCAGCTGTTGAGAACGAAATCTCTTCGTATGATGCCATGGATTTGGTGACTGATGATGATTCCACTCATCTGGAAGAAAAGCGGCAACGCCTAGCAGCTAGCCGTCAAGACTTGCTCAATTACAAGTTATGTTTAGATTAGGCTACATATATTGACTTATTTTCCTTTTTTATTTCTTGCACTTGATCGGGTAGCGGATTCCATCATTAATAGAATTTCTCTTAGTGCTTTGGCTTATATTGTGTTCTTTTCGCTGCGTCTTCAATTCTGACACTGCATTTTACAGCACAATGCACTTGTAGAAGAAAATTCATATCTTTTTGCTTGAATATCCAAATCAAGAAAAATTTAACTTTCCAAAAGCTAAACTCCAAATCCTAAAACATATCCAAAATTTGGAAACAAATAACTTCAGGATGGCTCTAGGTAAATTTTTTATTTCCAACCTTTAAATTTCGTCACGTTCTGGCTCATAGCCTAGCGCGGCTTCACCAAAATAATTGTAACTTAATGAATATGCGTCCGAATTGTGATCCGTTTGAACTTCCAGAAACTAGACTTCAAATTCTAGAACATAACTAAAATTTGGAACTAAATAGCTTCAGAATTGCTCTAGGTGAATTTTTGAATTCAACCTTTAAATTCTGTCACATTCTGGCTTGCAGACCAGCGCGGCTTCACCAAAATATTTGTAACTTAATGAATACACGTCCGAGTTACGAGCCGCTTGAACTTCTAGAAACTAGACTTCAAATATCAAGTTGCAATCATTTTCATCACCCGGAGGAATTTTCCTTTGAAGAATTATTTGGCACTTAACTTTGCAATTTAAAACGAGCTGCTAAATATCCGCCTTTCTCCTTGGGGTTGCTAGTTTCGATAACAAACTCTTGGTATTAAGGTAGAGTTGTGGAGAAAGAGAAATAAAGGACTCTCCTACTTCTCCTTTTATCACATCGTGCCAAACCCAACATTTTTATTTTTATGCGACTGAACTTAGAATGAAACTCTAAGCTGCCTACGTACCTCGGTGAAGAGGATCAAGTCATTACGTAGTTCGGTGCAGGTGATTTTTTTTTTTTTTGTGTCTTAACTTTTGCCTAGGCCGCCTCTTTCGATGTTTTCAACCTAGCGGACTTTTTCTTTTTCCTTTTTTTTGTGTCCTAACTTTTGCCTAGGCCGTCTCTTTCGAGGTTTTCAATCTAGCGGACTTTTTTTTTTTTTTTTTTTGTGTCCTAACTTTTGCCTAGGCCGCCTCTTCCGAGATTTTCAACCTAGCGGACTTTTTTTTTTTGGGTGTCGTGCACAGTTTATACTCTTGTGGGCCAGGAGTAACTTGCAGTTTATGCTCGTACGTCAAGGAGCGATCTTCTTCATGGATAGTACTTCTTTAAAAATTTCCCGTTAATGGGGCCGATTCTTTTTCCTTTAGCATCAACAAGCTTATAAGCACCACTTGAATAGGCTTCTTGCACGACATATGGGCCATCCCATTTTGCAGTGAACTTGCCCCCAGATTTGTGGGAGGTGATGATGGGTCTTCTTAATGCAAGAACTTGATCACCAACTTGGAAGGACCTTTGGAGAACCTTTTTATTGAAGGCACGAGATAACCGAGCTTGGTAACATTCTAGACTTTGCTGAGCTTCAAGTCTCTTTTCATCAAGAGCCTCCAACTCTTCAAGGCGCAAGCGGGCATTTTCTTCATCGGTAAGCCCTTCTTGGATGGCAAGTCACAGCGATGGTATTTGACGCTCTAGTGGTAGGACTGCTTCAACCCCATAAACAAGTGAGTAGGGAGTTGCCTGCATTGGCGTACGATGAGTCGTCCTATATGCCCATAAAGCTTCTTCCATCCTATTATGCCAATCTCGCTTGGACTTGGAGACAACTTTACTCAGCAAGTTGCACAAAGTCTTGTTGAACGCTTCAGCTAGACCATTCGCGGCAGCATTATACATAGAAGACTTGCGCTGCTTGAAGCCAAAGAGATCACAAATACTATTCATCAACCTATTGTCAAATGGCTTGCCGTTATCCGTTATTATATAACGAGGAATACCAAAGCGATAGATGATGTTTACTCGGATGAAGTTTGCAACCTTCTCTTTCTTTACTTCCTTAAGAGCGACGGCTTCTGCCCATTTTGAGAAGTAATCAGTTGCAGCCAAAATGAACAAGTGTCCTTCAGAAGATTTCGGCAATGGTCCGACGATGTCTAGCCCCCAAGCGTCAAATGGCCAAGATGCGACGGTCGGGTGTAACACTTCTGGTGGTTGATGTATAAAATTTGCATGGAGCTGGCAAGCTTTGCATCTTCGAGCATAATCTAAGCAATCCTTTACCATCGTCGGCCAATAGTATCCCATCCTTTTTATGTGGAAGTGGAGTTTCGGTCCAGACTGGTGGGATCCACACACCCCATTATGCTCTTCTTGCATAGCTTGAAGTGTTTCGTCATCCCCTAAACATCGCAGGAGCACTCCTTCAAATGATCATCTATATAGAGTATCCTTGTAGTACAGGAAGCGCGGAGCTCGGCGACGAATTTCAGTTCTTCTTTTTGGGCTTTCTGGCAGTATCCCATGACTCAAGTAGTTAATGATAGGTTGCCGCCAGTCTTCCTCGTCGACTTCAGAAACAGCAACAAGATGTTGGACGTCATTCATTTCAACCTCGTCATCGTCTAAAGGTGGCACTACCCATTTTCGACAGATAGTAACTTTCGTCTGATCAGGCAAGGTAAGTATTGAAGCTAGAGAAGCCAAGGCATCAGCTTTCTTATTTTCCCCTCTCGGCACGTGCTGAAGAGTTAAGTCACCAAGCCATCCTATCAATTTCTGTGCATAGTCGTGGTACGGACGCAACTCGGGTTTCTTTACTTCATAGCTACCCAGAAGCTGATTAATCACCAACTTAGAGTCCCCATAGACTTGCAACTGCAATTGCTTCATGTCGACGGCCATTTCGAGCCCAAGTATGAGCGCTTGGTACTCAGCGACATTATTGGAGCAATGTTGAGTCAAGGTGAAAGAATATGGTCATACCTCTCCTTGGGGAGTTACAAAAACTACTCCAGCACCAGCTCCATCGCGATGTGCAGCGCCATCAAAGTACATCTTCCAAGACGATTGAACTTCGACGAACATTGCATCTTCATCAGGTAACTCGTCAGTTAGCTCCCAACCATCAGGTATCGGGTGATCTGCCAAAAAATCTGCCAGTGCTTGTCCTTTGACCGCCTTTTGAGGGTTGTATATGATCTCAAATTGTTGAAACTGGAGATACCATCTCGCCAATCGATCGCTGAGGACTGGTTTTGACATTACGAACTTGATAGGATTTGCTCGAGAAACCAGCCGTACAACATGAGCTTGAAAGTAATGTTTCAACTTTTGAATGGAGAAGACTAGTGCTAAACACAACTTTTCAATTGGCGAGTACTTCAACTCATTTGGCGTTATCATTATACTCAAATAGTAAAGTGAATTTTCTTTTCCTTCACTATATTCTTGAGCCAAAAGTGCCCCAACTGATTTTTCTTGTGCCGCAATATATAATATCAACGGCTTTCCAGGGATTGGAGCTGCCAAAACAGGAGGCTTCATCAAATAGGATTTGATGCTCTCGAAGGCATTGCTGCAGGCTTGATCCCATTCAAAAGGGGTGCCCTTTTTCATGAGACGGCTGAACGGCTGACACCTCCCTGCTAGGTTTGAGATGAATCTCCTAAGGTAGGCCAACTTTCCTTGCAGACTTTTCAATTCATGAAGATTTCTGGGTTCAGGCATCTTTAAAATTGCATCTACTTTTGCTTGATCAATTTCAATGCCACAATGTCGAACAATAAAACCGAGGAATTTCCCAGAAGTAACTCCAAATGCACACTTCAAAGGGTTCATTCGAAGTTGGTACCTTCGCAGTAATTCGAACACCGTTCTCAAGTCACGCAACTGGTCCTCTCCTTTCTTGGATTTCACCACCAAATCATCAACATAGCACTCTACATTCTTGTGAAGCAAGCTGTCAAAGATATTTTGCATGGCCCTTTGGTAAGTTGCACCAGCATTTTTCAATCCAAACGGCATCACCTTATAGCAATAAATACCCTTAGGAGTTCGAAATGCTGTGAATTCTTCATTCTTAGGTGACATGCGAATTTGATTATAGCCAGAAGAGCCATCCATGAAAGACATAGCCTCGTAACCAGTAGTGGCATCAATCATAAGTTCTGGAATAGGAAGCGGAAACTCATCTTTAGGACATGCATTATTGAGATCCCTAAAATCAACACAAACTCGAATTTGGCCATTCTTCTTCCTTACAGGCACTATGCTTGAGATCCATGTGGGGTACTTGACTTCACGGATAAAACCAGCCTCGATGAGTTTGTTGACTTCCACTTCAATCAAGGGGACCAAATCTGGCCTAAAGTGACGTTGGGCTTGTTTTACAGGACGCGTACCACTCTTGACTGCCAAATGATGAACCGCTACTTTCGGGTCTAAGCCAGGCATCTCTTTGTAACTCCAAGCGAAGACATCCTTGTACTCTTTTAGTAGATCAACATAATTACCTTCTTCATCCGCTGCTAGCAGAGCACTAATATATGTAGGCCTCGGATCTTCATTTGTGCCAAGGTTGATCTCTTTCAATGCATCAACTGTTGCCTTCACACCTTCTTCTAGTTCCGGTGGAGCATCTGTAGCATCTTCTTCTTCATGAGGATCGTCATTGTTGAAAGATATGTGGTGACAACCAGAAATATCATCGACCTCACTTACAATCCCATTTGGAGATAAAGCATTTTCCTCTTCTTGTGCAATGATGTGATAAGAAGATTCCATGATTTCTTCATCTTCATCACGCTCCTTTGTGTGGACTATAATGTGAGTCTTGGCCTTTAACACATCTTCACATGAGACTATCAATTTTTCTTCGCGCCTCATTCTTGAAGGGATAAGACTTTGACCATAATTAGAAGGGGCATGCACCTTCACACTTTTGGATTTCCTCGGAGGCTTGTTTTCCTTATTCAATGGTCCCAACCTATCAAAGACAAAAGTTCTTGAAGACGGTTTCCCGAACCGATCAAAGACAGAAGTTCTTGGAGATGTTTCTCCCAGCCGATCAAATACAGAAGTTCTTGGAGATGGTTCTCCCAGCCGATCAAACGCAGAAGTTCTTGGAGATGGTTCTCCCAGCCGATCAAATGCAGAAGACCTCTTGCTCGAAGCCTCAGAGTCGTCTTCAGCAGTGATGTAGTTGCTGCTTGCCCTTCTTATAAAGATACGAACCGGTGGAGGTTTCTCATAACCCAAGCCTTCGCGTGATTTCTTCATGGTACCTTCAGGTAAGAGCTTCCCTAGTGTAGATGGTTCATTGGGGTCATATCCGGCCTTTGCAAACAACTTGTAAGCATTCGGGTCAAATCCCTCATTCGTGCGCTTCGTAGGGAGTTCTTTATTCAGCGGTAGATTTTTAGCCACAAAACTACCAAGCAACTTCGAGGTCAGCTTCATCACATCAATTCGCTTGACGGGGAGAGTTAATCCTTTGAGTTGATCACTTTGAAGATTAGAAGACTGGCTTTCTTCTCTCTTCAATTTTGGAACGTAGCGAAGTGTAGGACTTATCTTCTTGCTCGAAGCTGCAACATCTGCCTTGTGTACGTTACTTTGATTAAAGAGAACTTGACCTCCATCAGCTACAACTTTTGCTTTACCAGCTGCCACCTCAGCCCTTTTAGCTGCAAGCTCGGCATCTTTGGTTGTTGCTTTATTATCGGCTTTTACTCCCTCCACGACATTCTTCAAGTAGAATTTTACATCGGCGAAGTGTGCCTCTACTTCAGTAAATGGCTTGTCATCAGCAACGACCGTCTTTTCGACTCCACCCTCATGATATTTTAGGCATTGGTGATAAATGGATGGAACCACTTTGTTCTCATGTATCCAAGGCCGACCAAGTAAGATATTATATGAAGTTCTTGCGTTGATCACATGCATCCATGCGCTTGAAGTCATCTCTCCAATGGTGAGATCCATTTTTAAGGCACCTATAGCCCTTTGCCCCCCTTGGTTGAATCCTTGAATCAACAGGCGACTTTGCGTTAGTTCTTCAGTAGAGATACCAAGTTCCTTCAGCGTGCGGATAGGCAAGATGTTGACTCCAGATCCTCCATCAATTAAGATTCTATTCACTCTTTGCTCATCAACATAGCCAACCACAAAAAAGGGACGATTATGAAGAGTTTCACCAAGTCAAATGTCATCATTTGTGAAGGTGATTTTTGCTTCGCAAGTATTTGCTTCTTGGGAGATAGGCTCGATAACTTCTTCTGATTGCGCCGGCGGCAACAACTCTGAAGTCTCACTCTTCTCTTCTTCTTTATCAGCGTTACAACACGAAGCCTTAGCATCACCCTTAGGAATCTTCGTGCAAAACCAACTTGGAATAAATTCTTCCAAAGTCACAGGCTGAAGCGACTTTTGATGGTGGTTAACCTCCACCTTTTTCTTTTGTGGACGTCGAATAGCACTTTGCTTTCTTGTCTTTTTCACCATCTTTTGCCTTGTTGGTTGCTCAGCTGATTCACTGCGTGACTTTATTTTATTGCGCCTCCGCCGAGTCACTAGTATCCAACCTTCATCATCTCCTTGATCAGTTTGAGCTTCGTCTTTTTCCAATGATGCTTGCTCCAAACTCCACATATTTAGTTTGGCGAGTTGTAGCGATTGCTTTATCAAGATAGGTTCAAAGTCACCAAACTTGATCATGACTTCATTCTCTTCATATCCTTCGGCAAAGTTGCAGGTAATCATAGGGTCGTGCGAGCCAAACAAGATAGAAACCTGATTCACATCTTCTTTTTCATCTTGCAGTTCAATCTTCCCTTCATTGGCCAATTCCATTATTTTATCTTTGAAGACGAAGCATTTCTCGAGTGAGTGCCCCACGAGTCGATGATACTTGCAATAATTTGGATCATTCGTCTTTCCAGCTTCATTGGGACGCTTCATCTCTGGTAGCTCAATGAACTTTAACTCCAAAAGTTCATCAAAAATTGCGGGAACGTCGGAATCTAGGAATGGATATTCCCTTTCTTGCATCTCCTTTAAAGTCAACTTTCGACTTGGCTTATCCTTAAAGGAAGTTGCCTTCACGCTTTGCTTCTTGCTTACCTTTGTGGTGAACTTCAAAGGTGCAGTATCAACATTCATAGATTCTTTATTTTCGGCCTTGGGCGCCACCTTGCTCCATTTCTTGACTTCTTGCTTGTCTTTTCCTCTGCGAGATTCATAGACAGGCGGTCCTTCACTTCCACTGGCAGCAATGCTTAGCTCCATATCATGAGCGCGTGTGGCCAACTCTTCAAAAGTCCTAGGCTTTATTCCTTGCAGGATGTAGCGAAGCCCCCAATGCATGCCTTGAATGCACATCTCTATCCCCGACGCTTCACTTAGCCTATCTTTACAATTAAGACTTGCGTTCCTCCATCGATTGATAAAATCAATAACTGGTTCTTCTTTTCGTTGGCGAGTGTTTGTGAGTTCTATCATGCTCACAGTATGCCTTGTGCTATAAAAGCGATTGAGAAACTCGTACTCCAGCTCCTCCCAACTATCAATGGAACCAGACTCGAGGTCCGTATACCAATCAAAGGTATTTCCCTTAAGTGAGCAAACGAATTGCTTGACAAGATAATCTCCATATGTTCCAGCATTGTTGCATGTTTTAACGAAGTGCGCCACATATTGCTTTGGGTTTCCCTTGCCGTCGAACTGTTGGAATTTTGGGGGTTGATAACCAGCGGGCATCTTTAAGCTATCAATCCTTGCAGTGTACGGCTTCGCGTATGCGAGAGAAGACTTGAAGGCAACCTCGTACTTATCCTTAAGTGTCCCCATATTAATCTCCTTTAGCTGATCAATTGGAATCACTCCATCAGCAGAAACTTGGATTTCCTTAGCAGGTGTTACTTGTTCAGCTGGAGTATTAATCATCTCTTGTACTTCTGGACGTTTCCCTGGCGCATGGCTAGATTCTCCCTCCATCATGCTTTCCATCTTGTTGATGCGGGCGTCTTGATCCTTGACATAGCTCGATAAGCGATCAATCGCCTTTGTCAAGTTTGCAAGTTGTTCCTCCACTGTTAAAGTGTTAGTCGCCATGGCATGCACTGCTGTTGGAGATGACGGAGAATAACATGGATTCTCCCATAGATTGATCTTTGACTGGAATGACTCGCGCGGCGTGGTTGGAGAGGACCCAATGCTTGAAACTTCATCGTCTTTCTTCGCTGCTGGACTTCTGGATCTGCAGAGCTTAAGTCGAGCCAAAGTGTTTTCAACAATCTCAGCGATATTTTCCCCTTCTTTCAATGGCTCAGTAGATGATCTTGCTCCTTTGGAATATGAAGAACCGAAAGTTGGGGTTGATGCGGGCGGCACCTGAAGTGCTTGTTGTCCCATCAAGTTTGCTTTGTTTCTTGTAACTGGTCCAAAGCTTCCCTTAGTAGCATTCATGCAGCTTTGAACCTCAGAAGAGAACTTGGAATTGGCATCAAGGTCATGAGGCCAGACAGATTTTGCAGCGACAGATTTTGAGTTGGTGTTCTTGGAAGCCATCTCAATGTTGCTGAACTTCATGAGTTGAAAAGTTGAGATGAGAGGTAGAGATCGTCCCACTGGGCGTGCCAAAATTTGTAACAAGTAAATTCGCGTCAAGAAATAAATATCAAGACAGGAAAATATTGTAACAAGTGTAGTATTTGATTTCAATATATGAGTAGTACAATCTCTATAATTCCTCTGATTCGCCTTTTCAAATACAAATTTTAAGTAATGATCCAAGGGCTTTTGAGCTTGATCTTGAACCTTCCTTTTAATGCTTGAATCTTCTTTTTAATGCTTGAATCCTTAGAACTTGTAGAAATTCCTTGCAGCTTTTAAGAAACTTGTAGCGTTTGATCCACGAGCTCCTTGTTGCTTCTTGTTATGAATTCCCCTTGCTCTTGATTTCTTCTCCCTCTCAAATGAGAGGTTTGACCCCTTTATATAGATATGGGATGGAGTGGACTCCAAGAAGATCTAACGGGCCTTGGCCCGTAGACCGACCAATTAGATTTAAGCAGTGACAAGGCCGCATTTGATTGGCCAGTACATGTCACTTGTACACGTGGCACATTTTTATTGGCCATTTGAATTTGACTAGGATTGTCATGTCATTGGCATATGGCATAATCCTATTGGTTTTATAATTTGACTTGGCGCCACGTCGCTTGCACATGTGGCACTGATTTGGGCCTTTAGGATAAGATGACATCCATTAGCTTTGGGCTAATAAAATGGGCTCATCATTTGTAGCCCAATAGATTTGGACTTTTATTAAATCCATGGATATTGGACTTAAATAGTTTATCCAATTATACTAGCCCGTTTAATTATTTGGACTAATATATCCTGAATTTAATATATAGCCAAATTAATTTATGGTTTTGTATCCAACAAAATTTATTTGTCTACACCTACAACACAAAATGAAGTGCTACTTATAGGCCTAGGAGTCTTGCCCACGTTCTCCACTATTGGTTATGGTCTGGCCCACGATCTTGGCATTAATGGATGGAGCTAGTGGGCTGAAGTAGTGGGCTGCAAAGCCGCTGGAACCGAGGTTGTTCACCGAGGTGCGTATATGCGACCTCGATGAGGAGGCCTTGCTATTCGCTCGAGGTAGACATCACCGAAGCTCAGCTTACGACTCGCCTTCGGTGACGACCTTGACGTGTGACTTCGGCGACCCATTTTACCTGCTTCGGTCTTTGGCTTGTTGTGATGTGCTCGGTCGTTGTCAGGTTGCGCGACCGGGCGAATCATCACGAGTCGATTTTTACCCTATACATTTATGTGAAGTGTTTCCTTTGCAGGGAATATGCATGGGTCCTAATGCAGGTGAAGAAGTGAAAGCTGCATTATCTCATTCGTTATTAATAGTTGGATATGGACTAAAAAATGGAATAAAGTATTTTCTAATTAAAAATAGTTATGGTACTAAATGGGGTGATCAAGGGTTTGGCAAGGTCAGAAGAGATTTGCTTTTCAATTTAGCATATCCTCTTAAACCCATTAAGTCTACTATAATCAAGAGCATAGTAGAAGCGCTGTGTAGTATAATCAAAAGGAATGGGGATAGACCGGCGACTTGCCAATCTAAAGCTTCACATCAAATGCAATCATCTTCTCATGCTCTAAGGTAAGGTATAAAAAGCTTATGTACTAATTAATGTGACACAGGGTGAGATTGTACTTTATCTGTTATGTTAATTTTTATAAAGCGTTTGACTCATTTCATGACATTTCGGTGGGCAAAAATGATCACATATTTTCTGGCAAATGCTTTTTAAAATTTTTACAGTAGTTAACCTATCATTGACTTTGGATTAATTCAATAGAGTGAGGTCAACCGGAAACTTTAGTGATTTCATTGAACTGTGGTGCCCTTTTGTTCATCCATTTTATTGTTCATTTGACATTGGATGGTGGGGTGTGGTAAAATGAAAACACATGGGATTCATGTGCAAACCTGCATAGAAGAATTGATGTAAATGTGTTTCGTATCAGATTTTTCCTTCATTCATGTGCTTGAACTTAATCAGCATCACACAGAATGGGAGGGAAAAGATAAACTTACTGGAATCTCTGCATCTTTTGACATGTGAGAAACAAAACTATTGTTTTCTTAAGTTAATAGGAAGTTTCAAAAATGGAACTTTCTTACAGTGACGAGTACTTTGATATCCCAAGCCATCCACAAACTCCCAACCTGTTGTCTTCATATTTTAATACACATGAGTGCTCCCTGTTTCTGATCAGGCCTTGTACCACGGCAACACCTTCTACGATGAAAAGAAAACATCCAACTGAGGACGATAATGATGATACAGAAGCAAGAAAGATCCTAAAGTCCGTTGATAAATCTGTCATGAACGAGAAAAATTCAAATGCTGAGGTGGATGACACACTGGACCATCGAGCTGAGTTGGACAGGAGTAAAAGGGTTAGAATGCCAAATAGTAGGTTTAGTGACTACATTTGGAACTATAAATACTCCTAGGCTGGTTGTTAGTGACTCTACATTTCTCTCATCCCCTCCTTATAACTCTGTTTCGGTGCACTTATTTTTGCTTGTTTGGCAACAAACCAAAAAGCTGATAGATGTGGTAACATTCTCCTGAAAGTGCACTTATTATTTTAAATGAAAATAGAAAACACAGCCGGGAGTAATCTATGGTTAAGTTTGTCTGATATTGAATGCATATGTTCAATCTTAATTAGAAGTTTGTGTTAAGAAAACTTTGTGAAGTTCTACAAAGACGAAAACAAAATGATATTGCTTTATAGGTCGCTTGCTACAACTACTTTATTTCTCTTTTTTCAAATAATCCGTTAGGTTCAAGAAGTATAATTTGAATTGCAATGTTGGAAGTGTCCCGGTCATACTGCATGCTTGTTTAACACCTTCAGGTTTAAGAAGCAAATTGCTGCTGTGACATCTTCCAAGTTTAGAGGCAAATTATCACCAGCGGCCTTTCGGTAGTTCAAAGATGGTGGTGTTGGTCTAGAATGGTGATAGTGGAGTTGGGCGATGATTTCTATGGTTGTTGGGTGGTGGACCATTTGTGGTTATAAAAAAAATAGTGGTTGGAGCAGTCATTCAGCTGGTGGAGAAGGTGAACACAAAAGTAGTTGTGGATGTAATGGGTATTGGCTACCGTCTATGTGGTGGTGTAGGTGGCGAAGGCGGAAAGAAGATGACATTAACAGATAAGTTAAATCGTATCACTCTCACTATGTGATTCTACCAGCATCGTGTGTCAAATATATACAGTTTTAACAAACATGATCTGTTCAATTAGCCAGCCTAAAAAATAAAGACCAAATGGAAACTTTTGGAAAATTTAGGATTAGTCTATATTTTGCCATTTAAAGTCTGCATACACCTCGTTCTCCTTAAACCCGACTTGTGGGGTCTGGATATGTTGTCGTCAAATAGGTAAAACTTTAGGAAAGTTAAAATTCTCCTATTCGAGTAGCAAATTTCTAACATTGATGATGAATTAATCAAAAATCTGCAAGTAAACGCAAAGTTATGGCATCCTGTCAGGCATACTCATTACAAACGTAGCTCTATGCATCAACCATCAATAGTAAAACCTAACCGCATGACCAGTAAGATGATTATAGTTATCAAGCTTCTTTTAAATTTCATCAACATTGGTTTAAGGCTGAAGGTTTAGCTTTTGAATTGTACAGTTAGATAGGCTAGCACTGGACAATGGCAAAAGTAGTTTACATTTCAAGCCAAACCAAATGATTCAGTTCAGATACAAGTGTAGATGGAAAAAAGTGAACGGCTTCATCAAAACATTCATCTCATGTTGCTCAAAAAAAGAGGAGAATTAACTACGCTAGCAATGGCAAAAGTAGTTTACATTTCAAGCCAAACCAAATGATTCAGTTCAGATACAAGTGTAGATGGAAAAAAGTGAACGGCTTCATCAAAACATTCATCTCATGTTGCTCAAAAAAAGAGGAGAATTAACTATGCTAGCAACTAATAATGATTTCAAAAACATTGCTGGGAGGGGAAAGATTCTATTAATCAATCAATATAGAGAGTCGTCTCTCAAAATTGTCCCTACGTTCCAACAGCTCCAGGTGCTGGCACCAAAACTAGTAGTACAGCTTGATAATCAAATTTATAAGTACTCTGAAGCAATTTTGCATCGGCATCCAGGAAGAAAAGGACGAGCAGGGCAGCTGCTGGTGCTCTTAACAAATATAAATTAGAGGTGTTTATAGTATATAGGTAATAAAGGGAGGCAAGACGGGGGAAGAGGAGATCCAGATGGTAAGCAATAATGCGAGAGAAGCGAGTGTAAATTACTTGTATCATGAGAAACCAGACTACAAGAAACTCTGCATATCAAGCTCCACAAAGGAGCAAGGATCTGGAATGTCGAACTCTTTGAGGACCTGAAACCAAATCAAAAATAGAACTCATGAATCAGAATGATAATTTTCAGTTGCAAACAGCCAGACGTACCAGAAGGTCTTAATATAGCACACAACCAGGAACTTTTGCTCCATGCTCTTTGCTTCATAACAATCACTTTCAAATGTTCAAAAGACGAGCACCACAATGACGTGGGTACCACAATAATTCGGGACATTTAGTAGTGTCTTAATCTGCTAGTTAAGCATTGACAGGCAGTGGATCAAATTGCAAAAAGGTGAGAAATATCCAAAATCAAGCAGTTCAGCTCACAGGCAAGGTTCTATTTTTCGGGTTACCAGGGACGGCCCCGATCCTTGTCTAGGGTACAAGATATACTCTCTAAAAGAGGGAATATCAGGGGAATTGAAGGTTGATATGACATCCTAAGAAGTTTTCCCTGACTTTAGTGTCAGCTCAACTCTCGAAACTGCAATGATAGAGGTGATTACTCTAATGATCTGTAATAACTAGGTAAGGTATGAAATTTCAGGAGTGAGAGGACTGTAATGCACACAAATGACTGTGAATTTACTAGACCGATTCCCTTTACGCCAAGACGATGGTAAAATATTTTATAGGAATTCATCACTCGAGATGTTTTAGAAATGATAATGCAAATAATTAGACATGTGCTTATTGCTTAATTAATTGAATTGTGCTTAGAGACAACAACTATGCTTCAATCCCACTCAAATTGGGTTTGCTTATATGAATCCTCCACTGACCATGTTGCTCGAAATTAAGTTCAACTTAGACCCACAAAATTAATACAATCAAATTAAAATACCTTAGGGTGCACAATGCCCAATGTTCCGATTTGCTTTCCATTGTAAATAATACTAGCTTGTCTTCCCTGAAGGAATGCAGGTTCCTAATGACACATTAAGAGGGAAAATAAGCACAGTACAGAAGTACTCATAATGAAAGAGTGAGTATAGGAAAAATGCAAACAGCAACCTCTGAGCTTTCTATGTAGTAGCCTGTAGTATTCCCAGGTGATACAAAAGGAGTTCCAGTTGCTTCCATGATTTTGTCAACTAGACCATGTATTAGCTGCAAAAAAAAGGCCACAACAGTCAAACCATTGAGTGCCTAACAGCTACTGCAAAAATTATCACAGCACAACTGATGTCAAAGATAGATTACAAAATTACTTCTTTCTTTCTTGATCCGTAAAAGATGAAAGTGGATGTGTCACTTGAGTTCCCTCTTTAGCACAAGATTTAAGAACAAAATGTTTAAACCAATTATCGTACTGAATTCGGTATAAGCATTTTAACAGTCGTTCCAAACCCGTAAATAACTCAACTGAAACATCCAATTAGAAATAACATCAGAAGGATAAAGTTTTGCCCTTTAGAGGACGGTCAACCTATTTAGATCACAAAGGGAAGTAGGTCAATCTTTGGAAAACAGGGAACAAGCCGAAATGGGCAAAACTGAGAGGAAAACCAAAAGAGAATTTGCAAGAACTGGATGGCAAAGGTGAACCAATAATTAGATCCAGCTCTCAACTATAAAATAACATCCATGACCGACGCAATCGTACTATGTTCAAATGCCCAACTGCCTTTCCTTTTTAAACTTTCACTGACAACCAAATCAGCCCAGGAAAGGACCTGAAACTGAGTTTCCTTTAAACGTAAAATATCCATCCAAATTACAGTTCATGTCAACCACTGGAACTTGTAATGTGCAGCAGATGCAACAGAAAGCATATATGCATTTGAAATTGCACGTTCACATCAAAGGCAACACCCAAGGAGATTCTACACTGCAGAACAAATAAAGTACCACTGTATGAGTTATACATGAGCAAAATCTGTACCTCAAATCCTGAGTTTGTGCCACAATACAGAGCAGCAAGGTGGCGGCGGTTTAGAGCGCCAACATCCTTTGTGCCATCTAACAGGACTATATCACCAACTTCAAAGATCTGAACCAAAATGAATTAAAAACATTATACATAACATGCAGAAGTCACTCATAAAAGGATTAAGGAAGTAGATAAAGGGCCAAGGCAGTTAACTGCACGTAAATTGTGGCAACCATTGAAATATGCATATGACAGCAACAACAACAACAACAACATACCCAGTTAGAATCCCACTGTGGTGGGGTCTGGGGAGGGCGAGATGTACGCAGCCTTACCTCCACCAAAGTGGAGAGGCTGTTTCCGGAGTACCCTCAACAAAGGACATAAGTAGAAAACATAAAAGTGAGATAAGATAGTGTCAACACCAAACAGTACAAACATACCTTACCGTTAGAGCACTCCACCTCCTTAAGCAAACAATAACCCGCTACAATAAAAGTACTTAAAACATATATAGTAAACCGACTGAGCTAGCGTGTCTACAGTGAGCATAAAACGCATAAAACGCTAAAGGCATTCAACATCTAAAGATAAGCATAAACACCGGACACACATACTCGATTACTAGCTATCCTTCCACCCAAATCTTCGACCTCCACTTTTTCCTATCTAAGGTCATGTCCTCGGTAATTTGGAGGTCAACCATATCCCGCCTAATCACCTCACCCCAATTCTTCTTAGGTCTGCCTCTACCTCTCCGAATGGTACACACTGACAACCCCTCACATCTTCTCACAGGCGCATTTGGGCTCCTCCTCTTTACATGCCCAAACCACCGTAGCCTCGCCTCCCGCATCTTGTCTGCCACTGCAGCCACCCCAACCTTCACACGGATGTCCTCGTTCCTGATCCTATCCATCCTAGTAAGGCCACACATCCATCTAAGCATCCGCATCTCTGCTACACTCATCCTTTGGACGTGGGTGGCCTTTACTGGCCAACACTCCGCCCCGTATATAAGCGCAGGCCTAACGACTGCTTTATAGAATCTCCCTTTCAGCTTATGGGGTATTTTCTTATCGCATAAGATACCAGACGCTAACCTCCACTTCATCCAACCAGCCCCAATCCGATGCGTGACATCCTCGTCTATCTCCCCATTTCCCTGAATAATTGACCCAAGGTACTTCAAGCTCCCTTTCTTAGGGATGACATGTGTGCCAAGAGTCACTTCAATATCCGACTCCTGTGGACCATCACTGAACCTACACTCCATGTACTCCGTCTTCGTTCTGCTCAACTTGAACCCTTTTGACTCTAGGGTCTGCCTCCACATCTCCAACTTGGCTTTGACCCCACCGCGGGTCTCATCCACCAAGACTATGTCGTCAGCAAACAACATACACCAAGGAATCCCCCCTTGGATACTCCTTGTTAATACATCCATCACCAGAGCAAACAGAAAGCTGAACCTTGATGTAACCCTGTCTCAACGGAGAAATGGCCAGAATCGCCTCCTACTGTCCTGACCCGAGTCCTAGCTCCCGCATACATATCTTTAATTACTCCAATGTATGCTTCAGGCACACCTTTAGCTCCTAAACATCTCCACAAAATTTCCCTAGGGACTCTATCATATGCCTTCTCCAGATCAATGAACACCATATGCAAATCCCTTTTCTTATCCCTATATTGCTCCACCATTCTCCTAAGAAGGTGAAATATGACAGCAACAAGATGTTCAAAAAAAAATATCTCAATATAACAAAGTGTTTATAGCAACTTCCTAGATTAGGATAACTCCTAAGGTTAGCCAGAAAATATTCAAATCTATTAGTCGACTTGGTGAGAAATGCTATTTACTTAAAACTCTCACAAATTGCAATCCTGAGCTTAACGTTGAAGCAATAACAACCAGTGACAGAGTAAAATGGCAGTTCGATACCGTGCAGAAGGTAGTTATCCTCATTTACCTTTATAGGCTTTGGATGATCCTTATTATGCCCAACAGTTCTCAATATTCCAGGCATGAGACTAGTTCGAACAACCTGCAAAGTAAGAGCTGTCTCAATAACCAGCATTTGGTACAAAATTATGAGCAGAAATATGCAGACAGAAGAACACGGCAACTTTGTACAAAAATATAAGGTGTGCAGTTTGCATTTAAATTAATCTAAATAAAGGACACCAGAATAATTATACAAAGCACCAACGTAATCATCATCCCTTGAGGAGCAACAAACAGACAACTATGTCAGCATAGCGCATATAGACTCTTTTGAGTTTTCTGTAGGTAATCGGAAAAAAAATTAGAAGAGCTCTTTCGAGTATGTGATACAACAAAAAGGACGTCATCTACATCTACCTTAACTACCTCAGCGGAATACTTTCTCCCTTTATTAGGGAGGAGACATGTTTTAAGTTTGAATCTAAGATATTTTCCCAAAAGAAGAAAACAGCATAGATGAAAGTTCAAATACTAACTTCTTATTTTGGGCTTCAATCTGCAAATGAAAACGCGATCATGACATACAACAAATTACCTAAATGAAGAAAAGAGAAAACATGAATGAGAAAACAAATTTATTACTAACTTTCTATTTTGGGTTCAATCTCCAAATGAAAACCTAATCACGATGCTTTCTTTTACATGGCATTGCATACATGATTGGGCATATATGCATGTGCATTGTGTTTCATGTGGCAATAGATGATAAAAAGGTCCTAGCAGGGGTCGAAGCCGTTTGAGGTGACATCATTATGTGGGTCAGTAGGATGTTTGATAGACTGACATTCTTGGTGTTCATTAAGCTGTAACCAGAACATCTCGGATCTGGCAAATCAGTATTAACCTAGAAAAGCTTCATGGGCGATTTTATCAAGTAAGAAGAGTATGGTCGCGGGGGGCAGGGGGGGGGGGGGGCGTTGGGCTGGGCTTATCCAGCATATCAGCCTAATTACAGGCACTACAAGATCATGCATAAGCTGCTTTATGAGGTTGAAGAGAAATCACAGGCACGGTGGACTGGATGTACAAAAAAAAAATTGTCTATGGGAGGCAGACAAATGATAGACGGAATTCTAATACTCCCTCCGTCACAATTTATGTGGCACCATTTGACTGGGCACGGAGTTTAAGAAAATAGAGGTTGACCTTGTTAAGTATCAATTTTACCCTTGAAAAAGTAAGAGAGGGAAGATTTGAGTAATAAAAAAGTTGTTGGTAGGTTTAAAAGTATGTAGGGCCCAACAAGGGTAAAATAGAGATGATGCATTAAATAGTTGTCAAATAGGGAAAGGTGCCACTTATTTTGGGACAAACAAAAAAGGAAATGGTGCCACATAAATTGGGACGGAGGGAGCAGAAAATAAACGCATATTTCACAAGAACAACAACAGAGATACTGAGAGTGGTCCTACTGCTACTTATGGCAGTGAAGTGTTGCACGATAATCTGGCAAAGATCTATCTCTATCCAGTGGGTATCATACCCTACCAACAATGATATCTAGATCTTCCAAGAATGTGTAATGCCCCCCCACCCCCCACCCCCCACCCCCCCCCCACCCCTTCTCTTCCCCAAACAAACCTTGACTTGAGGGAAAGTCATAATCTGAATCTGGATGGAATTTAACAGTAGAGAATATTAGAAAAAACTAGTTTCATAGAAAAGACAGTATTTTTCAGCATGTGCCAGGCTTAGGCTGCTCTTATAAAAAGAGAAGTTAGCAGCAACTTCACTCATTTCTTGTCTCTGTTTCCTGTAACGAAGAGTGCAGAAAAGAAAATTCAATATTACCAAACATAACTCTTTTGAAAGGCAACAACATTAGGTGTAATGTCATTTAATTTTTGAAGAGTGCATAAATATGGAAAACATAATGAAGACCAAAATATGGAGTCTGCTGTCTGCTTTGTTGCATCGAAGAGGCAACATTACTCATTTTTTTTACATGTGACGCAAAATCACTCATATTCTGATGCTATTTCCTATTTTTTCTAGTCTAAATTCAGTTTCAAAAGCCTCGCTCTGCTTGTCCCTTATTCACTTTAAAGCCTTCCATGGAAGGCAATTTGGAATATAAAGAGTAAAGACCACTCTAATCTCTTTGCTTTTTTCAAAACCTTTTCTGCATGGGAAGCTACATGTGAGGCCGTACTCATGCAAGAACATCTCCAAGAAAGGGGAAGAATGTAGTGCAACAAATACCGAGAGAATGTACCAGGAAACTATCAAAATTGAGAGGTGATGTGCGTGCTCTGGAACGTGATCCTTCTCATTTTTGGGAAAGTACAGTAACAAAAAACAGCCAAATGCCTTTGCTAGTTGGGGAGGATGCCCAGTTCCAAAGGAAGTTGGGACACTCCAATCGAAAACCCATCTATGCATTATGTAATACATATGGAGAGGAATAGGATATAAGAGGGAATGGCACATCTGGTGCATAGTTCGAAGTATAATTGTCCTACAACTTTGTATCTTTTCAGTGTCAACAACATACATAGTGTGATCCCACATGTGGGGTCAGGGGATAGTGGGGTGTCGCAGACCCTACCCCTACCTTGTGTAAGGTAGAGAGGTTGTTTCAGATAAGACCCTCAGCTCAAGAAAATATTTTAAAAAACAAAAACCAAAAAAGATGAACACAGAGAAGATAAGAAAGTACTGACAACAAATAGTAAAGATAACAAAAGGAAAAGAAACAACAATAGTAATACAAAGGAGAATAAGGTAATACTAGAATAATAACAATATACTAATTGATAAGTAGCAGAGGAAGCAAATACAGAGCCCTAAAAACCCCTAGCACTAGAAGACTCTAATCCTAAGAACTGAGACAATATTCCTAGAACCTTGTTCTCCAACAGAAAAGGGAGAAATCGACCACTTTTTGTGTGTCAGTTCATAAATAGCATATGATTTTTCTGGATTTTCTACACCTGTAAACTTTGTGTAAAGCTTTATTTGGGTCTTTTGTGTGTGGGGTGGAGGGTAATCTTAGCCCAGCAGGACACCATAAAAAATTGAATAATTGATATACTAATCAGCATCCCTCCAATACGTCTTCTATTTATCTAACTGCAGTTTTGAACATACACCTGACTCGAAGTTAAATGCTCTTTTTCCATCAAGTGAGAACAATATTCAAAGTGAAATGCCAAATCCAGTTCTTCCTAATTAACTGACTAATCCATGCCATAAGGGGTTTCTGGCAGGGGACCATAAACTCTTTTTGGGATAGAAGAGGACCCACCTCGAATTCCGACGTACGAGAATCTGCAATTATTACAGCAGGCTCATCCTCTTCACGATTCAACATGGATGAAATTTCTTTCTTGGAACACAAAATCCATGTTAACACCTCCGTATAACCAGCCATTGCAATCTAAAATGGATACATACATGTTAAGTTCTGTTGGAAGGTGAGATATCAACAGTAATCTTGGAAGCAAGAATGCAATCGGAGTAGACACACACACGAGAAAACTTCACGGGGCAGAAAAGAACAAGAAAGAATTATAAAAACTATGTGACCAGCACCAAAGACTGAAGTACTGAGCTGCGTTCAAGGAGAAATTCATATAGCTCAATAAGATAACACCTAATGACCCTTAATTCTCTACGACATCATTCCATAATGAAACCTTAATAAAAGAACTTCAATTAAGTCCAAAATATGTAAAGAATAAATTTAGGGTAAACAAATAAAACCCAGCAAGAACATCAAAACATTGGAACTGAAATTGAAAACTTGGACTCCCTTCCCTACCTCCTTTCACGGATAGAACTGAATAAAAAGCTAGAGTTTATTTAATGAACCCTGAAGGTCCCCAAAATATATTATCACTTCTGAGTATGAGGCAATATCAAATTATGCTTTTAAAGAAAGATGACATGTAACAGAGACTCTAGAGAAACACAATAGAAAATGATGTTGCCTTCTGTAAAGAAATAAATGTCCATGACAGCTTGAACCCATGTGTATAATATGAATTATCACAAAAGGAAAAGTGTATAATCATATTACCTCCATTCGAATTAGATCACTAAATTGACTGAGAGGCAAAGGCTTCAAAGATGCAGGTTTCCTCTTCGGGATCTCATTGTAGCCATAAGAAATTGCAACATCCTATAAACAAAACGAAGGGAAAAAAGGTGAAACCACAAGAACAAAGACAATAACGCTACGGTGCAATAGCAACTATAAGCAGTAAATGCATCAAAGAACATACCTCCGCAACATCACATGGATGAAGAACATCACTTCTTGTGGGAGGAACAGATACAACAAACTTGACATCTTTGTCTTCTGAGACAGATTTCTCCGCACGCAATTGCATTTTATGCAACAAACTAGCCACCTGGAATATAGTTTAGTTGTTCAGAGTCTTAAGAAAATTTGCCATCTTCTTTTCCACTGAAACAATCTAATAGCAGAAAAGGCAATACATGTCCAAGTTGCAATAATGCTCTCGCATAGAAGCCAAAAGGACAAACAACTACCCCAAAAAATTCTGAAGAGTATTTAAACAATGTAATAAAAATTCTGAAATAGCCTTTTCATTCGGGATATATAGTGGGGGAACCCAGTAGACATATCATAAAAGTCAATAAACATTCCATGACTACATAGCAGAAAAGGCTAATGTTTGATACTACTATCTGAAACATATTTAAGACAAGAGAAAAGCAATTCAAGAAACAACCAATTTAAAAATGAGCGGCTTGGCGACTTGGGTACTCAAATTTTTTTTTCATTTCTTCTTTTTTTTAAAAACAATCTTGCATCTTCTCAGGTTGATTCATTTTTCTCCCGATTAAAGCATAACTCGGAAAAAAAAGGATAATTTCCAAATTGGTTCTGGTATCCTCTTCAGATACATAAAACTTTTGGACTGCTCCCATTTGATCCCATCACTCATTAATCTAATATACCAACCATGGATCCACTCATTATTCTCCAACCTTATCCCCCTTAAACCAAAATGCTTCAGCCAACATTTGGATTAATTAAATTCAAACTTTAGGGCATAAGCTCATAAATAGAAGAATCTAGTGTTGACACATACACTGACTATTAAAAAAATATAACTCCATCTGCTCCAGTCATATGACTCAATTTTAGAAAGAGACTCATATTGTAGAAATCTCAACTCCATTAAGAATGACAAAGAATATGCTCTAATGTTAGCAACAAGAACTGCAACTCGTGTCAGCTCTTACAGTTATGCATCATTATCATCTACACCTCAAGTCTTCATTAGGAAAAAAAAACATCTAAACCTCAACTCCAAACTAGGCGGGTCAGCTATATGAATCCCTTATATCCATCCAACACTAAACAATTTGCCTGTGAAAGCAAATTAGGTATTCTCGGAAACTATATAATCTCTAAATCTCACACTTATCCCAAACAAAAAAAATTGTGAATGAATAAATTAAATCAATTGCATACAAATGGGCATCATGTTATTCACTTCACGCAGCCCCTTCCAAATAAGCCAAGCTACACAATGTTCTCAGAAAGCACATTTGGTGGCAGCAAATAAAGAGAGGTCCTTGTACAGTGAGTAGTATATTTGTTTCCATCAATCTGATGGAAGGGAGTAGGCACTCCATGCTTCAAGACAAACGTGGAAGCAATCAAAAGACCAATTCTCACTGCATATGGTGCATTTAAGGGATGTCCTATTTTCTTATAAGACGTACTTTATATAATAAACTAAGCATAACTCCCAGATAACTTTTCAAGCACAAAGACATCCACCATTCACATTGATGTCTATGCAACAATGTGAAGTTGGTATAGCGGCCATAGTATGCTGATTTTTTTCGACTAAATGCTGAAGGTCATATTGGGAATTGCATAACATTTGTGACCAATATCATAAGTAACGTGAAGATAATCAGATAAATCACATAAACTTCTTTGTGTAAAGAAGAAATAAGAAGAAAATTAACGGAAAGAACCTATAATACCTCATCCTCTGGCAATTGAACTCCAATGATGCCAGTTATGTAGGACAGCGGCACATTCATTTTGTAAATTGAGAGGTCAGGAGAAACAAAAGATTTTCCATCAGGGTATGTTACTTTAACTGGTTCAACTTCAAACTTCCGTTCACAGTACACTGAAAACATAGTTACCTACATGTAATATATAATCATGCACAGTCGCAGCAAACTGAAGGATGGGGGGAAAAAAAGAGCCACTAAGCTTCTAGCTCCTACCATCGTGTTCAAAACAACATTGGCTTTGGTCAAATCTGTGGCTGTACATTCTATAAACACGTTCTTTGTTTTCAATGAAATTGCTGAATGTGCACCATTTATAATGGGGGGCATGGACAAAACAGTCCTGCAAAACACACAAAGAGAAAGAGCGAGAGAGACATTAACAAATTGCAGAAAGATAGTAGATCCTCAGCATGCATTCTTTTAGGTATTGAGCACTTTGCTTAACAGCTAAGCATCTGAGTTTCATTTTTTCTTAAACAAGTAAGCATATCGTTTTATTAGACTCCAAACAGCTATTAATAGCTATCACAGTAAAATTAATCTGCCTAGCAGATATCCCATTAAAATAAAATTAATATGCCTGCATACAGATTCCACACACTTGATAATAACATGTGCCATGAATTTTATCCAACAGTACGTCAAAAGCTATATAAGATAATTCTAGACCAGAAGGCTCATTTGTAATCTGGATACCTTTTACAATCATATATAACAGGGTACACTGGTGAATTCTCGATTATGTGCAGAAATTTCTTCAACTTCAAATCCGACTGTAAATTCAGGGCAGCTATGCATCAGAGTTGTTGTTTAAAGGGAAAATTTAACTTCAGTAAATCTTAGTGATAACAAGAAACAATGATGGTCAGACTACAACTCACTTTGTAAAATTCCATCAGTTCATCAGCTCGGAAGTTTTTTGTCTGAATAAAGACTCAAGTTCAGTATCAGCATTAACACCACCAAAAACTAACACAACTCCCACAATTCTTTTTTTTTTTTGGGAAAGGTTAAGGACAACTCCCAAAATAAAACCACTTACCTGCTTTAATGGCACAAAATTAATTTCTGAAGGCGGCAAAGCCTGAAATCAGAAAGAAAAAGGTATCAGAATCCACCATCAGAAACTACTTAGAGAATAGAATGCAGTAAACAAAAAATCAGATTTATAAGGAAAAGTCAGGCTGTCACTCTAATTTTAGAGATAGTAATACAGGAAACTTTGAAGCAAGTCACCAATTTGCACATACCTCATATGTGAAAGGTCCTTCAATTGTATCTAGGTCATGGGTACCAATTGCCACCAAGGTTCTCCGCCTAGGAAAATAAAAAAGAAGAATAAACAAGTAGCTCGTAAGCAAGAGATAACACATGCAGGATTTATCCGGATAATAAAGATGTGATTCCCCACAATATCTTCTGGGGAAGATTCAACGTAGTCTTGTATGGATACTGCTCAGGAAAAAAGTCCTAAATTAACAAAAAGTGACAACACTTCTTTGTATATTAAAATAAAGGAGAATATCCTTGTGAGGATTTCATGACATTCATCTTAGGATCCACATCTTTGTGACATCATCTTGTGGATGTGGTGGGTTGCGGTAGGCTAGAAGCCAGCACAAAACTAGCGAATAATGAACATCCACATGTTTATGCTTATCCCAAAAAATTGACCTACGTACTCATTGACGTGAAATAAATTGCATTTCTTATACCTCGTAAGCTCTAAAAGACCTTGAAAAGATAACTTCTTTATTTTTCATGAAAAATTAGTAACGCACTTGATTAAGTAACCCTCTCATCAAATTATAATTTATCTATAAATTCTAGTTTTATTTACTGAACAAGCTAAGGTTTTTATATAATTTCATTACAAGTGACATTCCCTTCAATGGAAGAAAAAGAAAAAGAACTGAAGGGGGCCACAACCCATTTAATCATCATAATCACATGGTAAGGTCAGTAAGATTAAAAAAGTTATCTACTCACCGATTCCACATGAGAGCTAAACCGTGTAAGTACATATTTTCACAGAATATTTACAGCCAAGAAACAAAAAGAAAAACAAATACTCACACACCTATACACACACACACACACACACACACACATATATATATATATATAACAATTGATTCCACTGCTCATGATCAACTGCTGCTTCGTGATATCATTTAGGAAAATTTAACATCAAGTAGGACTAACTGAAACCAAATAAACTAAAAAACACACTAAGGAATTTCAAATTGCCCTTTATAGTCTTGTAATAATACCTGCAAATGTTCTGATGCAACCTATCTTGTAGATCAATGAAGCTATTGTACCTCGCTTCATCAAATGTTACACCTCTTAAGACAGCACATACAACATATGGGCGAATCTTGGATGTCTAGACAGGAAAAGACAATCACTGAAAATCTTTATAACAAATTCACTTTCTTTACCACATGGTTGCAAAATACTTAACAAAAACATAAATTTATCATGTCGTACCTCTGTTTTGACATGCATTTCAAGCATAGATTCTTTAGCAATATTTGCCACCTTATATGTAGGGATTGGGTCAAGCCCATTAAAAACTCGGAGAGCTTGAGCTAGCCCTTCAAGACAAAGCAAATCATATCTGCAATACCAATTTGAATGAAGACATATTATCAGCTAATATTAACAGCACCATAGATATTCTCCAGATAACAAACAATTTAACATTTCTAAACAACCACTTGTGCTAGTTAAACCTAGTTCAAAAATTTAAAGAATAACCAAATCTCAAGAACTTTCTACCAATTAAGGAAACTCAATCTGCAATCTAATTATCACACAAAGACGAGCACCTGTTTGCGGGGACTTCAATTTTATAGATGGTCTCTCCATCATCTTCCACTTCCTCTTGCTCCAAATGCTTCTCTTTTCTGATCATTGCTTTTTCGGTTGTCTACATGTTTCAGACACGCATAAACTCAATACGAAACCAACTACTGCTTGAATGAAATAAACTTGCTGAAAACAGAAAAGCACATACATCCATACGAATTACCCCGTTCGTCCAAACAGGTACTGTCCGGAGCATATAGACCAAAGCATCAAATTCGCTAAACTCATAATTCATTGGTAATAAAATATACATATTTGATTACAGAAAAATGTATTAAGCACTCATTATTTTTGTGTCATTTAAAATACTCTAAAAGATCAGTCAAAAGAGTAAGCAACTTACTGCCCAAGAATTAATATATATCAAATTTTTTAAAACCGGAAATCCCCAAGGGCCAGTGGCCTACAATATGGAACTTGGTGGGAAACTGGCCCACTCATCTACCCTTCTCAACTAAAATATCAGGCCTTTTGCCTGTGTCATGGTTCACACATGTGACGTGCTCTTAAACCCACACATCACAAGCAGAACTCTTACCAGTAGACCAAAGCTATAAGAGAAACCAGCTGACCATCCAAATAGTAATATATTTATCAGTTTTTTTAATATAACCGAGAACTCCCAAAGTCCAGTGGATACAATTTGAAAAACTCGGGGGACAGTGAATCCTCAGGGGACATGCGCCTAAACCCACACATCACATGCTGAACTCTTACGACTAAACCAAAGCCTTAAGGGCAAGAAAAAACAACTTACTTTTCAAATAGTAATACATTTATCGAAGTTAACAGTGAAAAATATCAAAAAAAAAAAAAAAGCACATTTATGATAATTTAGTCAGATTTTTAAATGAAAAATACAAATTCAGCAGTGCTTACCACATCGTCGAGTTCAATACCAAACTTAAAGCACAATTCATCGAATTCTTCATCAGCTGAAAAATCACAAAATCAGAGTAATTTTTGTTAAAATCGAACGGTGAAATAGTAGTTAAATTCAGAAATTAAGTTAAATAGTGTGTGAAAAACTTACTGTAAGTACGGCCTAACGCTTCGAACAAACGGTCTCTTCCAACGCTAACGGTTGGCATTGTGGCGGAACCCTAATCTGGAAAGTGATGGCGGCGGCGTAAGTCGGAGTCGACCAGTGAGATTGTAATTGTTGTTAATGAGAAGTGATAACAAGATGTTAGCTAGTGAAGATTTACAGAAATAGGACACTTCAGCGGCACTGTTACATTTCTGACCCCTCCTAAATGTATGTTTTAACTTTTGGCCCACATTGCCAAATCTCGGAGCACTCTCATGTCGAATCGCCAAGTCTGATAGCCAGGAATTTAGTTCAATATATTACTAGCGGGTCCCCAAGGATTGTCATGAGAGGCTAAATATTAGTAGATATATTTCTATTGGGGTTAAAGGTTTAACATTAGCGCACACCAGGACTGTCGGGTGAAATTAATGTCTAGTATCATTAAACCTTCGTTACATAATGATGATATTAGGTTTTGGTAGTCGGGTCGTGATAAATCACATTCATATCCCGAGTGATCAATGCCATATTGGTTGGGCACTTTGGTAGTCCATTTATTTCGACCTTGTTCTAGACTTCACGGATTATGGATGTTGCTTGAGTTTTGAGTAGCTGGACATACCACCCGGTCGACTCGTGTAGTTCCGATATGTGATTTATATGGAATGTTTCAGAGTGACTTAGTGGTACAGTTCAAGACAGGATACTCGGCATGGATCCTACTTCCTGAGTGCACCTATTGAAGGTTGTTCTTTTGGATGGTGCCAATTCCACATCGTGCCTTTCCCTTGTGGGTCTAAATTTTGTTTTGGAGAGAGAAAATTACTTAATTATAAGCTTTAGAGATCTTAATTATACAATATAACGACACTCTTAAAAATTTCAAAACATAAAGACATTTTAAACTTTTATTACAAACCATACCATTTTAGCTACCCCTCTCCCAACCCTAATCTCTTTCTCTCTCTTTCTCTTCCCCTCCTTTGTCCAAACTCCGACCACGTATATCAACGTTGACTACCCCAAAACCTATTTTTCCTAAATCGCCACGATCCCTTCACTCCATATCCAATCTTCGTTTCTCCATAAAAAGCCCCAACCATCGTAGATCTATACTTGAAAGACGTCGGAACTCTAACCCTGTCGACTTCTCCGACCGACCGCTACATTTCTTCTTCATCTCACCTCCTTTTCTTATTGTTAAGCTTAGTTTACCCAAAACCCCCCATTCCAACCCCCCCTCCGTCACTTTCTCTTTTTTTCTTGTTGGTTTGGCGGTGGTGGTCGTGGTGGTGGTATGGTAGTTTGTATATTTGTGTATATGTGTATCTGTTGTGTATATCTTTGTATTTGTATCACTATTTCTAGATGGTCAAGTCGGTCGAAAACCCATCAAAAAAATCGTTACTCCGATGTCATTCAGTCTGAAAATGATCTATCAAAGAATTCATGGTCGAAAAATTGTTCCAACGGACATCCGTTGGACATTCCGACGTTATTTTGACGAACCCTATCGGAGAGGTTGATCCACGCTCAATCATAAACCATTAATGGTGAGGGGCAGTTTCCAAAGTATAACAACCGATGTGAATCGGGGTCGATTTTCCAAGGGAACTAGCTTGTCAAGTAAGAGAGTTGCAAATAGAAATTCAAATGAAGCTTAGTATTGAGTCCTAGAAATGGGGTTGTTTGATATACTTCTATGTTAAACTACAATGCATACAAATTAAAGCAAGTAATTGATTTTATATTACGAAGCTAGGGGTGTAAACAACTAATAGTAATATCCAATCAACGGGTGTATTCACATCACCTTTCCAACACAAGTATAATTATGGTCGAGTCGTTCTAATGTAATTTATAGAATCCTCCCGGCCCAAGAGAGATTTCACTCATCCCGCTCGCCAAAGCTTTGAGTCCTTCCTTGTTGCGGTGTTTAGCTTCCGGTAATCCATACACACTCTCCACACTTCCGGTAAAGCACTACTCAAGGACCCGAGTGGTGCAATGCAAACCCGAAGGTAAGCTCTACACGAAAATGCGGAAGTAAACAACAAGAAATAAAGATAGAAGCAAGACAAATCTTGCTTCGATTCGAAAGAACACTGAGGAACTAGTCTCAAGCTCGATCGAATGAAGGTCAGGAATCACCTATACTAAGCAACAATCCTCAAGAAAGACAACACTTCTTGCAAATTGAATGACCAAGAAGAAAATGTTCAAACGACTCACACCGATTGACACAAGTTCTTTAAATCCCACGTCGGGGTTCGGGCTCCATCGGAGACACTCAATAGCAAACGCTATAAATATTCAACGACTTCATAACTGCCTTTCTAATGAGCTATGCTAGGAGTTTATATAGACAATGTAAAGGATAAAATAGTAAAAATGGTCACAGGTTACTAATTAGATAAAGCCACGCAGGGCTGAGCTAATGTGTGTGTTCGGCAGCCTTGACTTCGGTGCTTGGTTGCTTGCTCGAACACATTTGTCATCGGGCACTCACTTGACTTGACTTCGAACACAACAAGTGTTCGGCTCTATGCTGCTGCTCGGCGCCAAGAGTTGGTGTTTGGTCACTTTGTCCTCGGGCTCAAATTTGAAGATGTTGCCTTCGGTTCTTGAGCCCGGCCACTCAGCTTTGGAGCAGTTGCTTTCCTTCGACCAAGCCAAGTGAATATGAACATCGTGCAGCAGCTTGGCTTGGCTTCGTATCATTGGCCTCGGTGGATCGAACACTTGATCAGCACGTGTTCGGGCTGCATCATCCTCCCCTTCTTGAGAAGATTTCGTCCTCGAAATCAAGCCCTCTTCATCCTCCGAAGTTTGACCTACAACACAAGGAACTAAGTCAGCAACATTAAATGTGTTGGACACGTTATACTCACCAGGGAGGTCGATCACATAAGCATTGTTGTTGATCTTGCTCAGCACTTGGAATGGACCATCCCCTCGAGGAGCCAACTTTCCTTTCCTTTGGTTCGGGAAGCGTTCCTTTCGGAAGTGAACCCAAACCCAATCTCCCTTCTTTAATTCCAACTTTTTACGCCCCTTTCTTCAATGCAACCTTTGCATAAGCTTCCTCAAGGTTTTTCTTCACCTTCGCATGCAACTCGATCAAGGCAGTGGCTCGCCGAGTACCTTCAAAATCAACAACAGAATCTCGAGGCAATGGGGTTAAATCAAGTGGAATCAAAGGATTAAAACCATACACACATTCGAACGGGGTCATATTTATCATTCGATGCACCGTTCGATTGTATGCAAACTCCATCATGGGCAAACGATCTGCCCAATTTTCGACCTTGCCTTTGGTTATTGCACAAAGCAAAGATCCCAAGGTTCGGTTAACTACCTCGGTCTGTCCATCAGTCTGGGATGGTGAGACGTCGAGAATAGTAATTTGGTGCCGAGGGCACCCCACAAACATTTCCAAAAATGACTCAAGAACTTCGAGTCTCGATCACTCACAATAGTACGAGGCACACCATGCAACTTCAACACATTAGAAATAAACAAGGTAGCTACATATTGTGCGTCATCGTATTTCTTGCAAGGAATAAAGTGAGCCATTTTGGAAAAACGGTCGACTACGACGAAGATGCTATCATATCCTCCCCCCGACCTTGGTAACCCCAACACAAAGTCCATGGATATATCAACCCAAGGTCGATCAGGCACAGGTAACGGGGTATACAAACCATGAGGGTTGGAATTCGATTTAGCTTTCTTGCAAATGAGGCACGCGTTGCAAAGCTTTTCCACATCTCGTCGCATTTCTGGCCAATGGAACTGCTCAGTTAAGATACCAAGAGTTTTGTCGACACCGAAGTGTCCCATCAAGCCTCCAGAGTGAGCTTCTCGAACTAAGAGCTCTCTCCAAGATGACACTGGCGCACAAACCCTCCCATTCTTGAAGAGGTAGCCATCGTGCCACTGATATTTCTCAACCCTTCGGCCACTCAAGATTGCGTCTCGAACGCACTTTAACTTGGGATCGTCTTCGTACATCAACTTGATGCTTTCGAATCCCATGAGCCTAGAGGCGAGAGTGGTTGCTAAGGTAAATTTCCTTGATAGCGCATCGGCCACAACATTATCTTTTCCCTTTTTGTAATGAATTACATAGGGAAAGCTTTCAATAAATTCAGCCCACTTGGCATGCCTTCGGTTCAATTTCTCCTGACCTCGAAGACGTTTCAAAGATTCATGATAACTTTTAATCACAAACTCTCGAGGCCACAAATAGTGTTGCCAATGGGCGAGTGCTCGAACGAGGGCGTACAACTCCTTGTCATACGTAGAGTAGTTCAAGGTTGCGCCTTTAAGCTTTTCGCTAAAGTAAGCGATCTGCTTCGATTCTTGCATCAGCACTCCTCCAATCCCAACTCCGGATGCATCACACTCAACTTCGAATACTTTGCCGAAGTCAGGGAGTTGCAACAACAGGGCAGAGCATAGCCTCCGTTTCAACTCTTGGAAAGCCCTCTCTTGGGACTCTCCCCACACAAATGGATGGTTTTTCTTAACCAGCTCGGTTAAAGGAGCTGCCACGGTACTAAAGTCACGAACAAACCTTCGGTAAAAGCTAGCTAAGCCATGGAAGCTACGAACTTGTGATACCGAGGTTGGAGTTGGCCAATCTTTGATGGCTTCGACTTTTGACTCGTCGACTTCAACACCATTAGCACTGACAACGAATCCTAGAAAGACTACACGTTCGACAGAAAGGCACATTTCTTGAAGTTAGCATATAACTTCTCTTCTCTAAGCTTATCAAGCACTAACCTTAGGTGTTCGACATGTTCATCTACAGTTTTGCTATAAATAAGTATGTCATCGAAGTAAACGACAACAAGCTTATTTATGAACGGCTTGAGCACATGGTTCATCAGTCGCACGAATGTGCTCGGTGCATTGGATAAGCCAAAAGGCATTGCCAACCATTCATAGAGACCGAACTTGGTCTTGAATACGGTTTTCCACTCGTCTCCAGGTTTCATTCGGATTTGGTTGTAACCGAACCTGAGGTCTATCTTCGTAAAGCATGAAGAACCACTTAACTCATCTAGCATGTCATCTAATCGAGGGATAGGATGACGATACTTTATCGTTATTTTGTTGACTGCTCGGCAATCAACGCACATTCACCATGTTCCATCTTTCTTCGGGACAAGGATAACAGGAACAGCGCAAGGACTTAAGCTCTCTCGAACGAGGCCCTTGTTCAGAAACTCATCAACCTGCCTTTGGAGCTCTTTGGTGTCTTCGGGATTACACAGGTATGCAGGTTTGTTGGGGATTTGTGGCCCGCTACGAAGTCAATTTGGTGCTCGATTCCTCTCAACGGAGGTAGTCCACCTGACATTTCTTCGGGAAACATATCTCCGAAGTCCTGCAAAACACTTTGTACAACACTAGGCAAAGGGTTTTCGTTAGAAAAATCATCATTAGAGTTTAGAAGGATACCCTTATGCATGAGGCAAATCATCATCTAATCGTTGTCGTTGCCTCGTAGATACTCACCCGGTTGCATGATTGCACAGATATTTCTTACTTCGGGCGGTGTGTCTTCGGCCACAATTTTTGTTCCCATCGGAAGCTTAGCTTTGGCCGCTTCTTTCAATTCTTTCATCCGTTTATAGTCCTCGGTGACTTGTTTTGGAGATAAGGGTTTGAGTATAAAACTCTTCCCTTCGAGCTTAGCAGTGTAAGTGTTGAATCTTCCATTGTGCACAACCGTCCGATCATACTGCCATGGTCGACCCAATAGCATATGACAAGCTTGCATCGGCACCACTTCGAACATCATTTCATCTTGATATTCTCCAACTCTAAACTTGATCCACACTTGTTTGACAACTCTCAATTCTCCACACTCGTTCAACCATTGTAATTTGTAAGGATGAGGATGTTTCAAAGTAGGTAGCCCCAATTGTGAAACCAAGGTTAGGCTCACCACATTCGCACAACTACCCGAATTAATGATCATCGAATACACCTTCCCCCTCACTCGACATCGGGCATGGAAAAGATTTTCTCTTTAGTTGTCCTCTTCCTCAAGAGTCATGCAGCTCAAATTCCTTCGAACTACAAGAAACATTTCCGAATGATTAGCTTCGGCAGCTTCACGACCATCATCATATTCAGCTCGGTCAATCTCCTCGATATATTCCTCTTCGGTCTTGCTCACAAACATCTCCATTATCGAGCACAAGCATAACCTTGCGAGTTGGACACTCTTTTGCCATGTGACTATAACCTTTGCATTTATGACACTGAATGTTTGAAGCACTAGGAGAATTAAGTTGAACTTTACCTCCCACTCTCTTCATTGGTTAACGGTCACACCCCTCTCGAAGGGTTTATTCGAATCTCGAACAGTGTTTGCACTTGTTGGATTTGGACTCTTCCATTCTTTTCCTCGGTTCAAAGGAGTAGAAGTAGTGACTCCTCGATACCGGTTTGCTTTATCGTCCTTGATAAATTTTTCAGCTTTGGTAGCGGCTTCGAACATATCTTCCACCGTGTGATACACGTGTAGCCTCAATTGAGATGACACCTCCCGAGCCAAGCCATTTTTAAACCGAATAGTGGCTTGCTCTTCATCTTCTTCCAGATCAAGGTTCAATCGAATTCTCAAGAACTCATCATGATACTCTTGAACTGACTTGGACCCTTGCTTTAACTCATAGAGCTTTTGAAATTGAGTTTGCCTATACTTGGCACTAAAATACTTAGCATCCATTACTCTCTTCAACTGTGCTCAAGTAGTGACTTCGGGATAGACATTCCTTCGTCTAAGCCTCTTGTCAGCTTCCCACCATGTAGATGCATACGCTTCGAATGAAGCAATGGCATGGGCAGCTTTTCTCTCTTCGGTCATCTCATCGGTTTCGAAGATTTGCTCCATTTTAAGCTTCCACTCAAGATATTCATCCGGATCACTAGTTCCTCTGAAGGTTGGAATAGTGATCTTGACACTGTTCAAGTTTGAATCTCGAGCACCACGAATATGTTCGGGATACTCATCGTAGTAATCACCAGCCTCACGCTCAATATTTCGATCATCATTTGCGCCTCGTCCTCGACCTCGGAAATTTCCACGACCTCCTTCATCGACCTTTTCATCATCGTTCACAGCTTGTCTTCGGGCCATTGGAAGCGGTACTCTTTCACCTCGGGGAATGCCCAAGTTTTGATAATCAGCTTGGGGATTGCCCAAGTTCTGTTGTGCTTGGGGATTGCCCAAGTTTTGTTATGGTACTTGGGGATTGCCCAAGATTTCTCTTCGAATTGCCTCACTTTTCAACTGATGTTGTCGAACAAGCTCAGCATACAACCCAGGTTTCATCGGAGTGGAGTCGCTAGTTTCAGCACCGGACCCATTTAAGGCCACAGACGCACTCCCTTGCTCGAGTTGAGCTACTCGAGCAGTTACTCCTCTTACTTCGGCACTGATGCCTTGTATCGCAGCTATGATATCGGCTAACAACACTTCGGGCCTCTCAATGCTTTTGCCATCGCCTCCATTCCCAGCCATGGTACCTACACGAATCAAAGACCAATTAAAATGTTAAGGTTAGAAATCACCTCACACACTCCCTCACCTTTGATGGTGGCACTCGGGTCCACTCAATTTATAGGTTCGGTTTTTGGTCACTCAAGAACTTGTAGCCAATGGCTTCCTCAGTTGATCAACTTCTCTCAGTTCCATCGAATTTGACAAGTTACAATGTCTCCTTCAGGATGAGTGAGTTGATATGACTCAATGGAACGGACGCTATTTATTCTTGCGCTTCGGGAAGTCAAAGAATTTTCTACGAAATTTGGACTTCGGTCACCCCACGCACGAGTTCCTATAAGCTCAAAGTGAGTTAGTACGACCTCGAGTATGAGGAATTACTCCAAAGATCCACTAACTAGATTTATTGATCACAAGAAAAGTGAAAACCTAGGAGAATCTACCCTTCGATTCCTCTTCGGAATCCCTTTCGAACACACCAACTCTTGTCCGTACAAGAGTGGTCCCTCCTTGGTACAGATAGGGTTTCACCTTATCCAATTCCCTTTTCTAGCCGACAACCTTTTCACCTGGGGTTTTGATTTTTACACTTTACCCCTTTCTTCTTTAATGGAACAGTGAAGTTTTTACTCCGGCGTACGGACAACGTAACTTCGTTCACTGACCACAAATGCTAACAGAATTTGGGCTGCTCTTTCAACTCCGGTAACAACAACAACGGAGGAAAATCAATCCAAAGTTTTTTGAGCTAAGACTCAGCTCCTCGCGTTCGTACACTGTTACAAACGCAACAATTTTCCGGTGTACGGACGACAGTTCAAATCATAGAACTTCGAAATTTAAGCACAAAACAACTCAAAAATAATCAAGAACCACCAGTCTTCATCGGTAACAACCAAACTCACTGGGGTTCGACTTCAACAGTCACCACGACAAATAGTCCAAAATTTCGTTGAGAAACCCTAGTCGCCGATGGTGTACGACAGGTACTCAAATCAGTCCTCGGACGGTGATGAACAAGAATCAAGGGTTGTTTTGATTCAAACAACCAACAAATCAACCCAATTTTTGAATTTTCTTTTTCTACCTTTTTTTTTTTTGTAAAAACACCACAACAACAACAATCAACAACAAGGAAGAAAGCTGAAACTGGAGACACAAAGCACGATTATACGAACAGGATTTGAGGTTGTAAGAACAAACTCAAACCTTGCTCTGATACCAAGATGGTGCAATGCAAACCCGAAGGTAAGCTCTACACGAAAATGCGGAAGTAAACAACAAGAAATAAAGATAGAAGCAAGATAAATCTTGCTTCGATTCGAAAGAACATTGAGGAACTAGTCTCAAGCTCGATCGAATGAAGGTCAAGAATCTCCTATACTAAGCAACAATCCTCAAGAAAGACAACGCTTCTTGCAAATTGAATGACCAAGAAGAAAATATTCAAACGACTCACACCAATTGACACAAGTTCTTTAAATCCCACGTCGGGGTTCGGCTCCATAGGAGACACTCAATAGCAAACGCTATAAATATTCAACAACTTTATAACTGCCTTTCTAATGAGCTATGCTAGGAGTTTATATAGACAATGTAAAGGACAAAATAGTAAAAATGGTCACAGGTGACCAATTAGATAAAGCCACACAGGGCTGAGCTAATGTGTGTGTTCGGCAGCCTTGACTTCGGTGCTTGCTTGGTTGCTTGCTCGAACACATTTGTCATCGGGCGCTCACTTGACTTGACTTCGAACACAACAAGTGTTCGGCTCTGTGCTGCTGCTCGGCGCCAAGAGTTGGTGTTTGGTCACTTTGTCCTCGGGCTCAAATTTGAAGATGTTGCCTTCGGTTCTTGAGCCCGGCCACTCAGCTTTGGAGCAGTTGCTTTCCTTCGACCAAGCCAAGTGAATATGAACATCGTGCAGCAGCTTGGCTTGGCTTCGTGTCATTGGCCTCGGTGGATCGAACACTTGATCAACACATGTTCGGGCTGCATCACCGAGGAAAGGAGACCTCCTCCGAGCGTAACTCCTTTTAGATGGATTAGTCTATGAAATAACATATCAACCCAAATCCTCCCCAACTTCACTATTCTATGCTAACTAATCTCTCCCGGGTCTTTAATTAGCAAAGTAGACAAGAAACCCCAATATCAAGGATATTGAAATTTTGATGTTATTGTAATAGGGAGTTGGATAATTGCTACTTATGTTATGGGTAGTGAAATTGAACAACACCCATTGATTTTCTATCATTTATAGCATATTCACACCCTTAGTTATGAGTTTAGCCACTCATACCAGGGGTTTAAATCAAAGCAATAAATATGTAATGAAATGATGAAATGATTTCAAACATAGATCTTGAATTAATATATGAATTAAGATTCAAACATACAAGTTAAGAAGCTTACAAAGAGATGAAAAGATTTCTACTTGGCTCTTAAAATCGCCTCTAGAGAGAGCATTTGTAATATGGAATGTGTTGTGTTAAAACTCTAGATTATGCTCTTTTTACAAGGCAAAAGTTGCGGTCACAGAGGTTGAGGCGGTCCGCCTCTTTCTTGGCTTCAAAATCCCAAACTCTCTGAAGTTTTCTGGGCGGTCCGCCTAGTGGCTAGAGCGGCCGCCCATCATGGTATTTTCTTGCATGCGCTCCGCCTTGCCACAAGGGCGGGTGCCTCTTGCTCTTTCACATTTTTCGACTCTCTGTTTCGTCCGTAGGTGGTCCACCTAGTCTTGAGGCGGGGCGCCTCTCCTGTAACTTCCCGAACTTCACACTTTGGCTCCAATTCTCGCTCTTTAGCCAATGCTCATGTAATTTCATTACAACCTGAAACTAAGCAATTCATGAAATTACTAACATCAAATGTTGCCTTTAAATTCAAAAACAAAAGCTTAAAGTAGTCTTTAAGTTGATAAAATACCAACTTATCAACTCCCTCAAACTTAAGTCTTTGCTTGTCCTCAAGCAACTCAAAATCAAGAATACCAAAGCAATTCTTCTCTTAAGCGCAATGTCAAGTCATGTTCCACATTTACCATTACAAAAATTATTTTGCATTAATGAATCAGTTAGTACCAACTAGTTACAATTTTTTATATGAACATTTGACAAGCAACTATGTATCCTAATCGAACCATGGCAAAAGGAAGTACATGAGCCTCTAGAGTTGCCTCAAGGTCATCGGCTCGCTTCACTTGCTCATGTACCTCACTATGTACTCAACTTCCATGCTCAAAAGTCACTTGCTATCCTCACAAAAAAGAATGGAGTCCTTCACTCACAAAATACTTTTTAGAACAAAAATTGGACTCCAATAATTCAAACTCTCACACTCGCAAGGAAATGCTCATGCATATTTCCCAAAAATCCGAAGGCTTGCCCTTCTTGTACTTCTCCACTAATGTAGGGATACTTGACTAGAGATCAATTAGGACTTGATAAGGTTGTAATGTAGGCTTTTGGTTCAGGGTGCGGTATATTTGGCTCATTAATGACTTACACCTCCTTACACTTCATCATCTTGATCTTTTAAGTGCAGCTTTCTTTTTCTTTTCATTTCGGCTCATTCTACCTTTTCTTGAAGATGGTACTAGTCGTCCCTTCTTTTATTCATCACTTTTCTTTTTCTTTTTCTTTTTCTCCTTTGCTTTTCTCTTTTTGTTTTCTTCATTGATTTTCTTTTCTTTTCTCTTTCTTTTTTTTTACTTCAAGTGACATTCAAAAATGGTTTCCAAATTTTTTACCATCTCCCCCAAACTTAGCTGTTAGCCTAAATTGCACGTTTTTCAATGCAAATAAGGAGCTTAGGGCCAAAAGAGGGTTGGTGCTTTAGCACATAAGAATTGGTCCAGCTTTCAATATGTGGTTGCCAAATTAACGGTTAAAAGCTCAAAGGGGTTGACTAGGATAAATATACAAGGGTAGGCCATTTAGAATTTTAGCGGTCCAACGAAAGCCTAAAAGCATGTCTCAAGTCAAGTTTCACCTAGGATTTCATCTCAAAGTACACTAAGAGCAAGTTTCAAACTTCCAAGTCACACACACAAGCTTATTATTCAAAAGCTCACCACACATGCAAGTAATCTTCCAAGCATAAAATCTAAACACATATTAAGGACACTCACTCACGAAGCACACAATGGTCTAAGATTAGACCATGCCAACAACTCAATTAAGCCAGCAAAAGGCCCTCACGGTCTACAACTTAAGCCATGTCAATCAAACTACACATCTACTTGTCAAAAATGCCATAAAAACGATGTAACATAAGGTAGTACCACATAATTCATCTATACATTTCCAAAAGTTTTCATGTGCATACTTGGTTCAAAAAGAACCTCCGGAAAGAACCAAGCGAAGAAAACCAAAAGATTATTTAAAAAACTAAAAAGTTGGAACATAACATAAACAACTAACTATACTAGGCAAGTGTAAATACATCAAAATGGTTCGAATTTGTACATGGATATCATTAAGCACAAGTACAACTCTATCCAAAATACATATATAAATTCAAACCTCTCCCCCAACTAAAAACTCTATCATCATCCCCGCATGCTAAGTAAATCAAAGTAAAGTGAAAGGGGGTAGAAAGGGGACTCCCAGGTGCTCTCAAGCAAGCTCCTTGCCTTTGCCTTCTACATGTGCAAGTGGAGGCTCGACATCTGTCTTCTTCCTCTCAGTCTGTGCTCGGTGAATCTCCTCAAGAGACAAGTGAGTGGCAAGCTGTAACTGGACATCCTCTGGCATAGTAGTGGGATCATCAACAGGACTCAGGGAAACATCATCAACATCAAAGTCTATGGCCTGTGTAGCAACCACATCCTGTCTCAAGTCCTCGGCCTCCTTTTCCTAGGCTTTTTCTTGGAGAGTTTACTAGGAGCCTTAGAACTGGAGGGTCCAGGCACAGTAGAAGAAGCCGATAATGAAGCTAAAGATGACGGAGTAATAGGAGGAACCAGTGGTGTAGCTGCAGGTGGCAGTAGTGGGCCAAGAGGTGCAACAAGGACCTTTTTCTTAGTCCGGAGTGGAGCTTTCTTTTGTGTCTCAAGCAAACCTGGAGGTACCTTGAAGCCGGTACTGAGTTTGTGATCTATGGTGACATAGTATGCAATCAACTCTCGAAGGACTTTCCTCATGTCCTCAATATCTGTCTTGGTTCCCTCAACTACCTAGGTGTGCCACTCAATGACCTTGGTGTGCTCCCCAAGGGATTTTGTGTTATTCTTAGGATGACAGTGCGTGCATTCATGGCCAGGACCATCTCGGCAAATTGCTCTATAGAGACAGCCGATGGTGGACGGGGAGGTGGTGGCTTGACTTGTGGGAAGTTGGAAATGAAATTCCTGATCTAATCCAACTTAGCACTAAAATCATACACTTCCCGAGTCAGACTCTCAGGGATAATGCCATCATCAGTACCAGTAGGCTCAGACTCAGGCTGAGAAAGCCCAGACTCGGGCTGGGGAGGTACTGCCTCAGAAATGGAAGGTAAATCAGATGAAGAAGGGAGAATACATGAGGAAGCTGGTGGTGGAGGGGTGTCCTTGATGGCATAGAAGCTGAACATAGATACCACCTCAGATAGGAAATCATGTGTGTAAGCTTCACAACCTTTCTTTGTCAAGTACTCGGTCAACATGTGCGAGTATGGAAAGTTGTCTTTTTCAGAATGTGCCACTTCCACCATTTTCTTAACCATCTCCATCCCCAAATCAACCTTAATGTTGTCATCAAATATCCTATCATCACGACTCTTTTCAATGTGATTTTGTTGTCTTGCTTTGTTGGCCGGATCTTGAGATGGTGATGTAGTGCCACCTCTTAGCCTCAAAATTGAGGTCGGCCTGCATAATTTACACTCCATTCCGCTTCCAATGTGGATTTATCTCTCTACCGATTATTGGCACCAACCATGCCCTTTGCTCAGGCTCAGACATATTCAATTTTACTGTGCGTCGTGTCGGGGAGAAGTTTTTCATATGGAAGTATCTTTGTATTGCTCCTGCGGATACATCAACATATTTCCTTCGGCAATAAACAATTAAATTACCTTCTTTATTTGCGGTCATGTTGGCATAGAATTCAGCAACCATGTCTTCATTGGCTAGTGGCAATGATCTCCTCAACAACTTGTTCCACCCCGTCTTTTGGAACCTCTCATAGATCTCTGGATTTCTCTTTTCAGTATCCTTCATCCCAATGACTCGCTTCGGTGTGACATGCTTAGTGCGGAACTTTTTGTAGAAAATCTAGCAAGCAGTTTTTAATTTGAACAAGCTCCTCCAATCTTCCGGCAAGTCATCATCATCTGAGGACTTATCCTCTTGAGCCTGGGGTTGCTCCCCCTTATTTGCATCATCAACCCCCTTTCCTCTTGGGTCGGCTCAGCTTCCCTCGGTTCCTGTTGTTGATCTTGTGAGGATGAGGCTTCCTGTTTCTTCTTCTTTCTTGTTTCTACCCTCATTTGCCTTGTCAAGTTGGCCAAGGGTTCATCATCTTGTGGATCATCATCGGAAGGGAGTGGTGTTGTTTGTGGTTGTTTCCTCTTAGTGCCTTGCTTTGTCATTGTGCCTGTTATCACGTAAAATAATGGTTAGTTATGGGTGACAAGTTAAGAAATGAAGCCAAAGCAAAATGGGATTAAACGTGTAAGAACAGGGATGGGTGGTCCGCCTCCTTGCAGAAGTGGCCACCCTCAATGTGCCATGCTTGCAGCTTCTCCTATTGGCGGTCCGTCTTGGAAACTTCAGAGAGGTGGTTTCTAAGGAGGCGCTCCACCTTGAGGCTAGGTTGTCCACCTCACCATTTCACGCTATTGCAAGTGTTTTTAAGGCATTAACATACCATTTCTGACTCTAATCACTACACCTTTTCTTTCACTCAATACATGCTCAAAATATTTTGAAATTCAAAAATCAAGCATGATTAAGGTTCATAAGTCACAATCAAGTGAAGATATGCAATCGAAAACTTCCCCAATTAGTGGTTTATCATGCTTGAACATACATAACACCAAAATGACATCCCCATCAATTTTTTTACTGAATCAAGCACCCTAGCATAGAGGGTTCAAGTCATGGGTTCAACCAAGTAATACAATAAATTTCTACAACTCTCCCCCAACTAATGGGTTTTCATGTTTTGAACATATTTAGAAATCCAAACAATCAAAAATAAGTAGCAAGTGGCTCAAAACTTCAAGAAATTAATACCCTTTTTCAAGCATTGAAAATTCACGAACACCCACAAACAATTAACCCATTATCAAGGCTCCAAAATATGCTCAAACAATTAAAACAAGTGTACAAAGTTATGAGTTCAATTCCATTTTCAAGTTTAAACATGAATTTGCACTTTCTTGAATTTCAACTTCCCCCAACTAGTAGGTTTTTGTGGTTTGAGCATATTAACACCAATTACTCTCTTTCACAACTTCTATAACTCAAAGTAATCAACAAGAGAGGTACAAAGCTATGAATTCAACTTTCCATTCAAATCCCAATTTCTAAAGTTAGGGAATTTAGCCCTAAAATTCCTCCAACTAAACTTGAATCATGAGTTAACTATTAAAAGTACAAGATGGACACAAGCAACTAAATTATCATGAAACTAAATTATTTCTACTCCTAAACATGTTGTAACTAAGATTCTAAGCAAAATTAAAGAAAAGTAAAAGTTTGTGCAAATACCCGGATTCAAAGTGAGGCTTGAAGTTTGAAAGTGGTTTGTGTGTGTTTTATGTGTGTTGTTAGTGATGGAGAGAAGTATTTTTTGTGATGGTTAGATGATTTTCAGGTTTTGGATGAAGTGGGATTGTGAAATTTTGTGAAAAGAATGAGAGAGGGAAGGGTTTTGTTCCTTTTACCCGCCGTCGGGTCGGGTTGACCCGCGCGTCGGCGGTTCGCCTACCTTGAGAAAGTGGTCACCTCTCTCTTTTTTTTACTGCACATTACACACTACACTACACTTACCTTGAGGGGGGGGGGGGGGGAGGCGGTCGCCTACAAGGTAGGGCGGTCCGCCCCTCCCATACTTAGCCAAATTCTTTTAATTTTCTAAATAGCAAGCCCCGGGACTTTTGAGGGTGGTCCCCCCTGCCACATGGGCGGTCTGATGCAAACCGGATTTGCGCTCATGACATTGGCGGATTTAGACTTAACATCTAAAGCTTGGAGTGTTTCAAAAGAGCCTGAAGCCAAAAATCAAGGCAAAAGATGACCAAAGTGAACAAGTGAAGTAGCTGGGACAAATACTGGAAACTGCAGGGCCTGTTTACAAGCTCACTACATCAGTCACAGGATCAGTTCATCGTGATCGCGAGTGCACAGATGCGATCGCACAAGGCTGTGAAACTATTCAGCGCAATCGCAAAGCTACAGACGCGATCGCGCAAGCTGAAAAAGGATGACAAAAAAGATGTTCTTCACGATCGCGTGACCATAGCCGCGATCACGAAGCTTTGGCTGCTCGATGGGCGCGAACGCGTGGACTTGGGTGCGACAGCGCAGTGACAATAGTCAGGAACCTATTTTTAGTTTGATGACTTTGTGGCAGTCCACTATCGGGGCAATTAAGGCAATGTTATGTCATTATTAGTAGATACTATATAAGCTTCCTTATCTCATTATTCTAGGGTAGTTTTTAGATGATAATTATTGAGAGTAAACATTGGCTAAGCATGTTAGTTGATCACTTTTCTTCCTTGATTTGCAATTGGATTAGATCCAATTGAGGATCAAATAGTGTAGGTTCATTTGATTGTTGTCTTAAGGGGTGATTAGGCCTCACCTCCTAATTTGTTTTCTTAATTCCAAATCAATTCCAAATGGGTCTTACTTTTATCATATTATTTTCTTGTTATTTTCCTATTCCTAGTTAGGATCATATCACGGTCCCCCTCAGAAATTTCCAGATTTTTCTTCAACATGTTTGCTTCTTTCCTTGTCTCTTGTTTCAATCACGTCACGATACCTGCACATTCAACAACTAATTATACTAAAAACTTCGGTTGCCTCCCAAGAAGTGCCTAATTTAATGTCGCAGAACGACGATGTTGATCCTTCCAATCAAGGTTCATCAAGAAAGATGCACGCCACTTCTCCAACTTCAGTGTCGCATCCCAAATAGTGCTTCACACGATGCTCATTCACCCGGAAGCTTCTTCCACCTTCTTTAGACTAAATTCACTGAGCCATAAAGAGTAACACCAACCACCTTGAATGGACCCGTCCATTTGGACCTAAGCTTTTCGGGGAGTAATTTCAACCGAGTGTCAAACAATAACACCAAGTCTCCAACCTTGAATGTCCGGTTACAAATTCTTAAATCATGAAGCACATTCATTTTCTCTTTGTATATCATGGCATTTTCATAGGCCAAGAACCGGAATTCATCAAGTTCATGCAAGTTTGAGATTCTTGCATTTGCGGCATCACTCCACTCTATGTTCAATTTCTCCAACGCCCACAAAGCCTTGTACACTAGTTCACCCGGCAAATACCAAGCTTTGCCAAACACCAACTTAAGTGCAGACATCCTAATCAGAGTTTTGTAAGCTATCCAATACGCCAACAAGGCTTCATCAAGTTTTCTAGTCCAATCGGTTCTATGTGCATTAACCGTCTTGGCCAAAAAGTTCTTGATCTCCCGATTGGAGACTTCAACTTGCCCACTTATGTTTGGCAATATTTGTCTATTTTACCTTAATATATTCTCACATTTTAGTACTTTATGCACTCGTTATATGTGATAATTGTGTTTCTTGTGCTCACTTATCGTATTTGTGATTTTAGGAATGGTGCGGATGAATTCGAGGCAAGAACAAGCAAGTTAGAGTTAATGGACGCGTTGGAAGCTATATTGGAGCAAGACTTCAAGAAAGCCCTGAAGAGTTGGAAGCAATGGTGGAGGCGTGGCTCTACGAAAGCCTTGAGGCTGACGAGACAAAAGTTCTCCCAACTAGATTAGGCTTTGGTTTAACTTATCCTAGCACTTTGTAAACAATATAAAACCTCTTTTATTTCGTTCTAGAAGGGGAGTTCAGACTTTGGAGCAAATTTGAGAGCACCATACTTCATTGAACAAGGGTTTAATTCCTATTCTTTCATCTATTAATTATTTCATCATTATTTCATCAAATCATTGTCTTGTGATTATGAGTATACGTGGCTAAATCCTTCGTTCTAGGGTTAGAGCGTTTCATAAAGGTTGATGTTTGAAGATTGAATTCCACATATTGAATCCCATAATGGATTATTTATTCTTTCTTGATTTCACTTGTTTAATTATTAGGGCCCAATAATTATGCATTATCTATGGTTCTTAGATTGAACTCGAAAGAGGGAATTTATGAACGCAATAAGAAAGAGTAGGGCTAGATTGTGAACCTGGGCATCGGGGAACCAATTTGTGAGTAGGATAGACATATACTTGCTCGCCTAGCTTAACTAATTACAGAATTCGTTAATGCATGCACGTGATTCAACCCATAGACATATAGGGATTGGAGTAGCCTACATAGACCGTGAAGAATCGAAAGGTTTTCACGGGTACATTTAATCTGTTAGTTAGTAATCCGGGATTTGAGAAGTGGAATCAATTGGAAAACTCAACTGGATTGGTCGTAGCTCTGACCCTGGACCGTTTCTCCATTATTGATAACGACCTATAATTTGCTCTCTATTACATGACTTCAATTACTTGTTTTTAATTATTTCCTTTAGTTAGTAACTTTCACAACCATCATTGAAAAAGATCCCTGAATAGTTTTTAGGAAATTGTTTGCTAGGATTCAGTCTGAATAGTCCTCGTGGGAACGATACTCTACTTATCACTTTATTACTTGTCGACCACGTATACTTGCGTGTGCGTTGGGAGCAACAAGTTTTTGGCGCTGTTTCCGGGGACTAAACAATTGACTGATTTCTTTTTGAACGATTACTTATTATCTATTCAGGTTTAATTTTTTGTTGAGTTTCTTGTGCTGTTTCAGGCAACAGGTTTTGCATGCAAAGGAATAGAAGGGACGAACCACTCGAACCTTTTGATCCCGAGCCTGAAAGGACCTTGAGAAGGGTAAGAAGAGAAGCGAGAGACCGAGAAGCACTAGCACTTATACTTACTTCCTTGCCCACTGAAATGGCAGAAGAACGAGCAATAGCGGTGCGAGATGTTGCTCTTCCCAGCCTGGGGGGAGTGGCGTCTAGCATTGTGAAGCCCGCTATCACCGGGAACTTTGAGATTAAGCCCGGCATGATTCAGTTGCTGCATACGACTGGGCAATATGCTGGATTAATTCATGAAGATCCGCAGCAACACATTCAGAATTTTTTGGAGATCAGTGATACTTATACACCGACGGGAGTTCCTACTGATTATGTCCGCTTAACATTGTTCCCGTTTTTACTGATTGGGGCAGCAAGGAGGTGGTTAAAGGCTGAATAGCCTGGGTCTATTACTACTTGGGATGATTTGGCTAAGAAGTTCTTAGCTAAGTTTTATCCATCTGCCAAGACAGCCCGGCTGAGGAGTGAAATTATGTCCTTCAGACAGATAGAAGGAGAGTCTTTGTATTCAGCCTGGGAGCGGTTTAAAGCTTTACTGAGAGATTGTCCACACCATAACCAATCTAATGAGGTTCTTGCACATACTTTTTTTGAGGGGTTGACTGCGCATACTAAGATCGTGGTAGATGCTGCTGCTGGAGGCCAAGTACTGGCCTTAAACTTTGACCAGATCTATGAATTACTAGACAAGTTTTCGCAGAGCAATCCTGATTGGCAGGGAGATGGTAGAGCTACTACGCAGAAATCTGCTGGGGTACTTCAGTTAGATGCCGTTTCAGAGCTGAGGGTGAAGATGGATGCTATTTCTAATCAAATTAGCAAGCTAGCTCTGCCGCAGACTCAGCAACAAGTAGCTCCAGTGCAACAGTGTCAAGTCTTTTGTGAGTTTTGTGGAGATGATCATGCCACTGACGTCTGTCCATCAAATCCAGAGTCAGTGTATTATGTGGGTAATCAGAACAGGCCACAGGGTCAGAATCGCAATCAATATGGTAATAGTTACAACACCAATTAGCGTAGTCACTCAAACTTTTCTTGGATGGATAACCGTGAGCAGCCACAAGGCAATGAAAGACCTCAAAATAATTTTCAAAATGCATCACCGCAGGTGTCACAGTCGCAGGCTCAGCCACAGCAGCCTAGTTCAGTTGAAGAGATGCTCAGAAAAATTCTTGCAGGACAGCAAAAACTCATGGATGATTCAGCAGCTCAGGCACAAACAATAAAAGATTTGACCAATGCTCAGAAAGATCTTGAGAGACAAATGGGGCAGCTAGCTGGAGCGCAGAATAACAGACCTCGGGGTGCTTTGCCAAGTGATACAGAGAAAAATCCTAAAGAATTTGTGCAAGCAGTTACCTTAAGGAATGGAAGAGCTCTAGAAAAAGTTGCCCCAAAACCAAAGAAGCCTGTTGGTGAGTTAGAGCCTAATGCTGATAGAGAGGTGGAGAAAGAAGCTGAGAAAATGATAGAAAAGCAGCCCGAGCCTGCTATTGTGAGACCACCACCACCTTTCCCTTAGAGACTCCAGAAGCAGAAAGTTGATGCAGCATGCAAGAAATTTTTGGAGATCTTGAGTCAGATTCAGGTAAATATTTCTTTGGTGGAGCTTTGCGGGATGTTCCCAAATATGCTAAATACATCAAGGATATTGTTGCTAACAAGAGAAGACTGACTGAGTTCGAGACAGTTGCACTTACTGAAGAGTGCAGTTCTAGAGTTAGAAGCAAGCTTCCTCAGAAATTGAAGGATCCTGGCAGTTTTATTATTCCCTTGAAAATTGGGAAGCATGAGGTTGGACGAGCTTTGTATGACTTGGGTGCTAGTGTGAATTTAATGCCTTCATCAGTTTTCAGAAAGCTAGGCCTAGGTGAACCACAACCAACTACTCTAACTCTGCAACTGGCTGACAGATCTCTGGCATGCCCCGAGGGGATTATTGAGGATGTGCTTGTACAAGTGGGTCAGTTTATATTGCCTGTTGACTTCATTATTCTTGATTATGAAGCTGATCCTGAGGTTCCTCTCATCTTGGGAAGAGGATTTTTGGCTACTGCTGATGCTGTCATTAGAGTTAGAGCTGGAAAGATGATTATGAAGGTAAATGGTGAAGAGGCTGTATTCAATGTGTTCAGAGCTACCCAGCTTCCTTCTCATTATGAAGAGTTGTCCATGGTGAAAGTGGTTGATGAAGAGTTGACTGCTGATGAGAGATCATTCTTGGCCTCTAATATTGATTCTCTGGAGAGCGCACTCTTGTGTGATGAGGATGATATCCTGAAGGATGATGAAATTGATGAATATGTGGAGATTCTTAATATGGAGATTAAATTCATCCCAGGGTGGAAGAAATTTGAGGAGCTTGATAGACCGTTGACCTTAACTCCTGCTAAACCGTCTATTGAGAAGGCTCCTACTCTTGAACTCAAACCTTTACCTGCTCATTTGCGTTATGCTTATTTGGGTGAGGGTAATACCTTGCCCGTGATCCTTTCTTCTTTGTTGTATGATGTGCAGGTTGAAAAGGTGTTGAGAGTGCTGCGAGAGCGCAGGAGAGCTATTGGCTGGACCATTGCTGATATTAGAGGGATTAGTCCTTCTTTTTGCATGCACAAAATTCTTTTGGAGGAAGGCCATAAAACATCTATAGAGTAGCAGAGGAGACTAAATCCAACTATGAAGGAGGTGGTGTAGAAAGAAATTATCAAGTGGCTCGATGCTGGTATTATTTTTCCTATCTCTGACAGCAAGTGGGTGAGCCCAGTGCAATGTGTTCCAAAGAAGGGGGGCATGACAGTGGTGAAGAATGAGCATAATGAATTGATTCCTACAAGAACAGTCACAGGGTGGCGAATTTGCATTGATTATAGAAAGCTAAACAAGGCCACCAGGAAAGACCACTTCCCACTTCCCTTTATTGATCAAATGCTGGATAGACTTGCTGGGCATGAGTATTATTGCTTCTTGGATAGGTATTCGGGCTACAATCAGATTGTGATAGCTCCTGAAGATCAAGAGAAGACTACGTTTACTTATCCATACGACACCTATGCATTTAGGAGGATGTCGTTTGGATTATGTAATGCCCCTGGAACTTTTTAGCGATGCATGATGGCTATTTTCACCGACATGGTGGAAAAATTTGTTGAGGTGTTCATAGATGATTTCTCGGTAGTTGGTGATTCCTTTGATGACTGCTTGAAGAATTTAGATGCTGTGCTGAGCCGTTGTGAAGAAACAAATTTGGTGCTGAATTGGGAAAAATGTCACTTTATGGTTCAAGAAGGCATAGTACTTGGGCACAAGGTGTCAAAGCAAGGGATTGAGGTAGATAAAGTGAAGATTAAGGCTATTGAGAAATTACCACCACCTATCTCTGTTAAGGGGGTACGTAGTTTCTTGGGACATGCAGGTTTCTATAGGCGTTTCATAAAGGACTTCTCCAAAATTGCTAATCGCATGTGCAAGTTGTTGGAGAAAGATGTGAAATTTGAGTTTAATGATGCTTGTCTCAAGGCATTTGAAGAATTGAAGAAAAGGTTGGTGACTGCACCAATCATCATTGCTCCTGACTGGTCTTTGCCATTTGAATTGATGTGTGATGCGAGTGATAATGCTATTGGGGCTGTTCTAGGCCAAATAATTGGAAGAATCTTTCACTCCATCTATTATGCAAGCAAGACTCTTGATGCAGCCCAATCCAATTATACCACCACTGAGAAGGAGTTGCTAGCCGTTGTGTATGCTTTTGATAAATTTAGATCTTATTTGGTTGGCACTCGTGTTGTTGTCTACACTGATCATGCCGCAATCCGGTATTTGTTTGAGAAGAAGGATTCCAAGCCTAGGCTAATTCGATGGGTTCTCCTATTGCAAGAGTTTGATGTTGAAATTCGAGATCGCAAGGGGACCGAGAATCAAGTAGCTGATCATTTGTCAAGGCTGGACAATAGAGATCATGTAGATGAAGGGCCCGAGATTAAAGAAGTATTTCCTGACGAGCAACTTTTTGCTCTGCAGGTAACCGAGGTGCCCTGGTATGCTGATATGGTGAACTTGTTGGTGAGTAATGTTTATCCGCCTGATGCTACAGCTGAAAAGAGAAGGAAACTTCTCCATGATAGTAGATTTTATGTCTGGGATGAGCCGTATTTGTATAAAATTGGTCCAGACCAACTGGCGAGGAGATGTATCCCAAGTGAGGAAGTCGAGTCAGTGCTGCAGAGTTGTCATTCATCTCCTTATGGTGGTCATCATAGTGGTGATAGGATAGCTGCGAAGGTGCTTCAATCGGGGTTCTTTTGGCCTACTCTATTCAAGGATGCTCATGCCTTTGTTAAACAGTGTGATCGTTGCCAAAGGACCGGTAATATTTCAAGGCCTCACGAGATGCCCTTGAATAACATCTTGGAGATTGAGTTGTTCGATTGTTGGGAAATTAATTTCATGGGTTCGTTTCCACCTTCTAATGGCAACAAACACATACTTGTAGCAGTTGACTATGTGTCCAAATGGGTGGAAGCTGTTGCACTTCCAACCAATGATGCGAGTGTGGTAGTCAAGTTCCTGATGAAAAATTTTTTTACTCGCTTTGGGACTCCATGGGCCATCATCAGTGATGAAGGTACGCATTTTTGCAATCGCTTGTTCAATAAACTTTTGGCCAAGTGTGGGGTACGTCACAAGGTAGCTACTGCTTATCATCCTCAAACGAGCGGCCAAGTAGAGGTGTCGAATAGGGAGATAAAGCAGATTCTTGAGAAAACTGTGAATACTTCAAGGAAGGATTGGTCTATGAAGCTCGATGACGCTCTTTGGGCTTATAGAACGGCTTTTAAAACACCTATTGGAACCTCTCCGTATAGGTTGGTTTACGGAAAGGCCTGTCACTTACCTGTCGAGTTAGAACATAAGGCGTTTTGGGCAATCAAAAAGCTAAACTCGGATATGGAAGTGGCAGGTGAAAAGAGGATGCTTCAGTTGCATGAACTAGATGAGTTCCGCTTTCACGCGTATGAGAATGCAAAATTGTATAAGGAGCGGACTAAGAGATGGCATGACAAGCACATTGAGCACCGTCAGTTTGAGCCCGGCCAGTTGGTATTGTTGTTCAATTCTAGGTTGAAACTATTTCCTGGAAAGTTGAAGTCTAGATGGTCGGGCCCCTTTGAGGTAGTTCGTGTTACGGCATATGGAGCGGTTGAATTAAGAGCCCCGGATTCCGAGAAGTCATTTTTAGTGAACGGGTAAAGAGTTAAGCGATATTGGGGAGGTTTGGTGGATCATCGTACCTCCGTTTCATTGCGAGAACCGTGAATTGTAACCGTCGTGCCAGGACGTAAACCAAGGCGCTTCTCGGGAGGCAACCCGAGCTTTGTATGTAGACACAAAAAATCAAAGAAAAGAAAAAAAATAGAAAAAGAATAAAAATACAAAAAGAGTCGTGCCGCGACGTTAAATCAAGTGCTAGTTGGGAGGCAACCCAATTTTTTTTTATTGTTTTCGTCATTTTATTTCATTAAGTGTTACATAGTCTCATTGTTTTTACAGGGCTCGGGACAGTAGGAAGGTGGATCATTTTCGGGGAATGCGAAATGATGGTGAGGAAGTGAGCGTCGCTTTGAGAACAACTTCCGAAGGCTACATTACTGGGTAAAATTTGTATTGAGAGAAAATATGGGCAAAGCGTCGCTTCCACAGTGGCTTTGAATCACACAGTGAGCTCCAAAAAGTTCGAAGCTTTCACCAAACGTCGCCTCAGGTAAGCTTCCAACTGCATCCAAGCAAAGCCAAAGTGTCGCCCTTACGATCGCATGGCGTACATCAGTGAGCCACATAAGCAATGCTGCGATCGTGAGGCGTCGCTCCTGCGAAAGCCTCCAACTGAATGCAAAAGTCTCACAGCGTCGCCCTATGATTGCTCTTGGTTGATCAGTGAGCTTCATAAAGCTCGAAGCTTTACCCAGGCGTCGCCTCAGGAAAGCTTTAATTGCATACAAGCAAAGCTCGAGCGTCGCTCCATCCATCGCCTCGGCTTAGGCAGTGAGATCACTTCACTCAGGGCGTTCACAAGGCGTCGCTTCAGGTAAGTTTCAACTGGAAATTTTCGCGGGTCAACCCAAGATTGACCCATTGACCCACGAGAATTTAAACATAAAACAAAGGATTTCTTGCCCTCTCCCAATCCCTTTCACGTTCAAACAACAGGCAAACATGAAATAATCACCTAGGGCATAACACAACATCCTAACAACATCAATTCGGACTCCAATTCTTCTTGCATTAATCCGAAGATTGCTCAGGTATGCTCCCCGCCTCTTGTTTCCTTCCACAGTTTTAATTCCCTGCTCCATCATCACCAATGTTCTTCAAGTCACGGCTGCATTAATGTTTAATGTAAATTGGGCAGCGTAGTTTGATTGTTTTAATTGGAATTAGTGTTGAGATGTACTTGGATTTTGAAAGTGATATTCCAAAAATTTGGGAGGGTTCAACACTTTTAAACATCAATGAACCTTGAAATTAATCCCAGAGCACACCACATGTTTGATAAATTGCCTAAGTGACTAAACGTTTCAATTATGTGAAGTCTGAGTAACATAAAGCTTTGTAGGCATAACTTGAACTACTTGATGCTCTAAAAGTGTAGAATTGATCGCGATTGTGTGGGATTTGAATTGCTCAAAGCACGCACTAAGCTATACACCATTGTTACAATGGCTATGAGTTGATACCGGCTTGCTCTCCGTACCGCTAACCCGTGAATTTTTACCTTGGTTAAGTTGTTGCGTTAGTGTCGTCAAGTAGCTTTGTTTATCGTAATATAGTTAGGTGTAAGTGTAGGGTGCTTGCTCACCGTTTGCGCACATTGTTTAAGCGTACACTAGCTATGGATTGAATTGTTTCATGAGTATCCCTGGGAAGTCTGAGTACCAGGACACTAACATGCTACTTCAAGGCGCTTAAAGCGCCTATGTGTATTGGAATCTAACGATAGAACTTTATGGTGCAGGCACTATGGCAAAAACAACACAAAAGGCCTCTTCTTCCACTGCGACACCGGCTGCACCAAGGCAATAATTAGGAGTCGCCTCGACTAGTAAAGCCCCCAAGGGCAAGGCTAAGGCCAAAGCAAAGAGCAAGGCAAAACCAAAGATGCCAAAGGGTGCGGTCACTATTCCATGAACCGGGGGGAAAACACAGTTTGGATTGCCATTTGTGAAGAAGGGGGAGAGCGTGGATTGGTATAAAAATTTCAAGTTGGCCGGCTACATTCCCGAACTTGCCATTGATGAAACTAAATTGATGAGGCGGTTTAGAAGTATAAGAGATGCTATTCATACCATGAAATGGGGATCTATTTTTGAGAGTCTGGGGGATGCCAATCTTGATCTCGTGATGGAATTATATGCTAATTGGGACGTGGAACAACCGGAGGAGCTAGTGAAAGTTCGAGGGAAATCTGTGAGGTTAGATGCATCGGCCCTTTGCACCTTTTTAGGTGTGGAGGATCATGACCTTGACGACTTGCGGGACTTCATTCGCAAGCCGGATTACAAGGCATTGAGGCAGACCCTATGTGGTGGTGATGAGAGCCATAGGAGGGGCAGAAAGAAGCAAACGGGACGACACAAATCTATGCAATTTTGTAGGTTTCAAAAGGAAGCCCGAGTTTTGCTCAAACTGATCAATGCACGAATGTTTCCTTCGGACCACTTTACTGATGTGGCTAAAGTGAAGGCATACATAATCTACTTCTTCATGACGGGGAAACCTATCAACATTGGGTATTATATGCTCAAGGCTATGAAGGAGACACGCACAAACAAGTCAAAGCGGTTGCCTTTTGTTGGTGTACTCACACAGTACTTGATGAAAGAAGGTGTCCCTGTTGATACCGTTGGTGATAGGATTGTCCCGACCTTAGGGAGAAAGTCTGACATCTCTACAGTGATGAACCCGAGTGCAAATGTTTACAAAATGTCCAATGAGGAGCGGCGGGATGTGCACGATAATTTGGAGGGCCGCAAATACTTAATGATAGAATATTTGGCAAAGAATGCGGGCATGGATATGGCAGCCCTTGATCGCCAGCTTCCATTGTTGGAGTCCTCCAAAAGGCTATTGGGCATGACGCAGACCGTAGAGTTCCCACTTGGGGAGGATGAGAACACGGATTCTGACGTGGTTGAGGCGGATCCTGGTAGTGACGAGGGAGAGTGGACTGAAGAGGAAGATGGTGAAGAAGAGGAAGAGGAGGAGGATGCGCGCACTCCACCACATAGGCCTAGAGATTCTTCGAGGGCTCAGGCAGTTGCCCCTACCACTACTTCTCCGGTAGCTGTTGATGTTGACACTCCCGTACATGCTGAGCGGGAGGACTCTGATGATGCAGATGATGAGACCTAGGCCAGTGGGCCTTCAGGGAAGTTCTTTTTACTCTTGCACTTTAGTTTTGTTCGCACTGAGGACATTGCTTGCTTTTAAGTGGGGGGGTGGGGGAAACTTCCAAAATTTTGAAGTTATGGATGATTGTACCTTTAGGAATTTAATTTTCGTAATTTTTATTTTTGTCACTTGACTTTATTTTTATTTGTTTCTTGCTTTAATATATAAAAAAAATGAAAAAAATTAGAAAACTAATGAAAAATTCCAAAAAGATTTTATTTTTAGTTTTAGTTAGTGGTACAGTCATCCGCCCCGTGGTTTTTCTTATGGCCTCGGTTCTTTTCCACGGGTAGACCTTTGAACCGGGTAAATTTTTATTTTTAGGAGTAGTTTAGTAGTAGTAGTTAGTAGAATAGTTTAGGAAAATTGATAGAATGCTAGGTGCCTTTGGTTTGTTTGATACCGGTGGACTTGAACTTATTGCATGTGCTATTTGTGGTGTCTTTTGGTTTTAAATTGGGATGCATGCCTAGAAAAAATGGAACCACCCCCTTGAGATCCTTGAGTCCACTCATTTGACTTTGTTGTGAACCTTTGTGCATTAGTGCTTAATTTCCCACAAGTCGCACCCTATTTGCTTGATTGAGAGTTGTGATGGAGCCATTTTGTGTAGATCATGTGCAATGTGTGTTGTGAGGCATATTCTTATTGTACTCCATGTTTGCATATTGGTGTCTAGAACTTGCCCCGGTGTGTACAAAGAGAAATCCTAGGTTTGCTCTAGTCGGGAGATGATACAGGCCTTCTTTGATAAGCCTTTTACCTTGATTTGCCTATCCTTATATGCACCCTTGATTGTTGTGATCCCTTTGAATTTTTGTTGGCACCCACACCGCGAGGCTATCCACTTGTTCTAAATTGCTTTCTTTTGACCCTTTACTCCTTAAGTACTTTAATTGATAATTTTATATTATTGTGGAATTTGTGGTTGAAGTATTGGGAGGTTTTTGAGTAGAACCAATGAGGGGGATATGTGGTAACTTGAGAAGCAGTTGAAAAAAGAACATTAGCAAGGTTTGGAGTGAATTGAATTGAAAAAAAAAAGAGAAAAGAATATCCATCCTTGCTAGTGTGTGCTTAAAAGAAAAACTACTACTTTGTGAAAAAGGTATGTGTGAAATTTGTTGGGTGGTGAAATGGGTGGCTTTGATGAGATATGTGCTTAAATTGAATGTGATGTATTAAAGTGCTTAGGGAGGTAGTCGCTACTATTGATGTTTGGCATTTTATGCCTATATTTCCTTATTATTTCCTCACGTTTGAGTATTTTATTCGCCCGTTTTCTAGTTAATGAATGTGATTTTGCACTGATTTTGTGTCGTATGATTGTAGGTTGTTATGAAGTGCAATTGGAGCTTTAAAGAGCATGATCGAGCAAGAAAAGATTGGATTTTGATTGAGTATTGGATCGAGCATACGAAGGCACAACGCGATGCGAGCTGCGGAGCAAGGAAGCAGGAAATCGGCCTGGCGCCCCAATTGGCGCGCCGTGCCAGGCACCGCGCCCAGCTTCCGGCGCGTTTTGCTGCGTGGCGCTGGGCAGAGGCATGAGGATTTCGACGGTTTCTGCCTAGGGTAGCACGTTCGGAGGTGCGGGGCGCCAGCTACAGCGCCCCTGGAGCGTTTTTGGACTTCCTATTTCGTCTAGGCTTAGGTGTAACTTATTACTAGGCCTTTGTAAACCCTATAAATACTCTTTTTACTTCGTTTTTCATAGAGGTTCAGACTTTGGAGCAAATTGGAGAGCTCATAACATCTTGAACAAGGGTTTTTCTTCCTTCCATTAATCTATTACATCATTATTTCATTATTTCATCAAATCCTTGTGTTGTTATTATGAGTATGTGTGGCTAGATCTATCGTTCTAGGGTTAGAGTATTTCATGAAAGTTGATGTTTGAAGATTGAATTCCACATATTGAATCCCATAACGGATTGCTTATTCTTTCCTGATTTCACTTGTGTAATTGTCAGGGCCCGATTATTACGCATTATCTATGGTTTTTAGATTGAACTCGAAAGAGGGAATTTATGAACGCAATAAGAAAGAGTAGCGCTAGATTGTGAACCTGAGCATCGGGGAACCAATTTGTGAGTAGGATAGACATATACTTGCTCGCCTAGCTTAGCTAATTACAGAATTCGTTAATGTGTGCACGTGATTCAACCCATAGACATATAGGGATTGGAGTAGCCTGCATAGACCGTGAAGAATCGAAAGGTTTTCACGGGTACATTTAATCTGTTAGTTAGTAATCCGGGATTTGAAAAGTGGAATCAATTGGAAAACTCAACTGGATTGTTCGTAACTCTGACCCTGGACCGTCTCCTTATTACTGATAACAACCAAGTTTTGCTCCATTGTTTGAATTCACTTTTACCCTCTTAATTACTGTTCTTTAGTTAACTAAATCATCACTATTGGAAAAAGATCCCTGAGTAGTTAGTTAGAAATTGTTTGTTAGGAGTTCAGTCTGAATAGTCCTCGTGGGAACGATACTCTACTTATTACTTTATTACTTGTCGACCATGTATACTTGCGTGTGCGTTGGGAGCAACAAGTTTTTGGCGCCGCTGCCGGGGACTAAATAATTGACTGATTTCTTTTTGGACGATTACTTATTTTCTATTCAGGTTTAATTTTTGTTTAGTTTAGCATTGAGTTGCTTGTCTTATCATGGCATTTTTTAATGAAAATTGGTCGAGTGGTTGTAATTCTAATTTTGATGATCTTTGTCTGCTTTGCGGAGGAACCCACTTGTGGGAAAATTGTCCAACTCTTTCAACCCTACGAGACTGGTTATGTGAATTTTCCACCACCTTTGATTGGAATTTTTATAAATTATGTGGTGGTCAGTGGAATGATTGTCCTAATTGTCATACTCCTTCTTCTATCAATGTGTGTGATGTTTTTAACGATATTTGTGAGTCTAACAGGAATGAAGAAGTGCAGGTTGTGAGCCAAAATTTTCTAACGGAGCAAGCCAACCTTTTAGAAGCATATAGGGATTTTAGAAGTGAACTTACAAGTATGATGAGGCAATTTAGGGAAGAAAGAGTGGAGCTCACACAAGAAATTGATCAATTTGGTTTAGCTATTCATGATCTAGAGACAAATTTGAGTGATATAATTGAGGTGTCTGAAGTCCAATTATCAGTTGTCGTGGATAGTAGATTTGAGATAGAAGAGCTTAGAAGCCAATTTGAGGAGCAAAAAGTGGAATTCCTACCATTCGACCTACTATTAGTTGATGATGCCGAAGTTGAGGAAATCACATTAGAGTCAAGTGAGGAAAAAGAAACCATCATATTTGAGGACTCTAGTGTTTGTGCAAGTGAGGGTGTCAAAAGTAATGGAATTTTAGAATTGAAGCGCATTGGACCTCATTCCAATCATTTTTCAACATCGTGTTTGGATGGTGACATGAAGATTGAGCCACCCGAGCCTATGAAGAAACAAAAGGAGGAGGAACAAGGTGCCTATATTTTAGAGTTTGTGATGCCGAGGAGACAAAACGACATCCCTCATTTAAAGGCCAAGAAGTGCAAAATGCGACAATAGTTACTTAGTCCTTTTGTATTTTTGCCACCACCCCAATACCGTAGTTGTAAACTTGAGGCAAAGTTGGGGATTCAATTCTTTTTTTTTTAAGCGAATATCACTAAGCTCAGGGCCTAGTGACAAATTTTATTAATAATAAAGCAAATAAATATGTCTTTACAAAATATAAAAGCAAATAACTTGTGGAAATTAAATAAAGTAACTAGTGCACTCATATATACTTGCTCTTGTAAACTATATTCCCAATTGGGTTGAACATGATAACATGTTAATACCACCAATATGAAGACATAATTAACAAAAGCAAAGTACTTAACACATTGTGCACTAGAGGCTAAAATTAAATTGTAAATGATTAATTCTATGTAAAGTGATGAAGGTGGTGGAAAAAGTGATGAAGTTGTCTTCGTCGTGCCGCGACGTTAAATCAAGTGCTTCTTGGGAGGCAACCCAATTTGTTTGCTTTACTTTTATTTATTTTTATTATTATTTTTATGGTTGTATATTACTTCGGGTGATTCTTTGGATTGCAGGTTCATGTAATGTCGAGTTTAAGTGTGGGGTGTCCTGACCCCTGCCTAATATTGATGACCTGTTGGGGGAAGTCTGAGTACCTCATGTTATACGGACGCTTGGTGGGTTCGTGATAGAGATAGCGTCACTGCTAGCGCCAAAGGCTAGATCTTTCGGCCTTCAGGGAAGTTTTCTTTACTCTTGCACTTTCTTCTTTGTCGCACTGAGGACACTGCTTGTTTTAAGTATGGGGTGGGGGAACTCCCCTTTATTTTTGAGGTTAGGGATGCATGTACCGTTAGGATTTTTCTTTGTCACTTGACTTTATTTTTAGTTGTTTCTTGCTTTAATATATAAAAAATGAAAAAAATTAGAAAATCAATGAAAAATTGCAAAAAAAAAAAAAGGATTTTCTTTTAGTCTTTATTAGTGGTACATGTCATCCACCCCATGGTTTTTTTTTATGACCTCGGTTCTTTTCCACGGGGAGGCCTTTGAACCGGGTAGTTTTTTATTCTTTTTAGGAGTAGATTAGTTAGTATAGGTGACCTTAGACGAAAGGAATAGGTGGAATGCTAGGTGCCTTTGATTTGTTTGATACCAGTGGACTTGAACTTGTTGCATGTGCTATTTGTGGTGTCCTGGGGTTTTAAATTGAGATGCATGCCTAGAAAAAATGGAACGACCCCCTTTAGATTCTTGAGTCCACTCTCTTGACTTTGTTGTGAACCTTTGTGCATTAGTGCTTAATTTTCCACAAGTTGTACTCTATTTGCTTGATTGAGAGTTGTGATGGAGTCTTTTTGTGTGGATCGTGTACAATGTGTGTTGTGAGGCATATTTTATTTGTACTCCATGTTTGCATATTGGTGTCTAGAACTTGCCCCGTGTGTGTGCAAAGCGAAATTCTAGGTTTGCTCTATTCGAGAAATGATACAGGCCTTCTTTTGATTTGCCTACCCTTACATATACACCTTGGACTTGATTGTTGTGATTTCTTTGACCTTTTTGTTGGCACCCACACCCCGAGCCTACCCACTTGTTCTAAATTGTTCTCTTTTGGCCCTTTACTCCTTAAGCACTTTAATTGATAATGTTGTTTTATTGTGGAGTTGTGGTTGAAAGATTGGGAGGTTTTTGAGTGGAACCAATGGAGGGGAATACTTGAATGAATTGTGTAGTAGTTGTTATGAGCATTGGCAAGGTTGGAAAGTAATGAATAGAAAAAGAAAACAAATGAAAAAAAAAGGAGCAAAGTTGAAAAGAAAAGAAAAAATTGTGGAAAAAGAAATAAAGAGAAAAGAATATCCATTCCTTGCTAGTGTGTGCTTAAAAGAAAAAAAAATTTGCTACTTGTTGAGAAGGTGTGTGTGAAAGTTGTTGATTGGGCAGCTTTGATGAGACTTGTGTTTGAAATAATTATGATGTATTAAAGTGCTTAGGGAGGTAGTCACTATTACCCATATGTATCCTACCAGCCCCTTAGCCTACATTACAACCTTTTTAAAGTCCTAGTTAATCCCGATTGGAGTGAGCTTACATTAGTGGAGTCCTACACTACGGGCAAGCCTATGGTACATCATGTGTGACATGTGAGCTTTTCATGAGAGTGAGTGAATTCTTTCTATGCTATTGTCCCCATTCCATTCTTGATATTCATTGTTGTGTGTGATATTTGGGGGACACTCTCTTGCTTCATTTTGGTGAGGGCACATGGTTTGCATGAGATAGGTGAAGTCGTGGCTTCTTGGTTGAGTAGATAGGGGTGACTTTGTGGGAACATGTTTGCAATGAGTCGAGTTTGTGCATTTGAGCTATCTTGGGGTGGTTGTTCTCATGTTTTTGAGTTTGTTAGATTGTGGCATGTTGGTTGGACGCATAGTAGTCATGTGTGCAGTTGTTCAATGATCGGTATCAACCACAGTCATAGGCAGACCTGTTCTACCTAGGTTGGGAAGTTAGTTGTGACTTGCTCGAGGGCGAGCAAAGGTTCAAGTGTGGGGTGGTGATGTTTGGCATTTTATGCCTATATTTCCTTAATATTTCCTCATGTTTGAGTATTTTATTCGCCCGTTTTCTAGTTAATGAATGTGATTTTGCACTGATTTTGTGTCGTATGATTGTAGGTTGTTATGAAGTGCAATTGGAGCTTTAAAGAGCATGATCGACCTAGAAAAGATTGGATTTTGATGGAGGATTGGATCGAGCATGCGAAGGCACAGCGCGACGCGAGCTGCAGAGCAAGGAAGCAGGAAATTGGCCTGGCGCCCCAGGTGGCGCGCCGCGCCAGGCACCGCGCCCAGCTTCTGGCGCGTTTGGCTGCACGGCGCGGGGCAGAGGCGTGAGGATTTCGACGGTTTCTGCCTAGGGTAGCACGTTCGGAGGCGCGGGGCGCCAGCTACAGCGCCCCTGGAGCGTTTTTGGACTTCCTATTTCGTCTAGGCTTAGGTGTAACTTATTACTAGGCCTTTGTAAACCCTATAAATACTCTTTTACTTCGTTTTTCATAGAGGTTCAGACTTTGGAGCAAATTGGAGAGCTCATAACATCTTGAACAAGGGTTTTTCTTGCTTCCATGAATCTATTACATCATTATTTCATTATTTCATCAAATCCTTGTGTTGTTATTATGAGTATGCGTGGCTAGATCTATCGTTCTAGGGTTAGAGTATTTCATGAAAGTTGATGTTTGAAGATTGAATTCCACATATTGAATCCCATAACGGATTGCTTATTTTTTCTTGATTTTACTTGTGTAATTGTCAGGGCCCGATTATTACGCATTATCTATGGTTTTTAGATTGAACTCGAAAAAGGGAATTTATGAACGCAATAAGAAAGAGTAGGGCTAGATTGTGAACCTGGGCATCGGGGAACCAATTTATGAGTAGGATAGACATATACTTGCTCGCCTAGCTTAACTAATTACAGAATTCGTTAATGCGTGCTCGTGATTCAACCCATAGACATATAGGGATTGGAGTAGCCTGCATAGACCGTGAAGAATCGAAAGGTTTTCACGGGTACATTTACTCTGTTAGTTAGTAATTCGGGATTTGAGAAGTAGAATCAATTGGAAAACTCAACTGGATTGTTCGTAACTCTGACCCTGGACCGTCTCTTTATTACTGATAACAACCAAGGTTTGCTCCATTGTTTGAATTCACTTTTACACTCTTAATTACTGTTCTTTAGTTAACTAAATTATCACTATTGGAAAAAGATCCCTGAGTAGTTAGTTAGAAATTGTTTGTTAGGAGTCCAGTCTGAATAGTCCTCGTGGGAACGATACTCTACTTATCGCTTTATTACTTGTCGACCACGTATACTTGCGTGTGCGTTGGGAGCAACAATTATCCATATGTATCCTACCAGCCTCTTAGCCTACATTACAAACCTTTAAAAAGTCCTAGTTAATCTCGATTGGAGTGAGCTTACATTAGTGGAGTCCTACACTACGGGCAAGCCTATGGTACATCGTGTGTGACATGTGAGCTTTTCATGAGAGTGAGTGGATTCTTTCTATGCTATTGTTCCCGTTCTATTCTTGATATTTATTGTTGTGTATGATATTTGGGGGACACTCTCTTGCTTCATTTTGGTGAGGGCACACGGTTTACATGAGATAGGTGAAGTCGTGGCTTCTTGTTTGAGTAGGTAGGGGTGACTTTGTGGGAGCATGGTTGCAATGAGTCGAGTTTGTGCATTTGAGTTGTCTTGGGGTGGTTGTTCTCATGTTTTGATGTTTGATAAATTGTTGGCATGTTTGTTGGACCCATAGTAGTCATGTGTGCATTTGTTCAATGGTCGGTATCAACCATAATCATAGGTAGACCTGTTCTATTGAGTGTTAGGATTTAGTTGGGAAATTAGTCTTCGATGATTGCTCGAGGACGAGCAATGTTCTAAGTGTGGGGTGGTGATGTTTGGCAATATTTGCCTATTTTACCTTAATATATTCTCACATTTTAGTACTTTATGCGCTCGTTATATGTGATAATTGTGTTTCTTGTGCTCACTTATCGTATTTGTGATTTTAGGAATGGTGCGGATGAATTTGAGACAAGAACAAGCAAGTTAGAGTTAATGGACGCGTTGGAAGCTATACTGGAGCAAGGCTTCAAGAAAGCCCTGAAGCGTTGGAAGCTATACTGGAGCAAGGCTTCAAGAAAGCCCTGAAGAGTTGGAAGCAATGGTGGAGGCGTGGCTCCATGAAAGCCTTAAGGCTGACGAGACAAAAGTTCTCCCAACTAGATTAGGCTTTGGTTTAACTTATCCTAGCACTTTGTAAACAATATAAAACCTCTTTTATTTCGTTCTAGAAGGGGAGTTCAGACTTTGGAGCAAATTTGAGAGCACCATACTTCATTGAACAAGGATTTAATTCCTATTCTTTCATCTATTAATTATTTCATCATTATTTCATCAAATCATTGTCTTGTGATTATGAGTATACGTGGCTAAATCCTTCATTCTAGGGTTAGAGCGTTTCATGAAGGTTGATGTTTGAAGATTGAATTCCACATATTGAATCCCATAACGGATTATTTATTCTTTCTTGATTTCACTTGTTTAATTATTAGGGCCCAATAATTATGCATTATCTATGGTTCTTAGATTGAACTCGAAAGAGGGAATTTATGAACGCAATAAGAAAGAGTAGGGCTAGATTGTGAACCTGGGCATCGGGGAACCAATTTGTGAGTAGGATAGACATATACTTGCTCGCCTAGCTTAACTAATTACAGAATTCGTTAATGCGTGCACGTGATTCAACCCATAGACATATAGGGATTGGAGTAGCCTGCATAGACCGTGAAGAATGGAAAGGTTTTCACGGGTACATTTAATCTGTTAGTTAGTAATCCGGGATTTGAGAAGTGGAATCAATTGGAAAACTCAACTGGATTGGTCGTAGCTCTGACCCTGGTCCGTTTCTCTATTATTGATAACGACCTATAATTTGCTCTCTATTACTTGACTTCAATTACTTGTTTTTAATTATTTCCTTTAGTTAGTAACTTTCACAACCATCATTGAAAAAGATCCCTGAATAGTTTTTAGGAAATTGTTTGCTAGGATTCAATCTGAATAGTCCTCGTGGGAACGATACTCTACTTATCACTTTATTACTTGTCGACCATGTATACTTGCGTGTGCGTTGGGAGCAACAAGTTTTTGTCTTGTTTGAGGATGGTAAGGAATTGCAACTTTGTGTCTCACTCCATATTTTTGGAGGAGATTTGCAAAGGCTCGGTTACAACAGTGGCTCCCACCATCACTAATAATGGCACGAGGAGTCCCAAATTTCGAAAAAATATTCTTCTTTAAGAATGCAAGTACCCTCTTGGCTTCATTATTGGGGAGCGCAACCGCTTCCACCCATTTTGACAGGTAGTCCACTGCTACCAAGATAGACTTGTTGCTATAACAACTCACAATGGGCCACATAAAATCTATCCCCCAAACATCAAATAACTCCACTTCAACAATTGGATTCATTGGCATTTCATGCTTTCTTGAAATTCCACCTATCTGTTGGCATTGGTCACAATTTTTCACCCAATCATGGGAATCCTTGTGCAAAGTTGGCCAAAAGAAGCCACATTGTAACACCTGGGCCGCTGTCCTCACTCCACCATGATGCCCTCCATAAGGAGAAGAGTGGCACCCTGCCATTATAGCTTCTTGCTCGGACTCGGCAACACTTCCCGAATGATTCCATCCACGCCCTAAAGAGATAGAGTTCATGATTGTCACGACCCAATTTCCAAGGGCTCGTGATGGCACCTAAACAACATTTGCCTAGGCGAACCAATGAAACAAGATGCGGAAAGAACAATAATGTGAAAAGATCATAAATGGATATATAAATATAAAAGTGTGAAGTCCAAGAGAATATATCCACAAAAGACTTGGAGCATTCTAAGAGTGACTCAATAAAGTATGAATATACATCAAAGAAATCTGAGTCCTATCTCTAAGTGACTCCGGCGGTATGCCACCACGGTCTGTGTGGTCAGCTCACCTCAATCAAAAGTCTCAGAAGCCTCGGGAACCGCTAACGTCCGGGCTGCTGACTGGATGAAGGACCTGCGCACGTAGCAGAGTAAGTTATGAGCCGAAGCCCAGTAAGATCACCGACAGGCCCGCTAAGGTACCCTTGCGGGACAAGTCGCTACATGCATCATAAGCAACAACATACTATAGTAATCATACAATAAAGTAGTGAAATCACAAATAGATGTAACACATTCCATACACACAAGTAGTAACCAGAAGTCTCAAGGATTATGCCCATCCAACGTAAGGCATAGGTCAACTCAGCAGCGGTTTGGAGGTCCAATCTCTACTCCCGTGCCGACTATCCTAGACCTATGATGGACTAGCAACACCACTACTAAGTATCAACCATATACCGTGACCCGAAGTCACTATCACAATCATGAATAAGTAGACCGACGACCCGTAGTCGTTGGCTCATCTCAAATCTGTCTACGATCGCACCACACCCCCTGTCAAGTGCGTCGTATCTCAATAAATCAAGTGACCACAGCACACCCCCTGTCAAGTGTGTCACATCTCAAAGATCAAGTGTCCACACCACACCCCCTGTCAAGTGTGACACATCTCATAGTATGGGCGACACCACACCCCCTGTCAAGTGTCCCTCTAACAGTATTAATATCCACGACATTAATAACAATAACAGAAATAATAACAGAAATATTAATAACGATAATATTTCACAGTCACCGTAACCCAGGTTGGTTATGCTAGCTGAACGTAAGGCGAAGGTTAACCCGACCACAGTTTGGGGGTACAATCCCTACTCCCATGTCGTCCAACCCAAGGTTACGTATAGACAGCACTACCCAACCCGGCACGTGAACAAATCAAGTACCAATATCATACAAAAGCCGGCAAAATCCTCGGCAAGACATTTATCATGACATGCCGGCAACATCCTCGGCCATGTCCCAAGTTCTTGCTATCTAAGCATGGCGTAGCAAGCGTTACTACGATATAAATTTAAGCTACCTCGACGTAGCGTTTAGACCGGCACATACCTCGGTCGAGTCACAATCTCGCTATTTATAACAAATAATAATAGCAAGTAATTCACATCATTAATCCTAACCATTGTTAGGTATATATATGCGTACATGAAGCATACTAGCATGAAGGAAGAGTCCACAAGCACAATAGAGGTCAAGTCTTACTTACCTCGAATTCCGGTTCAAAGCTAGGAAGCAAACTCCTTTCCTGCTCTTCTTGTCCTCGGGATACTTTCCTCTAAGTCTATCAAGACAATATAGCACTCATTAGTGCTCAATTATAAGCAATTAAGCTTCTAAGCATTTTAGGGTAAAATTACCAAAATACCCTCGGGTGGGACCGAGTCCATAATTAATAAAATATACATTTCCGGACTCCCCACACTCCCGTGAGTCCAATTATGCAATTAGATTTCTCATACGAGCCTTGCTCGTTGTTTTTTCCCAAATCTTAAAATTTAGGATTCTAACTCATTTCCTATGAATCAAGCTTTGATTCTCATGATATATGATATGAAATGAGTTATGGAGGCTTACCTTATGATTATACACGTTTTGAACCTTCCAAAATCGCCTCCAAATCGCCTCCTTTGAATAAGAATTCGGTTTCCCGAAATCTGTCCCGAAATGACCCTTTTATAGCAGTTTTTTACCACTGTAACAGCCTCTGTTCGAATAATCATAACTTTTGATAGGAATGTCCAAATGATCTGAAACCGATGGAATTAAAACCACAACTCAAAGGGCTACAACTTTCATGTTTTGAGTTATTCCTAATTCCTTACGGATTGGCCGGAAAAATGCCATTTTTCCGGCTGCTCGCAACAGAAACAGTAGCAGAAACAGCAGTTTCGCACCAGAAAAATCCGAACTGTTTTGGGTCCAAACGGGACCCTACGAAGCTCGGAATGACCCCAAATTTTTCACACAAGTTATAAAATACTTGTGTGACATGCTCGTCAAGACGGAACTCAATTCGGACCTCCAGAACTCAAAAAGTGGGTCCCACGGCAAAGGTTCAATTTTCGACTTTCGCCAAAATAGCGAAATTTAACCAAACGACCTCGGAATCCAATTCCGAAAGTTGCTACAAGTCACAAATGACTATACGAACCTAACGGAACTTTCGGATCTCTCATCGGAGCTCATTTTCTCAAATCGAGCTCGGAAACCTCTTTTAACTCTTTTAAACTTCCGAAACGGGGACTTTATCAAAAGTCCTATCAAACGAGGTCCGTTTTCAATTTTGAAGGTTGCTACATATCATAAATGACGAGACAGACCTAACAGTGCGCTCGGATTTTCCATCGGGGTTCGTTTACTCAAAACGACCTATCGAAACCCCAAATTCCTTTCCGGAATTTCATAAACGGATCCTTTTCTCGAAAACCTATCAAACGGACTCCGTTTCGACTCAGATTTCACAGACGGGTCATAATTGACCTAACGGAGCTTTTGGGACTGTCGACATGCAAATCGAGGTCCCGGATCCCGTGACGACTATTTGAGGGTCGTTACAATGATGCAGCCCAAAGTGCTGATCAAGTGCTCGACAATCCACCGAAGATAGTGACTGATCAACTGAGGCCAATAACACGAAGCCAAGCTAAATTGCTCCATGACATGCACATTCAGTTGGCTTGCACGGGAGGAAGCATGTGTTCGGAGGAGGAATTACAAGGTGCTAGATCCGAAGGCCACATCTTCAAATTTGAGCCCGAGGACAAAGTGACCGAACACCAACTCTTGGCGCTGAGCAGCACAGAGCCGAACACAAGTTACACAACAACTTGTGTTCGAAGTTAAGTGAGCGCCCGATGACGAATGTGTTCGAGCAAGCAACCAAGCATCAAATTCAAAGATGCCGAACACTCACCCAAGTGTGATCGAGCAAGCAACCGAGTATCGAAGTCAAGGCTGCCGAACACACTTTAGTTCTGCCCTGCGTGGCTTGTTTATATTGGTCACCTGTGACCATTTTACTAGTTTACCCTTAGTATTTCCTATATAAACCTTGTGCCATTTCATTGTAAGGAGCTAGTTTTTGGATATTGATGAATGAATGAAATTGCCGAGAGCATTTCCCTGTCTCTGATGTGAGCAAAACCCTAGTGTGGGCCTTTTGGACTTGTGGCTTTCGGTGAATCCGATTGAACATTTCCTCTCTGATCATTCAGTTTGCAAGAGGCAATGTTCTCTTGAGGATTGTTGTATAGTATAGGTGATTCTTGGCCTTCATTCGATCGAGCTTTGAGACAAGTTCCTCACTGTTCTTTCGAATCGAAGCAAGTCTTGTCTTGCTTCTATCTTTATTTCTTGTCGTTATCTCATTTTCTGCTGTTGATTCGGTTGCTAGGCTTGTCTTCGGATTTGGCTTGCACCATCTTGGTATTAGAGCACGGTTTGGGCTTGTTTCTACAACCCCAAATCCTGTTCGAAGTTATCTTTAAATTTCGTGCGTTTGTGTCTTTGTTTTCAGTTTCGTGTTCTTGTTATTGTTCTTGTTACTATTGGTGTTTATTGTTGGTGTTGTTATTTTACAAAAAAAAAAAAATAGTAGAAAAAGAAAATTCAAAATTTGGGTTGATTTGTTGGTTGTTTGAATCAAACAACCATTGATTCGTGTTCACCATTGTTTCCTGGTTCCAACGAGCACCTGTCTTGCACGATTGACGACGAGGGTTTCGTGGTGAATTTTTGGACTGTTTTGAACATTGGTGGTGACTGCACTCGAACCCCAGCATGGATTGGTTGTTACCGATGAAGATTGGTGGTTCTTGAGTAATTTGTGGTTGTTTTGTGCTTAAACTTTTCAAAGTCTATAATTTAAACCGTCGTCCGTACGCCGGAAAATTGTTACATTGTAACAGTGTACGGACACGAGGAGCTGAATCCTAGCTCAAGGACTTTGAACTGATTTCCTCCGATTGTGATTGTAACGGAGTCGAAAGCAACCCAGAAATTTTGCTTGAATCGTGGTCAGTGAACGAAGTTAAAGCTGTCCGTACGCCGGAGCTAAAAGTTTCACTGTTCCATTGAAGAAGAAGGGGTAAAGTTTTAATTCAAAAACCCCAGGTGAAATCGTGTCGGCTTGAAAAGGGAAAGCGGATAAGGTAAAACCCTATCCGTACCAAGGAGGGACCACTCTTGTACAGACAGGAGTTGGTGTGTTCGAAAAGATTCCAAAGAGGAATCAAAGGGTAGATTCTCCTAGGTTCACTTTACTTTGTGATCGAAAAATTCACGATAGTGGATCACTTGAGTAATCGTTTCTACTCGAGGTCGTACTATCGCATTTGAGCTCTTAGGAAATCGTGCGAGGGGTGATCGAAGTCCAAACATTCGTAGAAAATTTCTTTTGACTCCCCGTGCTCAGTTAAAAAGCGTCTGTTTCATCGAGTCGAACATCACTTCACTCTTCCCGAAGAGACAGTGACTATTGTCGAACTTGAAGGATCTTAGAGGACATTGATCAATCAGACGAGCCACTGCTAGCAAGTCTTTGAGTGACCGAAGACACTTACCCCCAAATTGAGTGCTACCGAGTGCTACTAAAAGGTGAGGGAGTGAGTGAGGTTGTTTTCGATAACATTTGTTGTTTTGCAGGTATAATAGCTAGCGAAGGAGATGAGCCCCCGAAGGAGACCTTGGATATTATCATTTCCAAGTTGGAAGAAATATCCTTGAGACTTGAGAATGTTGAAAGAAGGACCCCGAGCATCCAAATTGAGTCCGAAGAAGGAACAAGCCGAGGTTGTACTCTAACTCCTGCTCCTTTCAAGGAGGTAGTGAGGAAATATGAGCTGAGGACCGATGTAGCTCCACAAGAGCATGAGTTGCGCATTCCCCAACAAGTGGGCAATTCCCACCCTTTGGGCATTCCTCAAAGATATATTCCACTTCCCAAACCCGTTCGAAATGTTCCACCATTCGAACAAGCTGATGAAGCCCAAGTTGGAGAAGGGGCCGAAGAAGGAAATAATGACTATGGGTATGAAATTCCCTATCAGAATACGAGACCGATGATGGGAGGTCGGAATGCAAATGGAGGTAGAGGCCGAGGTCGAGGGCCATACTTCGGTTACGAAGAAGGGAATCCGAGGAGGGAATATGGTGCTTTTGGTGAAAACTTGGGAGCTCAACCGGAGCCTCACCAAGGAGGTCGAGATCACTCCAACCTCAACATTGTGAAGATCAATATGCCCACGTTCAAAGGGTGTAGTGATACTTCCAAGTACATCGAGTGGGAGTTGACAATGGATCGAATTTTTGACACCAATGAGATGACTGAGCTGAAGAAAGCCACCTATGCTATATCATTGTTTGAATCTTATGCATCTGTGTGGTGGGAAACGGTGAAGAAATTGAGGAGAAGATCGGCAGTGCCCGTAAATGTTACATGGGAAGAACTGAAGCGGGTAATGAGAGAGAAATATATCAATGCTTCATATCGACATGATCAACTCAAACGGCTTTACGAGTTGAAGCAAGGTTCACAAACAGTGGATCAATACTACCATGAGTTCTTACAAATTCAAATGGCCTTGAATATGGAAGAGGAGGATGAAGAGCAAGCTGCTGTTCGATTCAAGAATGGGTTGAGTCGTGACATAGCCTTCCAATTGAGGTTTCACAAATTCCAATGTCCATTTGAAGTATATGAAGCTGCAGTTGAAGCTGAGAAATGGCTTAAGGAGGATAAGTCCAACCGTTACTGGAGTACAACTACTACCCCGGTAACTAAACCGAAGGAGTGGAAGAACCCGAACACTAGTGGCACCGGTGTAAAATCCGAAGTGAAGAAGACTTATAAAAAATCGACGCCAAACGTGGGAGGAAAATCTAAGACTCAGTTGAATACGTCGTCGTCTTCTTCTAACCAATGCCACAAGTGTAGAGGATATGACCATATTGCTAGAGATTGTCCTACTCGGAAGGCCATAACTCTTATCGATGGAAGACCTCAGGAGCAGGATAGTGAGCCCGAAGAGGAGAACAGTGATGAAGGGGAATTAATTTTCGAAGGAGAAGATACAGTCGAGGAGTATGACCCTCGAGCATTTCTTTTTGTGAGAAGAAGCTTGAGTGTGATGTTAGCCGAAGACAATGAGAATGTGCAACGTGAGAATCTTTTCCATGCTAGATGCCGAGTCATGGGTGTGGTCTGCTCGATGATCATTAACTCCGGCAGTTGTGCTAACGTTGTGAGTCAAGCATTGGCTTCACAATTGAAGTTACCCACCTTAAAGCATCCGAACCCATATCGGTTGCAATGGCTCAATGAATGTGGTGAACTAAAGGTTGCGAAACAAGTATTGGTCAAGTTCAAAATTGGCAACTACATTGACGAGCTCATGTTTGATGTGCTGCCAATGCAAGCTTGCCACCTTCTATTTGGGAGGCCATGGCAATTTGATCGGAATGTTGTGCATAATGGTAAAGCTAACACTTATACTGCCACTCACGAGGAAAGAAAGTTTGTGCTTAAACCGTTGACTCCGAAGCAAGTCAGTGAGGACTATAAAAAAATGAAGGAGCTGAAGAAGGAAGCTAAAGCTAAGAATCCCATCGGTGGGCCAATTGTGGCCGAAGCAAAAGCTCCATCATCCGAAGTCAAAAATATCTGTGCAATCATGCAACCGGGTGAAATTTTACGAGGCAACGACACCGGTCGAGTGATGATTTGCCTCGTGCATAAAGGTATCCTTTTAACTCCAAATGATGATTTAACTAATGATAACCCTTTGCCTTTGTCTGTTCGTAAAGTTTTACAGGACTTCGAGAACATGTTTCCCGAGGAAATGCCAGGTGGATTGCCTCCATTGTGAGGAATCGAGCACCAAATAGATTTTGTACCGGGGTCTCAAATCCCCAACAAACCTGCATACCGGTGTAATCCCGAAGACACCAAAGAGCTCCAAAGGCAGGTTGATGAGTTGTTGAACAAGGGCCTCATTCGAGAGAGCTTGAGTCCTTGCGTCGTTCCTGTTATCCTTGTCCCGAAGAAAGATGGAACATGGCGAATGTGCGTTGATTGCCGAGCAGTCAACAAAATAACGGTAAAGTATCTTCATCCCATCCCTCGATTAGATGACATGCTAGATGAGTTAAGTGGTTCTTCATGCTTTACGAAGATAGACCTCAGGTCCGCTTACCATCAGATCCGAATGAAACCCGGAGCAGAGTGGAAAACCGCATTCAAGATCAAGTTCGGTCTCTATGAATGGTTGGTGATGCCTTTTGGCCTCTCCAATGCATCGAGCACATTCATGCGAATGATGAACCATGTGCTCAAGCCGTTCATAAATAAGTTTGTTATCGTTTATTTTGATGATATCCTTATTTATAGTAAATCTGTGGATGAACACGTCGAACACCTAAGGATAGTGCTTGATAAGCTTAGAGAAGAGAAGTTATATACTAACTTCAAGAAATGTGCCTTTTGTATGGAACGTGTAGTCTTTCTAGGATTCGTTGTCAGTGCTAATGGTGTCGAAGCCGACGAATCAAAAGTCGAGGCCATCAAAGATTGGCCAAATCCAACCTCGGTATCACACGTTCATAGCTTCCATGGCTTAGCTAGCTTTTACCGAAGGTTTGTTCGTGACTTTAGCATGGTGGCAGCTCCTTTGACCGAGCTGGTAAAGAAAGACCATCCATTTGTGTGGGGAGAGACCCAAGAGAGGGCTTTCCAAGAGTTGAAACGGAGGCTATGTTCTGCCCCGTTGTTGCAACTCCCTGACTTCGACAAAGCATTCGAAGTCGAGTGTGATGCGTCCGGAGTTGGGATCGGAGGAGTGCTAATGCAAGAATCGAAGCCGATCGCTTACTTTAGCGAAAAGCTTAAGGGTGCAACCTTAAATTACTCCACGTATGACAAGGAGTTGAATGCCCTCGTTCGAGCACTCGCCCATTGGCAACATTATTTGTGGCATCGAGAGTTTGTGATTAAAAGTGACCATGAATCCTTGAAACATCTCCGAGGTCAGGAGAAATTGAACCGAAGGCATGCCAAGTGGGTTGAATTCATTAAAAGTTTCCCTATGTAATTCATTACAAAAAGGGAAAAGATAATGTTGTGGCTGATGCACTATCGAGGAAATTTGCCTTGGCAACCACTCTCGCCTCGAGGCTCATGGGATTCGAAAGCATCAAGTTGATGTACGAAGACGATCCCAAGCTTAAATGCGTTCGAGACGCAATCTTGAGTGGACAAAGGGTTGAGAAGTATCAGTGGCACGATGGCTACCTCTACAAGAATGGGAGGGTTTGTGTGCCAGTTTCATCGTGGAGAGAGCTCTTAGTTCGAGAAGCTCACTCCGGAGGCTTAATGGGACACTTCGGTGTCGACAAAACTCTTGGTATCTTAACCGAGCAGTTCCATTGGCCAAAAATGCGACGAGATGTGGAAAAGCTTTGCAAAACTTGTCTCGTTTGCAAGAAGGCTAAATCGAAGTCCAACCCTCAGGGATTGTATACCCCGTTGCCTGTGCCTAATCGACCTTGGGTTGATATATCCATGGACTTTGTCTTGGGGCTAATGAGATCGGGGGTAGGACATGATAGCATCTTCGTTGTCGTGGATCGATTTTCCAAAATGGCTCACTTTATTCCTTGCAAGAAATGCGATTGCTCACAACATGTTGCTTCGTTATTTATTGCTCATGTGTTAAAATTGCATGGTGTGCCACGTACAATTGTGAGTGATCGAGACTTGAAGTTCTTGAGTCATTTTTGGAAATGTTTGTGGGGTGCCCTCGGCACCAAACTGCTATTCTCGACATCTCACCATCCTCAGACTGATGGACAGACCGAGGTAGTTAACCGAACCTTAGGATCTTTGCTTCGTGCAATGACCAAAGGCAAGGTCGGAAACTGGGCTGATCGTTTTCCCATGATGGAGTTTGCACACAATTGAACGGTGCATCGAATGATAAATATGACCCCGTTCGAGTGTGTGTATGGTTTTAATCCTTTGATTCCACTTGATCTAACCCCATTGCCTCGAGACATTGTTATTGATTTTAAAGGTACTTACCGAGCCAAAGCTCTGCTCGAATTACATACCAAGGCAAAGAAGAATCTCGAGGAAGCCTATGCCAAAGTGGCATTGAAAAAGAACAAGGGGCGAAAGAAGTTGGAGTTGAAGAAGGGAGATTGGGTTTGGGTTCACTTCCGAAGAGAGCGATTCCCGAACCATAGGAAAGGAAAGTTGGCTCCTTGAGGGGATAGTCCATTTCAAGTACTGAGCAAGATCAACAACAATGCTTATGTGATCGACCTCCCAGGTGAGTATAATGTGTCCAACACTTTCAATGTTGCTGACTTAACTCCTTGTGTTGTAGGCTAAGTACAGTAGGCAGATGATGAAGCGATTTCGAGGATGAAATCTTCTCAAGAAAGGGAGGATGATGCAGTCCAAAGTGCTGATCAAGTGCTCGACAATCCACCGAAGATAGTGACCGATCAACCGAGGCCAATGACACGAAGCCAAGCCAAATTGCTCCATGACATGCATATTCAGTTGGCTTGGCCGGGAGGAAGCATGTGTTCGGAAGAGGAATTGCAAGGTGCTAGATCCGAAGGCCACATCTTCAAATTTGAGCCCGAGTACAAAGTGACCGAACACCAACTCTTGGCGCTGAGCAGCACAGAGCCGAACACAAGTTACACAACAACTTGTGTTCGAAGTTAAGTGAGCGCCCGATGACGAATGTGTTCGAGCAAGCAACCAAGCGTCAAATTCAAAGATGCCGAACACTCACCCATGTGTGATCGAGCAAGCAACCGAGTATCGAAGTCAAGGCTGCCGAACACACTTTAGTTCTGCCCTGCGTGGCTTGTTTATATTGGTCACCTGTGATCATTTTACTAGTTTACCCTTAGTATTTCCTATATAAACCTTGTTCCATTACATTGTAAGGAGCTAGTTTTTGGATATTGATGAATGAATGAAATTGCCGAGAACATTTCCCTGTCTCCGATGTGAGCAAAACCCCAGTGTAGGCCTTTTGGACTTGTGGCTTTCGGTGAATCTGATTAAACATTTCCTCTCTGATCATTCAGTTTGCAAGAGGCAATGTTCTCTTGAGGATTGTTGCATAGTATAGGTGATTCTTGGCCTTCATTCGATCGAGCTTTGAGACAAGTTCCTCACTGTTCTTTCGAATCGAAGCAAGTCTTGTCTTGCTTCTATCTTTATTTCTTATCATTATCTCGTTTTCCGCTGTTGATTCTGTTGCTAGGCTTGTCTTCGGATTTGGCTTGCACCAGTTCATCCCAATAATAGAATCTTGCATCCTTTGCTAGCTTCTTCTTTTGGTAGAATGTGAAGTCTTCGAGATAGACCCCATCCACTATAAAATTGGCTAGACCATTGTACTAAGGTATGGGTTACCAAGACACGGTCAAGATCCTTTCATCCGGAAATGCATCATTTACCTCAATTTCTTTTTTTAACCTACCCTTCTCCTCTAAGCGGACAAGTGATCTACCACTTGGTTTTTGGTCCCTTTTCGATCAAGAACTTTAATATCAAATTCTTGGAGGAGCAACATCTATCGGATAAGCCTTGCCTTTGAGTCTTTCTTTGCCATCATGTACTGGATAACGGAATGATTGGTATGAACAATTGTCTTCGATCCCACCAAATATGGCCGGAATTTCTCAAAAGCAAACACAATTGCTAAAAGCTCTTTCTCCGTCACCGTGTAGTTCAATTAAGCTCTGTTCATTGTCTTGCTTGCATAATAAATGGGATGGAACATCTTGTTCACCTGGTGACCTAGCACGACTCCCAAGGCCACATCACTAGCATCATACATAAGCTTGAACGGAAGCTCCCAATTAGGGCTCACAATGATTGGTGAGGTTGTTAGCCTCTTCTTCAATCCTTCAAAGGCTTTTAGACAAGCCTTGTTAAACACAAACTTGGCATCCTCCTCCAAGATCTTGCACATTGGATTTACAATCATGGAGAAGTCATTTATAAAGCGGCGATAGAATCCCGCACGCCCTAAGAAACTTCGAACTCCCTTCACGGTCATTGGAGGTGGAAGTTTTGAAATCATCTCCATTTTTGCTTGGTCCACCTCAATACTTTTCTTGAAAACTTCGTGCCTCAACACTATGCCTTCTTGCACTAGGAAATGACACTTTTCCTAATTGAGGACAAGTCTTGTTTCTTTCCATCTTTCCAGTACCTTCTCCAAATTTGACAAGAAATCATCGAATGAATCTCCAACTACCGAGAATCATCCATGAATACTTCAAAAAAGTTTTCCACCATATCGTGAAAAAAGGCTAGCATACATCTTTGAAATGTGGCGGGAGCATTGCAAAGACCAAATGGCATCTTGCGGAATGCAAAAGTGCCATAGGGACAAGTGAAAGTAGTCTTGTCTTGGTCATTGGCTCCGATGGATATTTGTTTGAACCAGAGTATCAATCCAAGAAGCAATAGTAGGCACGACCCGCCAATCAATCAAGCATTTGGTCAATCAATGGCAAAGAAAAATGGTCATTCCTTGTCGCGGTGTTTAGCTTCCGGTAATCCATACACACTCTCCACACTTCCGGTAAAGCACTACTCAAGGACCCGAGGAAAGGAGACCTCCTCCGAGCGTAACTCCTTTTAGATGGGTTAGTCTATGAAATAGCATATCAACCTAAATCCTCGCCAACTTCACTATTCTATGCTAACTAATCTCTCCCGAGTCTTTAATTAGCAAAGTAGACAAGAAACTCCAATATCAAGGATATTGAAATTTTGATGTTATTGTAATGGGGAGTTGGATAATTGCTACTTATGTTATGGGTAGTGAAATTGAACAACACCCATTGATTTTTTATTACTTTTAGCATATTCACACCTCTAGTTATGAGTTTAGCCACTCATACCAGGGGTTTGAATCAAAGCAATAAATATGTAATGAAATGATGAAATAATTTCAAACATAGATCTTGAATTGATATATGAATTAAGATTCAAAGATACAAGTTAAGAAGCTTACAAAGAGATGAAAAGACTTCTACTTGGCTCTTAAAATCGCCTCTAGAGAGAGTATTTGCAATATGGAATGTATTGTGTTAAAACCCTAGATTTTGCTCTTTATACAAGGCAAAAATTGCAGTCACAGAGGTCGAGGCGGTCCACCCATATAGGGAGGCGGTCTGCCTCCTTCTTGGCTTCAGAATCCCAAACTCTCTGAAGTTTTCTGGGCGGTCCGCCTAGTGGCTAGAGCGGCCGCCCATCATGGTATTTTCTTGCATGCGCTCCGCCTTGCCATAGGGGCGGGCGCCTCTTGCTCTTTCACATTTTTCGACACTCTGTTTCGTCCTTAGATGGTCCGCCTAGTCTTGAGGCGGGGCGCCTCTCCTGTAACTTCCCGAACTTCACACTTTGGCTCCAATTCTCGCTCTTTAGCTTCAATCTTTAGTCAATGCTCATGTAATTTCATTACAACATGAAACTAAGCAATTTATGGCATTAATAACATCAGATGTTGCCTTTGGATTAAAAAACGAAAGCTTAAAGTAGTCTTTAAGTTGGTAAAGATATTTTCTAGTGGGCCAAATTTTTCTTCACATTCCGATGGAAGAAAAAACGAGTGGAAGTATTACCATAAAATGAAGCAAAATTTGTTGACAAAGATTTGAAGAATCCAATCACACCATATGAGAAGTTTCTAAATATTCATAGTTGCAGAAAGTGAAGTTAAGAAATGAGCTGCTGAAACTTTTAATTCGGATAAATTATCTTTCAAAAGTTGTTAATTCCCAAGTTACAATAGAACTTAAAGGTTCATATAATCGGACTGTGCTATAATCCAGTTCGTGATAAATCTCCACGACTCATTTGCTTGAATTGTTGCATGAAAAGGTATTGTGTGATTTTTAAATTAAGACCTAATTAAATATATTATCGTATAGCTATTATGGATTGTGGTCTTTTAATGTTTTGGTCTTAACAATCTTTAACAATTCGCTGATAGATTTTGTCATGTAGAAACTTGACATAGCTACAACATTCCATAATTTGTTATTCTTCTAAAGATAATAAAGCACAAAATGTTACTTTAATGGTTTGACCTGCATTTTGAAAAAGTCAATAATAAACTTAAAAATAAGAACCTAGACAATATCGTATCTACATGAACATGTAAAAGATACTACACTTTTAACATAAGTATAAAAAAAGGTAGTATAAAAAAAATATTAAACGTACTTATAACAATTACTTTTGATAATTACCTATAAATATCCAAAATCTTGCAGCTTATGAAGAAACGAGCCCCCTTCATTACTAGTACTTTGTATTTACTCTTGTTTGTTATAAATCCACTTTATTGTGGATGTCCATTCACTTCTCCACTACTTGCTATACAATGAACCTTTTGTAGGTTACATATTTCTATTGATTATGGCACTTAATAGTTGTAACCTTTGGATGATCTTTCCATCCTGTAAATTGTAATGTTCTTCACCATTGAAGAACACACTTGAATACTTGAAAGATAATAAGAAAAGTTTCTTCTCTCCCTCTCTAAATTTTTTGTCCTACTTTACTAATAGTTTTACAACACGTTATCAGCACGAGATCTAACCAATTGAGTTTAACTCTTCCTTGTTCATATTTGTTGCATTCTTTAGAGCCACAATACTTTAGGAACTAGTAGATCCCCACGTAAAAGCATCAGGATGAAAATGCAGCCTTTACATTATATCCAACAATATTTCTGAAGTTCTATCCAATAACAGTAGGTGCAAAAAGTAGCACACATGGCTCCAAATTATCCTTTCATTCAACGATCATCAGATGGCTATGATAAAAGATGATGGCTTAAGTTCCAAAATTGAGAGGTGAGATTTGATCTTCTGGTAATAATCATTTTTGACAACTGAATTAAGAACAGAAATTAAAAAGGTGAGTTGGCTGCATAATTCTCACATTAGCCAGGAGACAAAATGCTTAAACACTTGCTTTGTGAGGTAATTAGTACAATATTTGTGTTTCAGTCTTTAAAGTATGGTTACGATTTACGATTGTACTAAGAAGATTTTGACGAACTTGCTTTTGTACGTAATACTTGTTAACATATTATGTACATCCCAAAGGATGAAAGAAACAGTTTTAACTTGGAGAAATTGGTAAGCACACAGATCACCGTAACTTATCTCTTAAAAGATTTAAAGATGCATAGTATTGTTAGTCCTCCGATCCGTCGAATGTACCATGCTCTTATTTTTAAGATACTTAGCAATTTGAATTGACATTTTATGATCCAGTACGCTAGGAAGATTTTGTTTCCTCTTCTTAATCATTCCATTTTATTTGATCAATTAAGTCGCGCCATAAATTCTGGCCTACCGAACTCGAGAAAAATTTTCATTTACAAAGAGGTTATTACACATTCTGACAAGTGTGGGTCAGTTAATTTTCTTAATCTTTAATTCATTCTATTAGTGCTTGATGCCACATTTACTTCTAACATATTTATTGTTCTAAAAAGCTTGTAAAGCCTCCATGCAGATAAAGGTTACAGACACCTATTGTTCAGTTTGATAACCTTAATCAATTCACTGATTTGCTACCTTTAAAGGAAAATGTTCATTTGTAACTCCTCTGTAAATGTGGAGAAGTTGCAGTTCATATTCTTACCAGGAACAATAAGACTTGGCAAAACCCAATTCGGTAAAAAGTAAGTTATGTTTTTTCGTCTTTTGAATTATACATAAATATGATAACTCATTTATTTTTCTACTATGGCAACACATGGATATTGATTTGAATATATCCTTGATCAATTACGAGAATTTTTAATGCCTCAAATTTACTCCTATAGTTTTAACATATTAAAGAAAAATTTACATAAAGGATTATGAAATTGATTTATTTACTATGGCTCGAGGCTGAGTCCAAAAGACTGTGGGTAAGACATTGGTGCAAGTCCTAGTGCACCATATTCATGACATAATGATGACTGGTGAGACAAAATTATATGTTTTATAAGTCCATCCCACTATATATGCTCCATTCCCTAAGGTGAATGTGGGAGCGACACATGCTCCATTCCCTAAGGTGAATGTAGGAGCAAGCAAGCTCCATTCCCTAAGATGACTGTGGGAGCACAGTATATGCTCCATTCCCAGATGTGAATGTAGTAGCAACACATAATATGCCTGAAAGAAGGCAAAATATTTTATGTCTGAAAGAAGGCAAGTAATTTTATGTTTGAAAGACGACAAAGTGATTACCATGATAAGTTCATGGCTGTGGACGTGGCAAATGACAAAATAATAGTCATCATTGTGAAATAAATAAGAGAACAATAAGGGTTCTCAAAAGTAACCGTTCAAACGGTAAATATAATAATGCCACCTATGTGTTATGTGAATATGAGGCACGTCAAAAATGATTATGGTCCGTTCCTGAAGTGAATGAGACAATTTATAATAAATATCATGAATGTGGACCCATTCCTGGAAGCGAATGTGGCAATATATGATAAAAGATATGATACGGACGTGTCCGTGCGTGGTTGATAAAGTACCACAACTAACCTTTAGAAGAGGTTCGAGTAGAATGAACTATCATTTATTGTAGCATGAATGGTCATTGCCCACGTACAAAATGTACGTCAAAATTATGTGTTATTATGAATAACACAAGAGCAAGTAAGCAAGAAATCGATCTTGCATTTAATGATTTGACCATGAAAATAATTATATGATTTTCTCCTTGAAGGAGATATTCACCATATGGTTGGTGTAATGAAATATATAGTAGTACAAAACTAATTGAGTGCTCTGGAAGAACCAAATTATTACTACCTGGAGGAATGAGATTGATAAAGTATTTTATTGTAGTACGTCTCAAAAGAAACCTGTAAATTTTCAAATACATTTGCCAAAAATGGCAAAGAGACTAAAATTGATGGAAAGATTTGAATATCTTTATATTACTACAAGAATGTCGGGTGAGATATATGTGATTGAAAAGCTCCCCGCCTCTTCCTCGAGTTTGTACTACACAAAATATTAGTGTGGTAAAATCATATTGCATGCCACAATAAACAAAGTCCATGCTATAGTAAACCAGAAGTTTACTAGATGAATAACTTTATGAGTTGGCATGACCGGTTTGACCATCCCGGTTCAAATATGATGCACAAAGTGTATAAATGAGAATTCGCATGGGTATATACTGAAGAATCAGGATTCTTCAAGAATTCTTTTTGTGCTGTTTGTTCTCAAGATAAATAAATTATTGGACCAACTAAATTTGGGATCAGGATCCCGACACTTCTGGAATGTATAAAAGGTGAATATGGGCCCATTCACCTGCCATGTGGACCATATAATTATTATAAATAGATGCATCTATGATAAAGTCACATGTGCGTTTTATTATAAACCCGCAATGGTACTTGCGAGGTTAAGTATTTGCTCAAATAAATCTTATTATGAGCATATTTCCAGATTATGCAATCAAGACAAGTTATGTTGATAATGTTGGCAAGCAGGTTTAGCATATTCATATATTTAAATCCTCCAATTGCTAAACCATGCATATGAGAACAATGTTACCTAAATCAGGTATGAGGTATGGTATATTTATAAAGCAGCACTTATGTACGACATGCCATAAAATGAATTCTCCCTCATAATTGGTTCAGGGTCAGGAACCAAATATTTTCCATCTAATAATTATAATGTGCGGTATATTATCAATTGCTCTACCGCAACGCACAAAGATGGATCCCATATAAGGTTGGGAACGAATGTTTGTTTGGCTAACATTAGGGGGAGAAATTAATGTAGCTGAGGAATAAATAAATTAAATTATCATTTGATTATGATCCTCATATAAAGATAATGCAAGTCACTGCCAGAAGTATTACTGACCCAAAGAAAAATATTATATTCCAGCTGCTAATGCTCCTGATGTCCTGGTGAGACAATCTATTTATGTAAACGAGTCTAAGGCACGCCTGAAGCGTGGTAAACCATTCGGTTCCAAAGGTAAAAGTCCTTGAAAAAGGAAAGGAGCAAATATTTGAGATGATCAAATAAGGAGGCAGGGCTCTAAAATAGCCCACGATATAACACTTCATAAAACTACCTGAAAATTTATGAATGTGAAGAGATCTCAATATGTTATGTCGGATTGGGAACCGAGATATGAAATCATCGTCGACAATATCTTACATATATTATAAGGCTCAATATTTATATGATTATGAGGATCTTGAGCTTAAGTCTGTTAGGAATACAGACATGAAATTATTGGCCAAAAATAGCAAAACGCATTCAAGCAAAAATTGGCTTCACTCGAGTGACGTGACGTTTTTGGACCTATAGTCCGAACACCTGAAGGTGCAAAACCAGTGGTGTACAAAGATATTTTTGTGCAAAAATATTGATAATAATAAGTCGTTAAATATAAAGTACGACTTGAGGCACAAAGATCTGACATTGATTATATGGAGCTATATTCTCCTTTGGTGGATGCAATCACCTTCAGGTATGTTGTATGTCTGGCAGTGCATGAAAGACTTGATATGCGTATGAATGTTGCAACAGCCTTTTATATGGCTCATTAAGCAACAATATATTTATCCTTGAAGGATTCAAAATCCTTGAAGCATGTAAAGGTTCCCGGGAAACCTATTCAATGAAGCTTCATAAATATTTATACGGATTAAAACAATCCGGCCACATGTGGTAAAATTGCGTTTGCGAGCTTCTTGGTATTGAAATATTATATTTTAATACAATTGGTGCATTGAAGTATTTTACCAAATATAATCCACTGGTTATAGCTTTTGTTATAAGCTTATTGGTAAGATTTAGTTCTTCCTCAATGCGAAGACATCAGAAGAATACATGGTATCTACTTGATCCACAAAGCCCGATATCAACTTGGTATTTATTTGTTGTGGTAGAATACCTATATTATGGAATTTTATAAAATCAATTGTTGCTGCTACATCTTCAATTTATGAAGAGATATATAATAGCCATGCTTGAAGATATACGACAATATTGATGATGAGATCAAGGACTCAATCAGCAACAGTGTGGTATTTCCTTTGAAGACGAAGATGCAGCAATATTATATGAAATATTGCATGGATAATTTAGCTAAAATGGAGATACAACCAAAGGAAATGGTTATTTAGCAAAATTACTTTCCAATGGTGATCTTCAAGAGAATTATGAAATTAATTTATTCCAGTGATAGTTTGATGGAGCTCTTCACTAAGTCAATGTCAACCTCAACCTCAACTTTGAGAAGCTGATATATAAGATTACAATATGTCGTCTTCAAGATGTTAAATGATGTTTTCATCAGGCGAAGTAAAGTACGTGCTGCACTCTTTTTCCCTAAACAAAGTTTTATCCCACTTGGATTTTACTTGTAAGGTTTTTAATGAGGCAGCTCTCAATGCGTATTACATGATGTGTGTACTCTTTTTCCTTCACTGGGCTTTTTTCCACTGGGTTTTTTCTAGTAAGGTTTTAACGAGGCACATTATCTTCAATGGACATCCAAGGAGGAGTGTTAAAAATCCACTTTATTGTGGATGTCCATTCACTTCTCCACTACTTGCTATACAATGAACCTTTTGTAGGTTACATATTTCTATTGATTGTGGCACTTAATAGTTGTAACCTTTGGATGATCTTTCCATTCTATAAATTGTAATGTTCTTCACCATTGAAGAACACACTTGAATACTTGAAAGATAATAAGAAAAGTTTCTTCTCTCCCTCTCTAAATTTTTTGTCCTACTTTACTAATAGTTTTACAACATTGTTTTTTTTTTTGTTGGTTAGTTCAATAGACGAGGCATTTTTTTTTTTGTGTGAAGTCTAGTACAAAGGTTTTGGCTTGAGAAAAGAATACATTTGACTTTACATATTATAGCATTCTTTTTAGATTCACATGTCGCTATATTCTATAAATAGCAATTAAACTCAAAATTTTATATAGAAAAAATAAAGAGAAAAAATATATGGTTTGACTACATGATACAAATATACTTTCTAGATTCAAGCAAATATAAATTTGGAAAATTTTCAAAAATAGGCAGCCCACTATCCAAAATTACAAATAGGAGGCCATATATTTTTTTTCATGCATAGAACACATCTCTAAAATTACAAATTTTAGCATTCCTTCATAAAAATAACCTAACTACCAAATTTTCCCCCTCCCCAGCCACTAAGCCTCCGGCAGACACCCTCCCCCGCCAGTGGTGTCGTTACTTTTTTGTATTTTACTGAATTTATGTTGTTTATTGCGTCTAAATCATTGCTTTGAACAAGTTTATACACACAAATCTCCCCCTAATTATACATGAATATACATAGATAAATGCGTAGCAATAAGAGAAATACAAAAATATACACAAAAAAAGTAAAAATTCATATAAACATTCTTATTATACAGATTTATTCACTCACATATACACACTTATACAAATTTATATAATTTTATACACGTGTATAAATTTGTATAAAATTGTATAAACTTGCGGCAGACTGCTATCTCGGGGAAAAGGCGACAGGTTGGGTAAGATTCGAATATATGGATCATTTTTGGTAATTTTCGTCTTTTACTTCTCTTTTAGTGTAATTATCCCTATAAATTTCACTCTCTTCTTGGTCATGGCCATTAGTAAAAGTTAAGAATCTAACCATAGGAGTTCTAAGATATTCTTATTTGTTTTACAACATGTTGTATTTACAGGTTGTTTGTATCATCACACATGGTATGATTATGATAATTAAGCCTTAAATAAAAGTTATTCAATAACTATAGGAGTTGTTTCCTTAAGTTCGAATGTTTTTTTTTAAATAAAAAATTGGTTATATCGCACCAAAACATAAGATGATAACTTATCTTTTATTAAAACAACATGATATTTTTTTTATCACCATCCGTGCAAGCACATGTACAAATACTAGTACAATATTAAAAACTGGCAGCGTGTATGTACAAGTTGTACATACTTAATTGACACTGGCAGCATGTATGTACAAGTTGTACATACTTAATTGAAATGAGTAACCATATATCAAATGCGATCAATTCATAAACACATCCAGAAGATGAGTGTTGCAGAGATGAGGATGCTTAGATGGATGTGCGGACATACGAGATTAAATAAGACTAGGAATGAGGTCATTCATGACAAGGTGGGAGTGGCATCAGTTGTGGACAAGATGCGTGAAGCGAGAGTGTGATGGTACGACCATGTTAAGAGAATGAGCACAGAAGCTCCAGTGAGGAGGTGCGAGAGGTTGACAGTGCTAGGTCTGCGGAGAGGTAGAGGTAGACCGAAGAAGAATTGGGCTGAGGTAATTCGACAGGACATGGTGATGTTTGGCATTTTATGCCAAAATTTCCTTAATATTTCCGCATTCGCTCGTTATTCGCTCGTTTTATAGTTTGTGAATGTAGTTTTACACTGATTTGATGTCGTGCGTGTGTAGGTTGTTACGCAGAGCATTTGGAGCTTTTAGGAGCTTGATTTAGCAAGAATTGAGTGGAAGTTGAGTGAGGATTGGATTAAGCACACAAGGGCATGACACGAGGCGAGATTTCGGACCAAGGAGCAAGGATTTTGGCCAGCGCTTTTACCCACGCGGCGCGCTGCCCAACGCACGCAGTGTCTGGCACGGTTTCTTGCGCGCCGCGCCCCTAAGGCGTGGAGAGTTCGACGTTTTCTGGTTGTTGTCACGCGTTACGAGGCGCGGGGCGCCCGTTATAGTGCCCCTTGTGTGCATTTTTACTTCCTATTCCATCTAGCATTGGGTCTAACTTATTACTAGGTGTTTGTAAACATTATAAATAGTACTTTACTTAGTTTTTGAAGGGAGTTCTTACTTTGGAGCAATATTGAGAGCACCATACTCATTGAACAAGGGTTTATTCCTAATCTTTCATCTATTACATCAATTACTTCATTATTACACCAAATCTTTGCCTTGTGATTATGAATATGTGTGGCTAAGCATTACGTTCTAGGGTTAGAGTATTACATGAAGGTTGATTGTTTGAAGATTGATTCCCATTGATTGAATCCCATAACGGGTTACTTATTCTTTCTTGATTTCACTTGTGTAATTGTTAGAGCTCGATAATTATGCATCATGTATGGTTTTTAGATTGAACTCGAAAGAGGGAATTTAATTACGTAATAAGAAAGAATAGAACTAGTTTGTGAACCCGGGCATCGGGGAACCAATTTGCGAGTAGGATAGACATATACTTGCTTGCCTAGTTTAACTCATTACAGAGTTCGTTAATGCGTGCATGTGATTTAACCCATAGACATATAGGGATTGAAGTAGCCTTCATATACTGTAAAGAACTGAAAGGTTTTCACAGTTACATTTACTCTGTCAGTTAGTAACCCGGGATTCAAGAAGTGGAATCTATTGGATACATCAACCGGATTGTTCGTAACTCTGACCCTGGATCGTCCTCTTAATATTGTTAACAACCAAAGTATTGCACCATCGCTTGACTGCATATCTAGCACTTTAATTACTACTTTTTGGTTACAAAAACTCTCACCATCAAAGAAAAAGACCCCTGGATAGTTTGTTTAGAAATTGTTTATTAAGTATTAGTCTGCACAGTCCTCGTGGGAACGATACTCGATTTTATCACTTTATTACTTGGCGACCACGTATACTTACGTGTGCGTTTGGAAGCAACAAGTTTTTGGCGCCGTTGCCGGGGACTATTACTGACTAATTTCTTTTTGAACGATTACTTAATTCCTATTCAGGTTTAATTTTTGTTGAGTTTCTTGTGCTGTTTCAGGCAACAGGTTTTGCATGCAAAGGAATAAAAAGGACGAACCACTCGCACCTTTTGATCCCGAGCCTGAAAGAACCTTGAGAAGGTTACGAAGAGAAGCGAGAGATCGAGAAGCACTAGCAATCGTACCTGCTTCTTTACCTATTGAAATGGCCGAAGAACAAGCAATAGCAGTGCGAGATGTTGCTCTTCCCAGCCTGGGGGGAGTAGCGTCAAGTATTGTGAAGCCCGCTATTACCGGGCACTTTGAGATCAAGCCCGACATGATTCAGTTGCTGCATGTGACGGGGCAATATGCTGGATTACTTCATGAGGATCCGCAGCAACACATTCAGAACTTTCTGAAGATCAGTGATACTTATACACCATCGGGTGTGCCTACTGATTATGTTCGTTTAACTTTGTTCCCGTTTTCACTGATTGGGACAGCAAGGAAGTGGTTAAAGGCTGAAAAGCCTAGGTCTATCACTACTTGGGAGGATTTGGCTAAGAAATTCTTGGCTAAATTTTATCCGTCTGCCAAGACAGCTCGGTTGAGGAGTGAAATCATGTCCTTCAGATAGTTAGAAGGAGAATCTTTGTATTCAGCCTGGGAGAGATTTAAGGCTCTATTGAGGGATTGTCCACACCACAACCAATCCAATGAAGTTATTGCACACACTTTTGTTGAGGGGTTGAATGCACACACTAAGATCGTGGTAGATGCTGCTGCTGGAGGTCAAGTACTGGCTTTAAATTTTGATCAGATTTATGATTTACTTGACAAGTTTTCGCAGAGCAATCCTGATTGGCAGGGTGTTGGTAGAGCTACTGCGCAGAAATCAGCTGGGATACTTCAATTGGATGCAGTTTCAGAGCTAAGGGCGAAAATGGATGCTATTTCCAATCAAATCAGCAAGCTAACTCTGCCGCAGACTCAACAACCAGCAGCTCCAGTGCAACAACTTCAAGTCTTTTGTGAGGTTTGTGGAGAGGATCATGCTACTGATGTCTGTCCATCTAATCCAAAGTCAGTTTACTATGTGGGTAATCAGAACAGGTCACAGGGTCAGAATCGCAACCAATATGGTAATAGCTATAACAGTGGTTGGCGTAATCACCCAAATTTTTCTTGGAGGGACAGTCGTGAGCAGCCTCAAAGCAACGAGAGATCCCAAAATGCACCACAGCAGGGGTCACAGTCGCAGACTCAGCCACAGCAGTCTAATTCAGTTGAGAATATGCTTAAGAAAATTCTTGCAGGGCAGCAAAAGCTCATGGATGATTCAGCATCTCAGGCACAAACAATTAAAGATTTGAGCAATGCGCAGAAAGATCTTGAGAAACAATTGGGGCAGCTAGTTGAAGCACAAAATAATAGACCTCGGGGTGCTTTACCGAGTGATACAGAGAAGAATCCTAGAGAATTTGTGCAAGCAGTTACTTTGAGGAATGGAAGAGCTCTGGAAGAAGTTCCCCCAAAGCCAAAGAAGCCTGTTGGTGAGTTAGAGCCCAATGCTGATAGGGAAGTGGAGAAAGAAGCAGAGAAAGTGATAGCAAAGCAGCCTGAATCTGCTATTGTGAGACCACCACCACCTTTCCCTCAAAGACTTCAGAAGCAGAAAGTTGATGCAGCATGCAAGAAATTCTTGGAGATATTGAGTCAAATTCAGGTAAATATTCCTTTGGTGGAGCTTTTGGGGATGTTCCCAAATATGCTAAATACATCAAGGACATTGTTGCTAACAAGAGAAGATTGACTGAGTTTGAGATAGTTGCACTCACTGAGGAGGGTAGTTCCAGAGTTAGAAGCAAGCTTCCTCAAAAATTGAAGGATCCTGGCAGCTTTACCATTCCCTTGAAAATTGGGGAACATGAGGTTGGTCGTGCTTTATGTGATTTGGGTGCTAATGTGAATTTGATGCCTTCTTCAGTTTTCAGGAAGCTAGGCCTGGGTGAACCACGGCCAACTACTGTGACTCTGCAGCTGGCTGATAGATCATTGACATGCCCCGAGGGGATTATTAAGGATGTGCTTGTACAAGTGGGCCAGTTTATATTACTTGTTGATTTTATTATTCTTGATTATGAAGCTGATCCTGAGGTTCCTCTCATCTTGGGAAGAGGATTTTTGGCTACTGCTGATGCTGTTATTAGAGTCAGAGCTGGAAAGATGATCATGAAGGTAAATGGGGAAGAAGCTATGTTTAATGTGTTCAAAGCTACCCAGCTTCCTTCTCATTATGAAGAGTTGTCCATGGTAAAAGTGATAGATGATGAGTTGACTGCTGATGAGAGGTCATTCTTGGCTTCTAATATTGATTCTTTAGGAAGGGCACTCTTATGTGATGATGATGATATCCTGAAGGATGACGATACTGAAGAATATTTGGAGGTTCTTAATATGCAGAGTAGATTCATCCCAGGGTGGAAGAAATTTGAGGAGCTTGATAGACCGTTGACCTTAACTCCTGCTAAACCGTCTATTGAGAGAGCTCCCAATCTTGAGCTCAAACCTTTACCCTTGCATTTACGTTATGCTTATTTGGGTGAAGGTAATACTTTGCCCGTGATCCTTTCTTCTTTGTTGTCTGATGTGCAGGTTGAGAAGGTGTTGCGGGTATTGCGAGAGCGCAAGAGAGCTATTGGCTGGACTATTGCTGATATTAGAGGGATTAGTCCTTCTTTCTGCATGCATAAAATTCTCTTGGAGGAAGATCATAAGCCATCCATAGAGCAGCAGAGGAGGCTAAATCCAATCATGAAGGAGGTGGTGAAGAAAGAAGTTATCAAGTGGCTGGATGCTGGTATTATTTTTCCTATTTCTGACAGCAAATGGGTGAGTCCAGTGCAATGTGTTCCTAAGAAGGGGGGCATGGCAGTGGTGAAGAATGAGCATAATGAGTTGATTCCTACAAGAACAGTTACAGGGTGGCGAATTTGCATTGATTATAGGAAGCTGAACAAGGCCACCAGGAAAGATCACTTCCCACTCCCTTTTATTGATCAGATGCTGGATAGACTTGCAGGGCACGAGTATTACTGTTTCTTGGATGGGTATTCGGGCTACAATCAAATTGTGATAGCTCCTGAAGACCAAGAGAAGACTACTTTTACTTGTCCATATGGCACCTATGCATTTAGGAGGATGCCATTTGGGTTGTGTAATGCCCCGGGGACTTTTCAGCGGTGTATGATGGCTATTTCACTGATATGGTGGAAAAATTTGTGGAGGTATTTATGGATGATTTCTCAGTGGTTGGTGACTCTTTTGATGAATGTTTGAAAAATCTTGATGCTGTGCTGAGCCGTTATGAAGAAACAAATCTGGTGCTGAATTGGGAAAAATGTCACTTTATGGTTCAAGAAGGCATAGTACTTGGGCACAAGGTGTCAAAGCAAGGGATTGAGGTTGACAAAGCGAAGATCGAGGCTATTGAGAAATTACCACCACCTATCTCTGTTAAGAGGGTGCGTAGTTTCTTGGGACATGCAGGGTTCTATAGACGTTTCATAAAGGACTTCTCCAAAATTTCCACTCCGTTGTGCAAATTGTTAGAGAAAGATGTGAAATTTGTGTTTAATGATGCTTGTCTAAAAGCATTTGAAGAGTTGAAGAAAAGGTTGGTGACCGCACCAATCATCATTGCCCCTGACTGGTCTTTGCCATTTGAATTGATGTGTGATGCGAGTGATAATGCTATTGGGGCTGTTCTAGGCCAAAGAATTGGAAGAATCTTTCACTCCATTTATTATGCAAGCAAGACGCTTGATGCAGCCAAGTCTAATTATACCACCACTGAGAAGGAGTTGCTAGCCGTAGTTTGTGCTTTTGATAAATTCAGATCTTATTTGGTTGGCACTCGTTTTGTTGTCTACACTGATCATGCCGCAATCCGGTATTTGTTTGAAAAGAAGGACTCCAAGCCTAGACTCATTAGATGGGTACTCCTATTGCAAGAGTTTGATGTTGAAATTCGAGATCGCAAGGGGACTGAGAATCAAGTAGCTGATCATTTGTCAAGACTGGAGAATAGAGATCGTGTAGATGAGGGGCTTGAGATTAAAGAGGTATTCCCTGATGAGCAACTTTTTGCTCTAGATGCAGCTGAGGTGCCATGGTATGCTGACATGGTGAATTTACTTGTGAGTAATGTGTATCCCACTGGGGCGACTGCTGAGCAAAAGCGTAAACTCCTTCATGAGAGCAGATTTTATGTGTGGGATGAGCCCTATTTGTACAAGATAGGAGTTGATCAACTAGCTAGGAGATGCATTCCAAGGGAAGAAGTAGAGCCGATTCTACAGAGCTGCCATTCCTCTCCTTATGGTGGCCACCTTGGTGGAGATCGAACAGCTACAAAGGTACTTCAGTCTGGTTTCTTTTGGCCTACTTTATTTAAAGATGCTCATGCATTAGTGAAGTAATGTGATCGTTGCCAAAGAACGGGTACTATTACTAGGCGTCACGAGATGCCTTTGAACAATATCATGGAGATTGAGCTGTTTGATTGTTGGGGTATTGATTTTATGGGTCCATTCCCACCTTTTATGGGCCATAAATAAATCCTCGTAGCAGTTGATTATGTGTCTAAATGGGTGCAGGCTATTGCACTTCCAACAAATGATGCGAGTGTGGTGGTGAAGTTCGTGAAGAAGAATATTTTCACTCGTTTTGGGACACCGCGGGCTATAATCAGTGATGAAGCTACGCATTTTTGTAACTGGTTGTTCAATAAATTGTTGGCTAAGTATGGGGTTCGCCACAAGGTGGCTACTGCTTATCATCCTCAAACTAGTGGCCAAGTGGAAGTGTCTAACAGAGAGATCAAGCAAATCCTTGAGAAGACTGTGAATGCCTCGAGGAAGGATTGGGCTATGAAGTTAGATGATGCTCTCTGGGCCTATCGAACCGCATTCAAAATACCTATTGGAACCTCTCCATATAGGCTTGTTTATGGTAAGGCCTGTCACTTGCCAGTTGAATTAGAGCACAAGGCATATTGGGCAATTCAAAAGCTCAACCTTGATATGGCCTTAGCGGGTGAGAAGAGGATGCTCCAATTGCATGAGCTTGAAGAGTTTCCGGTTCCATGCGTATGAAAATGCGAAATTATATAAGGAACGGACAAAGAAATGGCATGATAAGCACATTCAGCGTCGTACTTTTGAGCCCGGGCAGCTGGTATTGTTGTTCAACTCGAGGTTGAAATTATTCTCGGGCAAGTTGAAGTCGAGATGGTCGGGGCCTTTTGAAGTTGTTCGTGTTACCGCACATAGTGCGGTTGAATTGAGAGCCCCGGATTCTGAGAACACATTCTTGGTTAATGGTCAAAGGGTGAAACGTTATTGGGGAGGTGCGGTGAATCACCGCACTTCCATTACTTTGAGGGACCCTTGATTAATACCCGTCGTGCCACGACGTTAAATAAGGCGCTTCTCGGGAGGCAACCCGAGCTTGTACTTGTAATAGTTTAGTTTTTTTTTTGTTTTATAGTGTCACATAGTTTGTTGTTTTGTGTGTCGTTTTTTCAGGAATCGGGTGAGCTAAACAAGGTGAAATTAATGCATTGAGGGGTACGGGACGTCTCGAGACATGTCCCGCGCTTGGGTTCGCACTTGCAATCGGAAATTGGTGCGAAAAAACGTGTTCGGGCGCGTTTGGGAGTGCCCCGCGCCTCCAACGCAGAAAATTAAAGCAAAAAAAAATTGGCCTGGCGCGTTTGGGAGCGCCCCGCGCCTCCCAATGCGCCGAGCTTGGCAGTAGCTTCAAAAATTGGTCCGCGAGTGCTCCGCGCCGCGGTTCTTAACGCGCAAGGCCAAAAGTTTTTTAATTTTTTGGGTCAAACGGGTCTTGACCCGCGACCCGGTTTCCCCCAACCCCTTATACCCGATTTCTATACTAAATTCTTCACTAGTTTTACTCTTATTACTCTCTAAACACTCCCTAATTCACCTCCAACACTTGGAATCATTCCAAAGCTTGTTGCAATCCACTCTAACACATTCAAGTAAGTAAATTCCTACTCCTCTCTCTCAATAACATGTAAGTTGAACTCATTCTTGTTCATGGAAGGTTGCTTAACTAGTTACAAGCTTATGCATAAAATTCACTCTTGTTGTGCTTAAATTGTTCATGGTGCTAGATAGATAGCTTGTGACTTGTAAAAAGAGATCTCCTAATAATTTGGGAGGATTGGCATATTCCAAAACTCATTGAAATTGATAGCTTCAAAGTGTGCACACCAAGTGTTTGTGAAAAAGCCTCAATGATAAAAATTGTATGACATTGTGAATTCTTGAGTAGCAATGCATTCCTTAGGCTTATTATGAACACTAAGTGTTGCACACACATAAGAATTGATCATGATGCACCCACACTAGCTTAATCTTGAAAAATCAATAACGTGGCATACTTTGTCCGAAGCTAGTTTTGTTTAAGTGTGGGGTTGCTCGTGCCATTGAGTTAAGTGTTTGACACATAGAGTGTGTGATAAGTGTGGGGTGGTACCCTACCAATTGAGCTTGAATTGTATTTTTGGTGCTTAGTTATCCATCTCACATTGATCTATTGTTGTGTAGGTACCATGGTGACCACACCTCATAAAGCTGGGTTTTTCATCCGCCTCGGCCCCGAGGAGAGCACTCCAAGCCGCGCCTTCTTCTTCAAAGCAAAAGGGCAAGGCACCGGCCAAGCCCAAGGCAAAGGCTAAGGCAAAGATGCCTAAGGACGCGGTGCCGATACCACGTCCCGGAGGAAAGACACAATATGGCATCACTTTTGTAAAGAGAGGTGAGTGCCAAACGTGGTATAAGAATGTGAGGCTTACGGGGTACATCCCCGAGCAAGCAATTGATAAAAGGAGGGTTATGCAGAAATATCGAGGGGTGGCCGAGGCGATAATTGCTTTAAAGTGGGACTCGGTATTTGAGAGTCCGGGGCACGCCAACCTTGATTTGGTGCAAGAGCTTTATGCCAACTGGGAGCCGGACGACGCATGGAAGGAGGATGATATGGTCACGGTGAGGGGGGTGAGAGTGAAGCTGGATCATACGGCATTGAATGCCTTTCTGGGGGTCGAGGACTCTGATTATGATGATATGAAGGATTTCATTAAAAAGACGGACTACAAGGCTCTGCGAGACACACTTTGTGGCGAGAGCTCCTCTCATAAGTGGGCGCGCAGTGCGGCCGGAAGACACAAGTATATGAACTTCTCGCAGTTTCTCAAACCGGCTCGTGTGTGGATGCGGTTTATCAATGCACGCATATTACCATCTTCTCATTATTCCGAGGTCACCAAGACTCGGGCGTGCATGGTGTACTTCTTTATGACTGGGAAACGGGTAAATATAGGCTACTACATGTTGCGAGTGATGAGGGAGCAACGGAAGTTAGATTCATGTAGTCGCTTGTATTTGGGAACATCCTGACCCGATACTTAGAGGAGGCTGGTGTCCCCGTAGATGAGATTGGGGATCGCATTGTCCCTGACATAGGGAAGCCTTTTGATATTGCCTCGGTCAAGGGTGTGACCACTACTGCACCGGTGAAGCTGACGGCTGACGAGTGGCGGGAAGCAGACGCCAACTTGTCTGCGCGTCAGTATTTGATGATGGAGCAGATGGCCCGTTGGTCGGGCGTGGATTTTGCGGCTATTGATCGCACTGTCCCTCTACTGGAGACGTCGAAGTGTCTGCTAGGCATGACTCGAGCAGTAGTGGTGCCTCCGGAGGAGAATGAGAACACGGATTCGGATATTGTTGCTAACAATCCGGACAGTGAGGTTGAGGCGACTGATGCTGAGGGCGGTGGCTCTGATGAGGAGGAGGACTAGGTCCACACTCTTGCGCACCACCCGGATTTCAGGGCAGTTTTCTTTTACTTTTGCACTTACTTCTTTGTCGCACTGGGGACATTGCTTAGTTTAAGTGTGGGGTGGGATACTGCCCTTTATTTATTTTTGAGGTTAGGGATGCATGTACCGTTAGGATTTTTCCTTTGTCACTTGACTTTATTTTGATTTATTTCTTGCTTTAATATATGAAAAAGAAAAAAAAAATTAGAAAACCACTGAAAAAATTCCAAAAAGATTTTCCTTTTAGTTTTATTAGTGGCACATGTCATCCACCCGGTGGTTTTTCTTATGGCCATGGTTCTTTTCCACGGGGAGGCCTTTGAACCGGGTAGTTTTTATTTTTAGGATTAGAGTAGTTAGTTATAGATGACCCTAGACGAAGAAAATAGGTAGAATGCTAGGTGCCTTTGATTTGTTTGATACCGGTGGACTTGAACTTGTTGCATGTGCTATTTGTGGTGTCCTTGGGTTTTAATTGTGATACATGCCTAGAGAAAAAAATGGAACGACCCCCTTGATATGTTTGAGTCCGCTTGCTTGACTTTATTGTGAACCTTTGTGCATTAGTGCTTAAATTTCCGCAAGTTGCATTCTAGATGCTTGATTGAGAGTTGTTGATGGAACCTTTTTGTGTGGATCATGTGCAATGTGTGTGTGAGGCATGCTCTTGTTTGCTCCATGTTGCATATTAATGTCTAGAACTTGCCCCGTGTGTGTGCAAAGCGAAATCCTAGGTTTGCTCTAGTCGAGAAATGATACAAGGCCTTCTTTTGATTTGCCTACCCTTACATATATACCTTGAAAAAAATTGTTGTTGTGATTTCTTTGACCCTTTTTGTTAGCACCCACACCCCGAGCCTACCCATTTGTTCTAAATTGTCTCTTTTGGCCCTTTACCTCCTTATGCACTTTAGTTGATATTGTGTATAATGTTGGAGTTGTGGTTGGATATTGGGAGGTTTTTGAGTGGAGCTAAAGAAGGGGAATAATTGTTAAAATTGTGAAGTAGTGAAAAGCATTGGCAAGGTTGGAAGATAATGAAATTGAAAAAGAAAAGAAAAATAGCAAAGTTGAAAAGAAAAAATTGTGAAAAAAGAAAAAAAAAAGAGAGAAAAAGACATCCATTCCTTGCTAGTGTGTGCTTAAAGAAAAAATGCTACTTGTTGAGAAGGTGTATGTGTGGAAGTGTTGATTGGGTGGTTTGTTGAGAATTGTGATGAAATATTTGTGATGTATTAAAGTGCTTAGGGAGGTAGTCACTATTACCATCTGTATCCTACCCACCCCTTAGCCTACATTACGACCTTTCTAAAGTCCTAGTTAATCCCGATTGGAGTGAGCCTACATTAGTGGAGTCCTACACTACGGGCAAGCCTATGGTACATTGTGTGTGACATGTGAGGTTTTCATGAGAGTGAGTGAATTCATTTGTTATCGCCCCCGTTCTATTCATGATATCTATTGTTGTGTGTGAACTTTGGGGGGGGGGCACTCTTTTGCTTCATAGTGGTGAGGGCACATGGTTTGCATGAATTAGGTAAAGTTGATGGTTCTTGGTTGAGTAGATAGGTGTGATTTTGTGGGAGCATGGTTGCAATAAGTTGAGTTTGTGCACTTGAGCTATTTTGGGGTGGTTGTTCTCATATTTTTGAGTTTGATAAATTGTTGGCATGTTGTGGATCCATAGTAGTCATGTGTGCATTGGTTCAATGGTCGGTATCAACCATAGTCATAGGCAGACCTGTTTTACCTAGGTTGGGAAGTGAGATGTGACTTGCTCGAGGGGCGAGCAAAGGTCAAGTGTGGGGTGGTGATGTTTGGCATTTTATGCCAAAGTTTCCTTAATATTTCCGCATGTTTGAGCTTGTTATTCGCTCGTTTTATAGTTTGTGAATGTGGTTTTACACTGATTTGATGTCGTGCGTGTGTAGGTTGTTACGCAGTGCATTTGGAGCTTTAGATGCTTGATTTAGCAAGAATTGAGTGGAAGTTGAGTGAGGATTGGATTGAGCACATGAGGGCACGACACGAGGCGAGATTTCGGACCAAGGAGCAAGGATTTTGGCCAGCGCTTTTACCCACGCGGCGCGCTGCCCAATGCGCGCAGTGTCTGGAGCGGTTTCTTGCGCGCCGCGCCCCTAAGGCGTGGAGAGTTCAACGTCTTCTGGTTGTTGTCACGCGTTACGAGGCGCGGGGCGCCCGTTATAGCGCCCCTTGTGCGCATTTTTACTTCCTATTCCGTCTAGCATTGGGTCTAACTTATTACTAGATGTTTGTAAATATTATAAATAGTACTTTACTTAGTTTTGAAGGGAGTTCTTTACTTTGGAGCAATATTGAGAGCACCATACTCATTGAACAAGGGTTTATTCCTAATCTTTCATCTATTACATCAATTACTTCATTATTACACCAAATCTTTGCCTTGTGATTATGAATATGTGTGGCTAAGCATTATGTTCTAGGGTTAGAGTATTACATGAAGGTTGATTGTTTGAAGATTGATTTCATTGATTGAATCCCATAACGGGTTACTTATTCTTTCTTGATTATTCACTTGTGTAATTGTTAGAGCTCGATAATTATGCGTCATCTATGGTTTTTTAGATTGACTCGAAAAGGGAATTTAATTACTTAATAAGAAAGAATAGAACTTGTTTGTGACCCGGGCATCGGGGAACCAATTTGCGAGTAGGATAGACATATACTTGCTTGCCTAGTTGATAGGAATCAAATACGCGGAACAAAAAGATAGAAGAGCGAGACACTTCTCGAACTCCCTTCGAGGTAACCACGGGGAACTTGTCCCGAGATAACCCTCGAATCGGCGTCAAGGAGGACCTACACTATGCAACGACCCTCGAGACAACACGGGACTCGCAAGTCGAATGGTCGGGTTAGCGGTTCAAGACTCAACTAGGTTACACTAGTGAATTCAAGCAACCAAGGACAAAGGATTCTTCCAAAGAGTTCAACTCAATTCTCATTCAATAATAATCAAGTGTAAGGTGATCGTTTGAAAGAGGTTTGTGAAGTATTTATAGACTTCACCTAATTGTAATGAAAGCTCAAAAATACCCCTAAAGTGGGTTTAAACAATAAAGGGCCACGTGGG